>CM045883.1:90488747-90668747 GCA_025169545.1 Anguilla japonica
AATAAATAAAAACCACACAAGACGACAATAGTTACTTTCTGTACTGAATGTATTTTCGTAGACTTTAGCACTAACTTCCTTTCAAATGTGCACCACTGTGTCAGTAATCCTTTTCACGAAAAGCAACACGGTTAAATTAGGAAACTCATTGTATTAATTTGTTTATATCTTTACCGTGGTGCCACACCACTTGTTTTGCGTCAGTTTTTTTTTGGGTCTGATGGACATCGCTACAAAGACAGTGAAATAATATGGTATGTGCACATTGGTCAAATTCTGGTGCAGATTTGAAGTGAATTCAGCAACGAAGGAAAGGTTGTGTTTATCTTGGCAGGACGGGCTGAGTGAACAGAGGTGTAGCAAGTTTGGAAACCTGGGGGCCACAGTAGGTGCTGTAGCCTAGCATAGGTGACGCATAAGTGAAGTAAACAAAAAAAAAGAAAAAAAGAAAAAAAAATGTGTCTGAAGTATTTTTTAGATGTTAACTGTTAAACACATCTTAATTCTGGCACGCTGTAGCTCAGGTATGTCTTAATGCGTTTTTTGTGTGCCGTCAGTTTTAGTTTGAAATGACATCCATTGAAAATATTAGCTGCAATGATGTGGAATGTTTTTTGTCTACTATAGATACTACCTTTTCAATTTATAATCCCCTCATTGGGGAAATTGGTTACATATTGAACACGGCTAAACTTGAGTCTGTCATAATTACTATTAGTAATATTTCGTTTTTGTAAATAAGAATCAGTCGTACAGGTCCATTGTAAGCTATCCTGAGAGGGCTTTAAACATTTTTAAGAATTTGTGTTTATCTTCTACGCTTCTGTGAAAAGACAGAATACAGGTGATGTTGGCTATCAATGTAGTGTTTTGCATTTAAAAAAATCTGACCAAACCTAATCAACCTCTGCTTTACCACTGCACCCTTAATATGACAGACTCACCAACAGCAGACCGATCTTCGTAAAATTATGATCAGCAGATAAATAATTATCCTTCACACCTAGCTTTGTTCTCTACTGTTGTATGATTTGCTCGACGCTGCTGTAATGTGCCAGCTTAATAGCAGACAATTCCACTGATTACAACCTGCAAGCGATAGAGAGGTGTAACGTTGGTAATTGTATGATGTTGTACAGCTTAGACAGTGAATGACCGCAGAGGACATTCATGGACGTGTCTTACCATATTTCATCTTGACCATGTACTGGGTTATTTGGACAGAAAATGTTCAATAACCACAGGAGAGTGTTGGCAGTTTGTCCACATTGCCCCCCAGAATTAGTTTCTCTCCAGCATTTGCTTGATAGAATGGTGCATTGTTTTGAGTTGCCAATTTCAAATGACGTTTTTTGAGTTCTTGTGTTTGCCCCGGTGTGAAAGAAACATTGTGTTAAAATTTGTATTTTAATTGCCTATTGTTATTGTTGCTTATTCTCATGCTGTATTTCAGAGGTTACGATTATCCATTTGTTATTTATCAGACTGTGTCAATGGGCTTGAGTGTCATGCTGTTTCTTTGAAATGGTGATAAGTTTGTTTTAAAATTCCCCGACATGACCCCCAAAAGGGGAGAACCAGACTGTAGCATGACCAATTAACCATCATGTGTAGATGCACAGTACCAAGAACCAAATAATATTATTTTTGGCAGGAAGACTGGTTCTTAGAATTGGCATGAACTACAGTTTCACCATCTCTCCAGCTCATAGCACTAAAAAGCTGACTAGAACCCTGTCAAAACTACCTAGTAAGTTTGATATGTCAGTTCACAATTTGACCAAAAGATTTGCTCGTGAAAACATTGGAAAAAGTCTGTCTAATTTGCCTGATTTTGTTGAACATGTCCAAGTGTATGATATGGAGCCAGCCATCTGAGATAATAAACGTATTTATTGATTTGAAATAGTAATAAAATGACAAATGACAAACGAAGCTCTGGAACCTGTTTTCTTGTGATCCTGCCATGTGCTGCTCACCTGACAGTGATGGAGCATTCTCTCGCACCTGCGTGGCCCAGGTGGGTGTGGGGTCCCTCCTCATGTCACCTGGCCTTTTCAATAAGCTGTTAATATATAATCCTGTGTCTGTTCTGGTTCTGAATTATCTCTTGCATGAGCAATGTGTAATAGTGTTTTTTTTTTTTCTGTCACACCCTTACCTCCTCTCTCTTTCCCAGTAACTATATTTTTTTCAGAAGGCTGTGGGAGGTTTGCGATGGAGCTGATGTGTTTTGCGTCTTGCAATGGGAGTTTATGTATATATATGTATATATATATATATATATGTCATTGCTAATTGGGCGTCACTGCAGTGCTGTTTTGAATAGCCAGCGAGGGTCTTGTGCTCTCTGGTCAGGGATGCAGATCCAGTCTCTCTGTTGCCACTCACACCCCTCATAAGTTTACCAAGGACACAAAGGAAAGTCTTCATAGCCAGTGCCGACTTACAGCTATGGGACAAACACAGGGCTGCTGCTGTATAGAGTGATGAGGCTAACTTGACCCTACGTCCCTCAGCTCGTTGGTGCCATCTCAGTCTTGTCAAAGGCAAGGAGAGATCATCCATGGCACGATTCCTAGTTGAGATCTGAGAGACTAGGAGGAGTGGCAACAGGGGCACTGGTCAGGGAGCAGGTGAGAAGGGAACTCCTAACGGAATTTAGAAATGTTTATAATTTAGAACTGGTTCTGGCGGGGGGAAAGGGGGGAAAAAAAATTGAATCTGTGCCTGGTTTAAAAGTGAATGGTTTTCCATTTAAGTGGTTTCTGAGGGTAAGATTTGGCACCAATGATAATGGTTGTGAATGACATTAAGCTGTTTAAGGCCTTGGTTTTGCAGGTTTGAAGTGAAACAAGAAGGTTTAGTCTTTGACTGCTCCAAAATAAACACATTCTGGAAGCTGACATCTGTGAGCATTTCCTGTTAGATGTTTATCATCCCCCGTCCATGTGAATCTGGGTGTTGCAGTTCTGTACCAATCTGCCCTTCCTGTTTGCCCATCCAAGCCGGCACGCACTCCACACTTTCCACCTGAGACCTGGGAGTGTCTGAGACTTGTCTGTTAATGACGACAGTAAATTTGGTTGGTGAGACGAACAGTGAAACAAAAAAAAGCGAGAAACTAATATACACAAACGTGGTCTTTTAAAATACATCCGTGTCTTCAGTGTCTGTCTTTCTGCTTGAGTTTTCTGCTTGTGTTTATCATGGGGGTTGTGAACTTGATCTCAGTAGGACTACAAAGTCTACTTTATTCCCTCTGGATTTTCATTTTATATACTGTACAGGTGGCATAGTGTGAACCTTTCTAATCAGTTTTTTGAAAACACATCACACCTTAAATACTTATTTCCTTGAGAGGCAACAATATGGAATACACACACACACACATTGTGTATCAATCTGTACTCTTTGCTGCAACCTCAGACTCGATGATTTTTCATGTGATGGGTAACGATTAATGTTGTGGTGAAGAACTGGCAAAACCTGTTTTTTTATTTATTCTCTCATTCGTAACACCAGCATTGGTAACGATAGTTATGAATGTGGTAGGAGCAACCACAGAACAACAATGGAAAATGTACAAAGATTAAAATCTCACAGTTTTAGATAAAATGACAGAATTAATTTTCATTACTTTGCTGATATGAGTCAACTGACTTTTTGAAATAAAAAAATTAAATGACATAATAATCTAAATCCTTTTCACACAGAAACTTGTCTGACATTTGTTCCCTCAACACTGATAATACAGAACAGGAACAGGAAATTCAAATGTGCAATTTCATAAATGTTCATAGCTGGCATGGTACACAGGTACAGCATGGTGCACAGGTACAGCACACATCTCATGCTGCACAGGGCTTCAAACATGGCACAGGGGCCCCATTATGCGGGCCCCCCAATAATTGCAGCAAGCCCCGAGTTTTTGCACGTTACACTCATCGATCGCACGTCGCCCCATTATTGCATGATCCCCCAAGTTATTGCGGAGCACCCTCATAAACTGTGCCAGGATCCAATATTGCATGTTACCCCCTTATTTACTGTGCCCAGGCCTCACTGCTGCATGGCACCTCGAGTACCTGCACAAGGTCCTATGATTAGGCCTTGTGCATTCTGCAAGGTTTTTTTTTTTTTTACTCAGTCATGCTTACAGAAGGTTCCTGTGGTTAGATACAGTGGTTTGTCTAAATGACAATGCAGAGGTGTCTGGAACTCAGAATTCAACTGACTCTATTTACAACAACACTTTGGAACTGAGAGAAGCCATTTAAGCATACATATACAGATACTTATTTGTTTTGGATTCAAATACTTTTCTGTGCTCTATTGATCTTGCCTGGTGTAATTGAGCCTGCCAGTATGACCAGAAGGTGGGTTTGCACTTTTTGAGAGTATTTCATTGGTTCCAATACACCAGACAAGATCAGTAAAGCATAGAAAATTTGAATCCAAAACAAATGCTTACTTGAGCCAGGTCTGCATACAGCCAATGAGAAATTCAGATACACGTGAGAATTGGCCAATTATATTTAGCAAATAAATGTATACAAACTAGCAGGTAATCCACATATGAAGATTATTTCTTTTTTGTTATATGCTACATATACCTCCAAAACCACAAATAATCCCATTTTCAAAACAGAAAGCATGTACTTGGTATGTACAGTACTGGTAAAATGTTTTTAGAAATACACTGCAATGAGCATCTGTTATATGATTTTATTATACAAAAGAATTTTGTGTTTCCCTTCTCTGAAATATAAGGAAAGAATACATTTTTGTATCACTGTAGCAATATGGGCCACTTTTGAAGGAGGAAATTGATTTACATTTCCATGATTTTACCCTTGGTAGGGTAAGATGGGGAACACCAATTTACAAAATATAGAACAAAGCTATTGAGGAACAGGGTGAACTCAGCTGCAAGTTTTACTGTGTACACTTGGTTTCACTATCAAACGTTACAAACGTTACATCACAGGTATAATCAGGTATCACCAGCAGCTGCACTTCTCACCCAGTAACTGGATCATACTTTTCCTTTTCCATTATTCAGAGTTCATCTCCTTCCATCAGTAAAGTGGCAAAGACTGTAGGAAAGAGAAGGACTGGCCAGCTTGCCAGAGATAATGTGCTATAACAGATGCTCATTGTAAAGCAGTATTTCGATAAAGGCTCATCTACTGCATTCATTTCCTCAGCAGTCTTCTGTACATTATGGTACTGAAAATTACGATCACCACAAGGATGATGAGGACGTTCACTGCATAAAGGAAATAGTTGAGCCAGGTTAAGGATGGGCTGGATTCTTCTTCTGTCAAAGAGAAACGAAGGGGAACACAAATTAAACATGAACATACAGCATATATGCATGCACATATATAGTATTTATACACTGTACACATTGTACACAAAAATTTAACATAAATATGAACACACTGCATATTTAAATGCAAATATATTTTGGGATGGCAGGTATGCCATCCCACCAAGTTACGCCTTGGCGGGGACATGCCCCATATCTATACAGCACCGAGAGCTTGGCACTTTTCAGGGTTCCCGACAGAAATAACCACAACATCCACAGACACATATATGTCATATTCCTGAAACTTTTAGTTATGTCCCGCTTTCCCTTACATATTCTGTGATTGAAAATGGAAAAAGTCAGTGATTAACTGTTCAAATGTGATCGAAGAATTGAGGGAATTCCTGTAAACTACCTATTACTCAATAATGCAGTGTATTGTTGAAACAGATTTCGAAACTAAGTTGAGCGGCTTTTAAAAAAATCGAGTAAGGAAGTTTAAATGAAGTCCAGAAGTAGGGCTAGAATTTTTCTGCCAACATCAGCAAACACGGTCTAGCGTCCAATACAACATGGCATGGGGGCGTATTTAAAAGACCGGACAGGAGAAGGAACCCGACTGTCTGAAAATGCCACGGTCACTTTCGGTCATCGCCGTGTGGGAAGGTTGGTATCCTGCAACTTACTGTCTTGCGAGATTTCTTTCAATGTAGCCTGATTTACCGTTGTTGGTAGCCTACCGTATACGCACAAGTGACTGGAAATCACTGTCAAAATACAACCATATTGCAGGGTATATTTTAGAGCATTATGGTACTGTAAGTAGGCTAGCTGATGAATAGAGATATGTATAGGCCTATTCATCACATTCTTTACATTACCGGTCCTTCGACAAAGTTAACCATTGACGGAAAACACAATTAGGCTACGCTGCTGCATTTTGTTGAATTATGTCAGGCTTTAGCCTAGGTTGATTCGTGGAAAATCTCTGATAGCTATTCACGGTTGTTGTTCACACGACGCATTTGCAAATTAAATAAAAGTCTGGTTTAGCGTGAGATCGCGTTCGACTACATTTGTCAGAAAAGGCGTTATGACGGAGATTACTCTGATTTCTTATTCATTTCTGTTGTAAAGAGCTCGTCTGATAAACTATTCTTTGATTAGGCCCTACCCCCCCCGTACGTCGCCCTTTCTGCATTGTCTTCCCTCCGACTTATTTCAATTCCCCGTCTCTTCTCTTTCAATGTAGTTTTTATTCCAATCTGAAACAATTTCCCCTCCAGTTTTCTCATTAGTTTTTACATTGAAAGTCCAAAATCGTATCCTGATAGTGGAGGGTGATGTCGGGAGTAGCCAAATTTTGGCTAGGCTATATATTCCTTTCTGTTTCGATCTGGATTCAATTGCACTGGACGAACTGTAGAAGTTTGAATCTATAGAACGTGTTGACCACATGAAACCTTACTTTTTCCGTTGCAACTTGAAACATAGTGGAATTGTAGATCATTAAATATTTTAAATTTATATATAGGTTTACATGTGATATATTTATGTATATGAATACGGTTATTACGGTCATTGAGTTGATTGAATTAAACACGTGCAAATTTCTCTTTACAATTTGCACCTGTTGGCGTTTTTATTTAAACCCCGAGAAAGTCGATAAGCTTTGCTTCAGTGTCACTTACGTTGCACGAGAGCCGGTATATCTGTCAAGCGAGGTAAAGGTATAGGATTGAGAGTGCGATATTGGATTGTTGTGGCTATAAAATTAGCACAACAGTCTTTAGCTTATTAGGTTGTTGGCAACAAGTTAGTGCCGCAACCTAAACTCAGAATTCTTTCTGTAGGGTGTTACTTTTTCAGCCTCGGTTCGAGGTCTGTTTTCTTTGAGTTGCTCCGTTTTCTGCTCCGGCAGTTTTGTTTTATTTTCAGAAAGATCATACTCCTTAAGCTTTAGTTATTTTTTTTACCCAGTACGTGGGTGGTTGCGTAGAGCTTTTCTTTGGGATACTCTCCCTTAGGAGTATTGTTTTCCTTTCAGTTATTTTCCCGCTGTCCCCGTCTCTTGAAACTTTGTAGTTATTCTACCTCTGGTGAATAGCTTAAAGAACCCCCTGTTCAGTCGCGGTTGGTCTCCCAAAACCCCCACTCCCTCACACAAGGAAATTCTAATAATGAAAATGAAACTCAATCTCTTCTGCATTTATGGAATGACCTTTTCCTGAGTTAGTCCGATGGAGTCAGTTGTGATTAATGCCTGATTAGCTGTGGAACAGTGAAGGTTGTTTTATTTAGGGAAATTGTACCTGTACCTAATGTACTGTAGCCTACCTGCCTTAATGGTGGTTACTTAAAAACAACTACACAGAAAATAAAACGTACTTGGAGTTCAGAGAAAGTCGTTAAATAGCCGCTTTTCCACTGTAGGGCCAAACCGTTACCAGGGACACTCCGTGCCGTTCCGCGCTGCTCAGTACTCGTGGGAACGGTTACGGTTTCTGTCCACCGTCGGGCTGCCAGAACCAGGACTAGGGAAGTATCTAGTGAGGACCGCAAGTGATGCGGTGGATCAGCGACGGCGTTCCATTGTGAATGTTGTCCTCGCTCCCCATACTGTTTTGTTTTTGTTATGTTATGTTTCGTTGGCTGATGAAACGGACGAGGATTCTGTGTATTTTGGTCTGTTTTTGGTTTTTCTTTTTAGCGTATCCTCCACTGACCATCATTGTTGCATGCATTCAAAAAACTACTAACTAATGCTTACATTACAGTGTGAAATATCCACATTATATAATACCGCTAACCTATTTAAATGTCACCACTCAATTTAAAAAATAACGTATATAACCGAAATATTTTGAGCAGTAATACTTACATAGCAATATAACATTTTATCTGTGTTCAGTAGATAGAGACAGAGACAGTAAATCAATGACACAGTTATCCGCTTCTGTTTCGCTCCAGAAAACGATGTCAGCTAGGCTATCAGCAAACAAATGGCTTAGCTATGCCCAGACGTCCTCAATAATAATAGTAATTTTCCAAGAAATTACGAAAAATCGTTGACAATGTTTCGTTAGGGGCAGTGTCTTTTAATGCTACCACAGAGTGTGTGTAAGTGAATGCGATGATGAGAAAATTTGGTTAGGCAGACCTATAAAACGCTATTACAAAAGCAAAATAGACATGTTATACATCATTAGGACGCTTATACTCTCACCTACTTAGTAATTGAATTGTCAATCAAGCCAGACCGTACTAAAAAGGGCGACATACGCACAGCTATTTTGGAAGGCACCCAGGCGTCACAAATGCGCGTATATTTCACAAACGGATTGTCCAAGACCAAATATATGACCACTCAGTCTCAGAAGTGACATCTATACGCGTAAAACCAATGGTAAGGTTGTATGTTTATTCAATATTTAGTCACAGATATTGACTGTAGGATGAACACGTATCTATGGGTGTTAGCTAACGATATTAACACTGTGTTCACATCACAACATTGTAAAGTTTGCTATCATGTGTCAGGCTATAACAAAACTAGTATTGGTTGTCTAATACCGGCAGGAGTATTTTGTAACAAATGCAGCAGTGAAGTCCTGTCTCCTGCACAAAACGCACCCAGGCACGAAAGCTAGCACCGTTCCTTTTCCTGTTAGGAAAATTGTGTGCTCCATGTCCTGACAGGCTGGAGTTTGTGCAAACTGCACAAACACAATAATTTACCATGATGATACACGGTGAAATGCAATATAAAACTACTGAAGAAAAACCAGCTCACTATATCACGACCGCTAAGACTCACTACTACTGCACATTGGGCTAATATGACGCAATGTTGGGGAAAAAAAGGCGTTTTTAGGAGCTTATGAATTGTAAAAATTATTCAAGCCTGCATTAACTATTCAAATGGTCATTTACAGACAAGGTTAAGTATACATTTCGTAAAAAATTTAACCTGCAAGATGGTCTCTAATGTGACGAGAAGTGCTATATCAATTTAATGCATAACACGCGTCCACACCTGCCAGCAGCCTGAACGCAGGGCCGGTCCAAGCCTTTATGGGGCCCTAAACAGAATTTTATTTGGGGGCCCCCCACCGCCTCTGCGCCGCCAATACTATTGTCTATTGTCAATGCTTGATCATTCGCACACCTACTGTAAATCTAACACACCCATTATCAACTTTATTAGTGTGATAATGGCTGTGTTGCTTACATCATACATATAGTATGAGTACATAGTTGATGGAATAGAATGAGTTTATTTTGCCAACATAAATTGTTATACTCAGCAGCAAGCAATTTGTACACATAATACAACAACTCTTAATCTATAACTAGCTAATTAAGGCATAATGATATTGGAATATAAAAGCAAAGACCCCACAATGGTACTGTAAATAATGTTAGGCTGTTATCAGTACCAAGTTTATGGAACAAAAGCTTGTTTTCATTACAGAAATATATACCCAGCAACAAGTTATTTTTACACAGAAGAAAAAAACTTTAATCTTTAAAATTAAGCCAGATTGATAATGGAACATTTTACCAATAATCACAAAATGCTAGTGTTAAATAATGTTGTGCTCTTATCAGCATCAAGATCAGTATACAAACACGAAAACGTTAGCTTGCTTTTATTTCAAACCAACTATGAATAGCTAGCTATCTAGCGGTTAAAATCGAAATTTCTCTAGCTAGCTAGTTAGCTAACTTGCTATTATACATACAACTAGGTGGATTAATATGTCAATGCTATTTAGGGATGTTTAATCAAACGTTAACTTTCCTAAGACAAGACAAAATATGCTACCTAGGCTATGTTGTTAACTAACTAACTAGCTAACATTAGCTTCTGTTTTCTTCTTTCTTTTGTCTGCTCCAGAAGGATAGCCTATGTCCTTTTTTGCGACATTACTTCTTTGCTGCCTTCTCCATCGACGCAGAGGAGAGGACTGTAACCCAACGTTAGCCTGACTGAGTGTACTTGCATCAAAATGCAGTTAACGTCCTTTACAGTGCGCATGAACGTGAGACCGGCTCTGACAGAGGCAGCGGGAATTGATTAAACCAGTGGTATTAGCTAGCCAGCCCGTTAACATAATATTGCGTTTTTGTATGATTACCATTGACATAATATAATATCAAAAAACAAACAAACGAACAAAAACATTTCGAGCTCTCTTGTGGGACATTTCATGCGCTCTTGGGGGCCACGGGGGCCCTAAGAAGGCGCTTAGTTCACTTATGCGTCGGGCCGGCCCTGCCTGAACGTTGCTGTAATGCTTTGTTTGGACGCAAGACAAGACTGAATTGGCAGGCGTATCTCTACCTACAGAAACAGACCGCCGTCCCAAGCTAACAACGTTGCTTTTTTGCTAGCAAACAACGTTTACAAATACCTAAAAATAAACATTTCCCGTTAAATTTTCACGATATTGGGATGGCAGGTATGCCATCCCGCCAAGTTACGCCTTGGCGGGGGCATGCCCCATACCTATACAGCACGGAGAGTTTGGCACTTTTCAGGGTTCCCCACAGAAATAACCACAACAGCCACAGACACTCAGCCCGTAAAAACATTAAATTCTGTACATTCTGACCCCATTTCAACAGACAGATTTCATAAACAACTTAAGGGGATTTCGCGTTTTCTCCTTCTTCTTCTTCTTCTTCTCATTCTTATTTTTTCCTGCCGCCTATCCCACTAACAACATGTCTCCCCATTGGACATTTTACCGACACCAGCCAAATCTTCACCTACACGACCCAACTTACTACTTCACCTACACGACCCTACTTCTTTACTTAATTATTGCATTTGCACCATATCTACCCGCCGTTCACCGAACGTATACACTGCATTATGACGTACCGTCTGCACGTTCAGTTATTAACCGGCTACAATATTGCAAAGCCATATGGATTCAACGGGAGCTCTTCTGTGCTTACTGGTCTGTGTTCTTCTTTAAAACCACGGACAGGTTTGCTAATGCTATTTCACGCATTGCACAGCTATGTCATGGTGCTGCACTAACAAAATCACAGACTGGTAAACCTCCGGTTGATGAAGGATTGAATCCCGCCTCGTCCTCATGCAGATAATTTCCTCTTTTACACTAACGTTTTTTTACGCTTATATTTGCTTTACCAAAACTCACTCACGGCCACCCATATGCATTCCATGACGGAAAATGTATTCGTTTTATTAAAAAGTTACACCAGTTCACCACTGTGCCATTTCTACTAACTATATTTCTTCACTTGGCTACCGTACAAAACCTTATCGGCAAACGCCACGTTTCTACATTCATGTTACCTCGCCCTGTTCTCTATCTAGCCACATACAAACATTATTACGTATGTACATTCTGCAACTCCCCATTAAAACATTACATTTAAAATCATGACTCACTCATAATTATAACTACTAGTACTGAACATGAGAAAGCACATCAGTGCAATAGATTCCATGTTATTTAACCCTCCACTTTAATGGCTAATGATTTATACAGACTGTTATATATACCGTTCGACAGGGATACTAAGCTCGCTCATGGTCACTTCATTTACTTCACACTATAGTCTGTGATCATGTCAACCTTCACCTACATGACCATTCTGCCAAAAACATTGTTTCAACTACGCAATTTCATCATTTCCTCCTAATTTCTCTCACGCTCTTGTTATTTTCTCATATGCAAAGCCTGCTGGGACATATGCGTCTGCTCCTATTCTCCACTACCACGTTTTCCGGTTCTAGCTTAGCAAAACAGCGAAGAGGATTCCCACCTGCAGATAAGCCTATCAAAATGTCTTATAAACCTTACAAACACTAAAAGTGCATCTCCACGAAATAACAGACAATGGAGCAGGACAGAAGGGTACACAACTTGCGACCTAGGGAGCTCTAATTCTACGGGCTTGCTGATTCTTTTGTCAATCAAGGCTCGTTGGATGGCCATCAAATCCGTGAGTACATACACTGGCCATATTTCACCTCCGTTTCTGATGCGTTTACACTTACGCCACCGCACCCTTTGTCACAGCCACTATTTTACATATATAGCAAACCGAGACTGCTAAACGATACACGCTCATCAGACTGTACAAATTCACACAAGGATAGCCATAATCCACAACCGTTTCTTACAGGGTCACTTCGCATTTCTCACTCTCATCATTTCTTTTTGCAAAGCGTTTTATTATCTCATAAACACGTTTTCAACATACAAAAATGCCAAGTTACTCACACATACAAGACATACCCCGTCTATAACTCATTCCTTCAGACTGCCAAAATCCAGGCCTGCGATTATTGGGTAGCATTGCTTTGGAATACATCTTATGTAATTTCGGTGAGGCAAGATAGCCTATATTGTTTGTAGTACCGTAACTTGGCGTCATTTTGATATCAATACTTTTAATCGCAGGCCTGGATTTTGGCAGTCTGAATGAATGAGTTATAGACAGGGTATGTCTTGTATGTGTGAGTAACTTGGCATTTTTGTACGTTGAAAACGTGTTTTTTATGAGATAGTATTTATACACTGTATACAATGTACCACAAACTAATAATGCCAAGAATTCACCATCTTACCATTGACAGTACCCCAGTCTCCACCTCCTTCCTGGTCCGCAACCTCGGTGTCCTTCTTGATCCATCCCTCTCCTTTGAAAAGCACATCAGTAATGCTGTCAATGTTTCATTTTTCTATCTATGCAACATCTCCAGACTTAGACCCTCCCTCACCCATCCCGGTGCAGAAAAACTCATCCACGCATTCATATCTAGCAGACTAGACTACTGTAATGCACTCCTCACTGGTCTTCCTTGGTCAGCCACCCAGACAGTTACGTTCATCCACTGCCGGCCTCCTCACCACCTTCCCCTCTCAGCTCCGTTCTTTTGGCGACCGCGCCTTCTCAGTTGCTGCCCCAAACTCTGGAATGCCCTCCCCCCTGACATCCGTACCTCAGACTCACTCACCTCCTTCAAATCATGCCTTAAAACCCACCTCTTTTCCCTAGCCTTCCCTTGATGTCTGTCTTCCCCCTCTCACACCCCCTCCTCCCTCCACTGCACCACTGTTCCCACTGCATTTTCTGCATTGTATGTTTTTTTTATTGTATCTTTGTCTTTTTTTCTTTTTCTTGATAATTATGCTTGTATTCCCTGTGTTGTAAAGCGTCTTTGAGTCTGTGAAAAGTGCTATATAAAATAATAATAATAAGAAGAAGGAGAAGAAAAGTATATAGTATATATGTTTATTTAATTTAATTTCTTTTCTGCACCTAAAGGCAGATACTTACATTCTCTGATTATTCTCAGATTACTATACAAAATAGTTAGTGGGTAAATAATGAATGTTTCACACATACCATGAGGATCAGATAATTCCACAATCTTCAGACTGCCCCCCTGCCCAATTTTCCGCATTAGCCGTCCATCAAGGAAGCAGTTTGCGATGCACAAGGGCGCTGTGTCGTTTAGTCCCAGGTTTCGTATTGTAACTGTGGTGGTGTTATCCTTGCTCTGCACACTGACCCGACCGGCGTACAGTTTGGATTCTCTAATTTTGATGGTTCTGCCTGGGTTGTTTGGGTCGAGCATGGCCCACGCCATGTCACAATCCTCAATGGTCTCCTTATCTGAAAAAATTGCGCAGTGCAGAGTTGCTGTGTCTCCAACTCTGTACTCATCGAGTGTAGACCACTGATTTACCCACACTCTCGTTAAGACAGGTCCTTAAACAAAATATAAAAGAAAAATGAAATAAGAGCAATGAAATATAGCAGTAACGCACGCAAACAGTGTAATGTGAAATATAATTACAAACTGTGAAATGGAAATCCCTGAATTCAGTCAACATCTTGCAACATTAACATTTAGTTTTAAATTATATATTTCCCTTTGGGGAACAATCTCTCATTTTAGGCCTTAACATACACATGTAGCTATTACTGAATGTTTACATAATGCATTGACATAATTCATGGAACATTGACTTTAGAGAGGTCACCAGAGTAATGTTCATGCATGATAATGGAACAAAGCAAATCATCAAAAAAAATATTTTCTTTAAAGTGCATGTTAGCCGTATTGGCATTCCCTTACCGTGTAGAGTGAGGTGCAACAGAGTATAAAATGGAAGTCCAAAGCGCATCATGCTGTCTTATTAAATGCAGTTTGAAGAGACATTCACCAGTTTTACACTTTGTGTAGCTTTAAGAGCAGTCAAAGAGAAACGAAGGAAATGGCAGACCACACAGCATGCGATATATCCGTTGTGATGGAATAAAAATAAAACAATGAAAAACCTGCCCATGACAGTGACATTTCCCTTACTGTCATAAAGGTACTTGCATAATTTAAATGGTGCACTTAGAATGAAAGGTGATATTTTGTTTGTTTTACAGACTAGATATTTTCAAATTGTTTATTTCACAAATAACTCTTTGTAAACTGTTGTAAAACATATGATAGGTCTGTGTATTGTCCTTGGGTTTCGTATCTGTAAAATGTTTTACTTTTTGTTCAATGACAGTGGCAGCGGCAGGGGCAGTAGCAGTGTACATTATAGTCACATTGTCCCAAAGACATTCTGTTATTAATTTCTACAAGATAAGCTAATCTCAGTGCATTACTGAGGCTGAAAAAGACTGAATAACAATTCATTCACTACAGTACTTGCTGCCTCTACTACAGCTCCATCTTCTGGCAATCTTGTATATCATTTTAAAAGCTGCTTACCACATTTTTTCACAGACTAGCAAAACATTAAGCAAGCGTGTGTGTTTCTGTGTGTGTGTTTGTGTGTGTGTGTGTGTGTGTGTGTGAGAGAGAGAGAAAGAGTGTGTGTTTTATTTTAAACATTATGGTAGTATCATTATAGCATACCGTTTGATTGTAATCAGTCCCTTCTTTGTGTTTTCAGAATATGCGCAAATTACTGCTCCAAGCTGCAATATTGGCCTTACATTTGCCATTCATCTGTGGTAAGAAAAAATGAGTCACCTTTACTAAATACACATCCTTCCAAAATCATTCACACCCTTGAAAAAGATAAGCAAATACGTCTATTGGGATGGCAGGTATGCCATCCCGCCAAGTTACGCCTTGGCGGGGGCATGCCCCATACCTATACAGCACCCAGAGTTTGCCACTTTTCAGGGTTCCCCACAGAAATAACCACAACAGCCACAGACACTCAGCCCTTAAAAACATTAAATTCTGTACATTCTCACTCCATTTCAACAGACAGAATTCATAAACAACTTCACATGTCCACACAAAGTCCCAAACTAAGGAGATTTTGCGTTTTCTCCTTCTTCTTCTTCTCATTCTTATTTTTCCTGCTGCCTAGCCCACAAACAAAATGTCTCCCCATTGGACATTTTACTGACACCAGCCAAATCTTCACCTACACGACCCAATCAAAAACTTGCATACACACGCGAAATACCCATACCTTTTCACTCTGAAGCATTTCCAGTTTAAACAGCTAGTCTGCCTGTGGCCTAGTGGGCAAGGTTACAGTCTTGGGAACATGGGGTAATAGGTTAAAGCCCAGCTAGGAACATGTTTCTTTAACCTGCTTTTACCCTCACTAATAATTTTCTACTACTTCTCAATTGTTGCTTTTGCACCATATCTACCCGCCGTTCACCGAACGTATACACTGCATTATGACGTACCGTCTGCACGTTCAGTTATTAACCGGCTACAATATTGCAAAGCCATATGGATTCAACGGGAGCTCTTCTGTGCTTACTGGCCTGTGTTCTTCTTTAAAACCACAGACAGGTTTGCTAATGATATTTCACGCATTGCATAGCTATGTCACGGTGCTGCACTAACAAAGTCACAGACTGGTAAACCTCCGGTTGAAGGCTTGAATCCCGCCTCGCCCTCAGGCAGATAATTTCCTCTTTTACACTAACGTTTTCTTACGCTTATATTTGCTTTACCAAAACTCACTCACAGCCACCCATATGCATGTCATGACGGCAAATGTATTCCTTTTATTAAAAAGTTACACCAGTCCACCACTGTGCTATTTCTACTAACTATATTTCTTCACTTGGCTACCGTACGAAACCTTCTTATCAGCAAACGCCACGTTTCTACATTCATGTTACCTCGCCCTGTTCTCTATCTAGCCACATACAAACAATTACTACGTATGTACATTCTGCAACTCCCCATTAAAACATTACATTTAAAATCATGACTCACTCATAATTGTAACTACATTACATTACATTACAGGCATTTAGCAGACGCTCTTATCCAGAGCGACGTGCAACAAGTGCGTCAGTTCAAAGTGCAGAGGTGCAGAAAAACACACTAGAGTGAAGTAACTACTAGTACTGAACATGAGAAAAGCACATCAGTGCAGTAGATTTCACACGTTACCTAAACCTCCACTTTAAGGACTTATGTGTTATACAGACTGTTATATATACCTTTCGATATGGAAACTAAGCTCGCTCATGGACACTTCATTTACTTCGCACTATAGTCTGCGATCATGTCAACCTTCACCTACATGCCCATTCTGCTAAAAACATATTGTTTCAACTACGCAATTTCATCATTTCTCATAATTTCTCTCCCACTGTTGTTATTTTCTCATATGCAAAGCCTGCTGGGACATATGCGTCGGCTCCTATTGAGCTTGTAAGTCAAATCTCATAAACACGTTTTCAACGTACAAAAATGCCAAGTTACTCACACATACAAGACATACACCGTCTATAACTCATTCATTCAGACTGCCAAAATCCAGGCCTGCCATTAAAAGTATTGATATCAAAATGACGCCAAGTTATGGTACTACAAACAATATAGGCTATCTTGCCTCACCAAAATTAAATAAGATGTATTCCAAAGCAATGCTACCCAATATTTCCTCAATTCTTTCAAGTCACTTGGCCCTGTGTTTTGTAATCTTACCATTTTACAATGTCATGCAAACTTTGTGTCAGATCAAAGTGTCAAATATTTCGAATTACGTCATGGAACACACTGAAATTCATGTAGAAAACTGCTGGTGAGTAACTACAGGAAGCATATTTCTCCAGAAAACATATGTTTATACTTGCTTCTGAACTGAATTTGAGTAAATGTACAAGTGATTGTATATTTGCTACGTACAATAAATACTGCATGTAAAATACATATTGTACATACATACATAGAGAACTTCTTTATCCCCATGGGAACATTTCCCTCGCAGCATGTTACATTCACACTTACGAACAGACACTTATACCAAGAAACATACAATCATTCACGCAACAGAAAGGCTAGGCAGCGAAATACATACATACCAATACAAATTGGACATATAGACGCCTATTCAATCAATCTTGACTGTGAGAGAGCCATCCACACATATGTTTGGCCTGTCCATGTAGTGCATGCTTATACACACAGGGCCAAGTGACTTGAAAGAATTGAGGAAATATTGGGTAGCATTGCTTTGGAATACATCTTATTTAATTTTGGTGAGGCAAGATAGCCTATATTGTTTGTAGTACCATAACTTGGCGTCATTTTGATATCAATACTTTTAATGGCAGGCCTGGATTTTGGCAGTCTGAATGAATGAGTTATAGACGGTGTATGTCTTGTATGTGTGAGTAACTTGGCATTTTTGTATGTTGAAAACGTGTTTTTTTAAGAGATGAAATAAACAATACAGGTAATGAGCTACAGTATACTGTATTATTATATATTGTATAGGTACAATGTACAGTATGTACTCAGTAACTGCTTTATCAGATACACCTGCTCAATAATGCAAAGCTGCCCTCCTGGAATTGTCACCTGAGTTGGTAATAGTCGTTTTTTTTTTTTTGTTTGTTCAACAACTCCATGTTTTCATGTGTGATAGATAGTCTTTTGCTGGGGTGTCCAATCTTGTCCAAAAAGGGCTGGTGCGGATGTAAGTTTTTGTTTTAGCCCAGCACTATTATACCTGATTCAAATAATTAGTGTAATCATGGTCTTCAATCAAGACCCTGATAAGCAGAATTGGGTGTGTTAGTGCTGGGCTATACTAGACTTTGGTTTGAAAAACCTAACCTCACAATCTCTTCCTTGTTTCCTTCTAGATATGCCAGCTGGCTTTACAATGAATTGCACAGATGAGAGCATCTCATGTGAAGGCAGTAGCTGTGGCTGGAATGGGTTTAATAGCTGTAATGAAAAAGTAATTAATAATGAACAGTTTTCATGTCAAATATATAAAGGTAAGCATCGTGTTTGTGTTTCTGTGGGTAGGAGGCCTATGTCTTTAGATGATTTTTCAAAAGGAATGAAATAGTTTCTTGAGTATCATGATTTGTAATTGTGTTATACATTTTCTGCTGTATTTTTTATCTTTTTAGGCCTAAATAATTCTAAACTCAGCCCACTCTGCTCAAATCCAGAATCATTCGGCTGGAACACAAAACAAAAGTATTTGCCCCCTTCTTGATTTCCTCTACTATTGCGTTTTCGTCACCATGAATTGTTTTGGATCTTTAGCCAAAATGTGATATTAGACAAAGGGAAACAGAGTAAACTCAAAACACATTTTTAAAATTAATATTTCATTTGTTTAATTAAATTAATAATTAGATTCAGCTTATTGAAAACAGCCAGGCTAGATTGTAGCTACCCCTCTTGAATCTAAACCTTGCTCATATTGATCCTTACTAATAGAGTTAAGTAGTCACCACCACCAAAGATTCTACAAGCACACAATACCACAATGAAAGAAAATTGCAGAAGGGATGAGGAAAAAGTTGCTGAAATACATCAGTCTGGAAAGGGTTACAGGTCCATTTCTATTACAAAAGGAGAACGCTTGGAGTAGTGCTGAATCTTACCAGAAGTGGCCAGCCTGCCAACATTTCTCCAAGGACACAGTGACAACTCATCCAGGAAGTCACAAAAGATCCAAGAAAAACATCCAAAGAACTGCTGGCCTCTAGCCTCAGCTAAGATCAGGGCTCATGATTCCACAATAGGAATGAGACTGGGCAAAAATGGGATTCATGGGAGAGTAGCAAGGTAGGAACCACTACTAACCAAGAGAAGCAAGTCCACATCTGAATGCCTGAAAAGAAACTAAATTAAAGTTTTGGAGTGGTCTCGCCAAAGTCCTGACTTGAAAGCAATAGAGATGCTGTGGCAGGACCTGAAACAAGCATCATGCTCAAATCTACCACTTTATCTGAATGAAAGCAGTTCTGCAAAGAAGGTTTTGCAACCAGTTATTAAGTTCACTTCCTTTTTCACACCGGTGATATGGGTGTTTGATGACTCTTTTCATTAAATAAATGAAATAATTATTTTTAAAATAAAAATTATTTTTGTGTTTACTCAGGTTCCCTTTTTCTAACATTACGTTTTGTCTAAAGATCTGAAACTATTCAGTGTGACAAATATGCAACGAGAGGAAATCGGGAAAGGGGCAAATACCTTTTCACGGCACTGTACATGTACATATTAAGACATTTAGCAGATGTTCTTATAGCCTACATTCTTTACATACAGTCCATTTATACAGCTGGATATTTCCTGAAGCAGTTCAGTTTAAGTTTTTGGTTTATTTCCCATTTGGTTGGAAACAAGGTTATTATCGTTAACGAAAACTGAAACAAAAATGAGCAAAGTCAATTAGGCTAAAAAATCAATTCGTTGATTAAAATAAAAACTAAAACTAAGCTTATGTGAAAAACGAAAACTAAACTGAAATTAAAATATTGGCTTTAAAACTAAATAGAAATAGTATTATAACTGAAGCAAAATTGTATTTGTTTTTGTTTTTCTTTTAGTAAATTGACTTTTTTTCCCCCGTCAAAATAGGCCGGGACACCTTTCCCCTTGTGCTGGTGGTTGAACATAATGAACACTATGTGTGCATTATTTCGGATTAAGTAGCCAAGGAAGATCTTCCTTCTTGGCTTCTTCAAAGAGAAGAGCGCTTTCCATAATGGGGACAGCTACAAGCTTCCAACTGTCCCGAGTATCTGGTGGTCGTAAAAGAGAAAGTAGCGTTTGGGAATAAAACTAAACTAAAATTAAAACTAAAACTAATAATACTAAAACTAAATAGAAATGGGTGTCCAAAAACTAAAATTAAAGTAAAAATGGCCAGAAACTCATAAAACTAAACTGAAACTGAACTGAAATGAAAAGGAAAGCTGTAAATAGAATAGAAATAAAAACTGATTCAATAAATTTAAACTAAAATCACCCTGGTTGGAAACCATAACTTTTGATTCGTTCTTTCGTAATGTCCAAGGGAACCAATGTTCTATCACTCTTCATGTGGCCTTTGTTTTTTATTAGCATTGAAGTTACAATCTCACTAATTTATTGTTTTAAAATGATCAGAATATAAGGTAACTTAAGGCCTTTTCATTTGTCCTCTTATTTTTTAACATTTCAATTTTCAATTTGTGTGCTGTTGTGTGCTATATTTTAGCTACAGGACAATACAGCTGCAATGCGGATAACAACAATAATAACGAAGAAGCATTCTGTACCTCAAATAAAGAATGTGGATTCGAGAAAGTTTTTCAAAAAGGACGGTGTGAAATCACAAAAACACAAGGTATGCAGCGTGTGGCACAATTCTTTCTTTCAGCCACTGTAAACCGCTAACCAGAAATAGTTGTGTTATTTTACAGAATGTGGTCCTTAGTGTAAGCAGCTCATTGTAATCCACACAAGCAAAGTTACCCTTTTTTGAACGAATGTAATCCGATGGAAAGCAGGTCCGCAATCTCAACTAAAGACTAACGCTGGCCTGCTGCTGTCTCACTAACATTAGATAGGTATTATTAGGTATTATTACAACACGCCTGCACCTCAGATTAAATTTTTGCTTAAGGTACAGGTTTGGCAAGGTGTGCACCATACCCATGCATTTCCTGAAATATTTATCATTTAACGTGCATCTCTTTTCTGTTCACAGAGACAGGCACGGTAAGTTCCCACCAATTTTTGGTTGTTACTGAAATGATTTATACCCCCCTTAATAACCCCCCCCCCCCCCCCCCCCCATATACCCACACTATACACCCGCACACGATACACCACGCTTCAAGGTTATGACAGCAGTTGCAAACTTCCCCATATGAGCCCTTTAACTGTTTTTACTTGCACAGGACAAAGACTACTCTGCAAACAACACGGATGACAGGTAAGTACAACCAAGACGTTTATTACAAAGTTTCACAAAAAATTGTACTTTACATAAAACCTATTTTCCTATCCCGTCCTGGACCATACATCCTGCTGAACCCCGTAGGACAAACAGCGGAGCTTCCATAGGTAAGCAGACCACACATTACACACTTTTGAAAAGAAAAAGAATCAGAGTAAATACGCACACATTTGATACACTGGAAAGGAGGCCACCCTTTCTATTTCTCAGTTCACACTATCAACTCGCGACAGCGACAAAATCGCTGTACTGGGTCATGTGCAGCAACATGGGGATGTTGTAATCCATTTGGTGTGACAGCAATAACTTATCGATTGTAAACATAGTGTAGCGACCACATTTAAAGACCATAGACATGCTCTGAAGCTCTATGCTAACCAGATGGATCTTGAGAAATAGTCAAACCAAAGTTCCCAACACATGGAGGATTGAACTTGCTCAAACCCTTTAATACTGGAATAGGCATCAATACTTCGAACTGTGACACCACAAACATATTGCATAGTGTAGTGTTACCAGAGACTACGCCACCTTGGTTGTTTTGCCCTAGGAAACTGAACCATTAGGAACCTTAACAATTCTGTTCACACCGATCTCTTAATTTAAATTAAAATGAAGAGCGAGAGACCTGTATTGAGAGTTTAACAAAATTCACTTTAACACAAAAAAGATGTCAAGTCCATGCAATTCAGTGTTCGGAGCAAGAATTCAGAAGGGACTGAAGGGGCATTAAGGAATATCACTAGTCTAGACCTGGAGAGGTCTGTCCAAGGGGGAGCTAATACTATTTTGAATCTTTCAAACTCTAACCCCCATGTGCCCATGCCCTGCAACACACACACAGCAAATCAGCTCCTCTTTATCCAGAGTGATTTACAAAGATTACAGTTTTGCATAAAGCTAGATATTTTTACTAATTCAAGTTAAGTAGCTCGCTCAAGGGTACAGTGGCAGAGTCAAACCTGCAACCGAGGAATGAGGATCACTGACACTGCACTGCCAAGAAGTTTAGGGAGCTGGGCTTGCAACCCCTCAGCTGCAGGATTCATTCTGCCATTGTATTTATAATACAACACTGTTTTTCTGTGATTTCATTTCTCAGGAATAATTGAAATTTTACAGAAACATTTTACAGATAGGAAACCCAAGGACAATACACGGACCTATCATATGTTTTACAACAGTTTAAAAAGAGTTATTTGCAAAATAAACCATTTGAAAACATCTTGTCTGTAAAACAAACAAAGTATCATCTTTCATTCTAAGTGCACCATTTTAAATTATGCAAGTACCTTTATGACAGAATTGTCACCTGAGTTGGTAATAATCGTTTTTTTTTTTTTTTGTTTTTTTTTGTTCAACAACTCCATGTTTTCATGTGTGATAGATAGTCTTTTGCTGGGGTGTCCAATCTTGTCCAAAAAGGGCTGGTGCGGATGTAAGTTTTTGTTTTAGCCCAGCACTATGATACCTGATTCAAATAATTAGTGTAATCATGGTCTTCAATCAAGACCCTGATAAGCAGAATTGGGTGTGTTAGTGCTGGGCTATACTAGACTTTGGTTTGAAAAACCTAACCTCACAATCTCTTCCTTGTTTCCTTCTAGATATGCCAGCTGGCTTTACAATTAAATGCACAGATGAGAGCATCAAGTGTAAAGGCAGTAGCTGTGGCTGGAATGGGTTTAATAGCAGTAATGAAAAAGTAATTAATAATGAACAGTTTTCATGTCAAATATATAAAGGTAAGCATCGTGTTTGTGTTTCTGTGGGTAGGAGGCCTATGTCTTTAGATGATTTTTCAAAAGGAATGAAATAGTTTCTTGAGTATCATGATTTGAAATTGTGTTATACATTTTCTGCTGTATTTTTTATTTTTTAAGGCCTAAATAATTCTAAACTCAGCCCACTCTGCTCAAATCCAGAATCATTCGGCTGGAACACAAAACAAAAGTATTTGCCCCCTTCTTGATTTCCTCTACTATTGCGTTTTCGTCACCATGAATTGTTTTGGATCTTTAGCCAAAATGTGATATTAGACAAAGGGAAACAGAGTAAACTCAAAACACATTTTTAAAATTAATATTTCATTTGTTTAATTAAATTAATAATTAGATTCAGCTTATTGAAAACAGCCAGGCTAGATTGTAGCTACCCCTCTTGAATCTAAACCTTGCTCATATTGATCCTTACTAATAGAGTTAAGTAGTCACCACCACCAAAGATTCTACAAGCACACAATACCACAATGAAAGAAAATTGCAGAAGGGATGAGGAAAAAGTTGCTGAAATACATCAGTCTGGAAAGGGTTACAGGTCCATTTCTATTACAAAAGGAGAACGCTTGGAGTAGTGCTGAATCTTACCAGAAGTGGCCAGCCTGCCAACATTTCTCTAAGGACACAGTGACAACTCATCCAGGAAGTCACAAAAGATCCAAGAAAAACATCCAAAGAACTGCTGGCCTCTAGCCTCAGCTAAGATCAGGGCTCATGATTCCACAATAGGAATGAGACTGGGCAAAAATGGGATTCATGGGAGAGTAGCAAGGTAGGAACCACTACTAACCAAGAGAAGCAAGTCCACATCTGAATGCCTGAAAAGAAACTAAATTAAAGTTTTGGAGTGGTCTCGCCAAAGTCCTGACTTGAAAGCAATAGAGATGCTGTGGCAGGACCTGAAACAAGCATCATGCTCAAATCTACCACTTTATCTGAATGAAAGCAGTTCTGCAAAGAAGGTTTTGCAACCAGTTATTAAGTTCACTTCCTTTTTCACACCGGTGATATGGGTGTTTGATGACTCTTTTCATTAAATAAATGAAATAATTATTTTTAAAATAAAAATTATTTTTGTGTTTACTCAGGTTCCCTTTTTCTAACATTACGTTTTGTCTAAAGATCTGAAACTATTCAGTGTGACAAATATGCAACGAGAGGAAATCGGGAAAGGGGCAAATACCTTTTCACGGCACTGTACATGTACATATTAAGACATTTAGCAGATGTTCTTATAGCCTACATTCTTTACATACAGTCCATTTATACAGCTGGATATTTCCTGAAGCAGTTCAGTTTAAGTTTTTGGTTTATTTCCCATTTGATTGGAAACAAGGTTATTATCGTTAACGAAAACTGAAACAAAAATGAGCAAAGTCAATTAGGCTAAAAAATCAATTCGTTGATTAAAATAAAAACTAAAACTAAGCTTATGTGAAAAACGAAAACTAAACTGAAATTAAAATATTGGCTTTAAAACTAAATAGAAATAGTATTATAACTGAAGCAAAATTGTATTTGTTTTTGTTTTTCTTTTAGTAAATTGACTTTTTTTCCCCCGTCAAAATAGGCCGGGACACCTTTCCCCTTGTGCTGGTGGTTGAACATAATGAACACTATGTGTGCATTATTTCGGATTAAGTAGCCAAGGAAGATCTTCCTTCTTGGCTTCTTCAAAGAGAAGAGCGCTTTCCATAATGGGGACAGCTACAAGCTTCCAACTGTCCCGAGTATCTGGTGGTCGTAAAAGAGAAAGTAGCGTTTGGGAATAAAACTAAACTAAAATTAAAACTAAAACTAATAATACTAAAACTAAATAGAAATTGGTGTCCAAAAACTAAAATTAAAGTAAAAATGGCCAGCAACTCATAAAACTAAACTGAAACTGAACTGAAATGAAAAGGAAAGCTGTAAATAGAATAGAAATAAAAACTGATTCAATAAATTTAAACTAAAATCACCCTGGTTGGAAACCATAACTTTTGATTCGTTCTTTCGTAATGTCCAAGGGAACCAATGTTCTATCACTCTTCATGTGGCCTTTGTTTTTTATTAGCATTGAAGTTACAATCTCACTAATTTATTGTTTTAAAATGATCAGAATATAAGGTAACTTAAGGCCTTTTCATTTGTCCTCTTATTTTTTAACATTTCAATTTTCAATTTGTGTGCTGTTGTGTGCTATATTTTAGCTACAGGACAATACAGCTGCACCGTGGATAACAACAATAATAACGAAGAAGCATTCTGTACCTCAAATAAAGAATGTGGATTCGAGAAAGTTTTTCAAAAAGGACGGTGTGAAATCACAAAAACACAAGGTATGCAGCGTGTGGCACAATTCTTTCTTTTAGCCACTGTAAAGGGCTAACCAGAAATAGTTGTTATTTTACAGAATGTGGTCCTTAGTGGAAGCAGCTCATTGCAATCCACACAAGCAAAGTTACCCTTTTTTGAACAAATGTAATCAGATGGAGAGCAGGTCTGCAATCTCAACTGAAGACTAACGCTGGCCTGCTTCTGTCTCACTAACATTAGATAGGTATTATTAGGTATTATTACAACACGCCTGCACCTCAGATTAAATTTTTGCTTAAGGTACAGGTTCGGCACGGTGTGCACCATACCCATGCATTTCCTGAAATATTTATCATTTAATGTGCATCTCTTTTCCATTCACAGGGTCAGACACAGTAAGTTCCCGCCGATATTTGGTTGTTACTGAATGATTCATACCCCCCACCCCCCACCTCCCCCCCCCCCCCCATATACCCGCACTATACACCCGCACACGATACACTACGCTTCAAGGTTATGACAGCAGTTGCAAACTTCCCCATATGAGCCCTTTAACTGTTTTTACTTGCACAGGACAACGGCTGCTCTACAAGCCCGCAGGGCAGGTAAGTACCAACCAAGACCTTTATTGCAAAGTTTCACAAAAAATTGTACTTTACATAAAACCTATTTTCCTATCCCGTCCTGGACCATACATCCTGCTGAACCCCGTAGGATAAACAGTGGAGCTTCCACAGGTAAGCAGACCACACATTACACACTTTTGAAAAGAAAAAGAATCAGAGTAAATACGCACACATTTGATCCACTGTAAAGGAGGCCACCCTTTCTAATTCTCAGTTCACACTATCAACTTGCGACAGCGACAAAATCGCTGTACTGGGTCACGTTCAGCGACATGGGGATGTTGTAATCCATTTTGGTGTGACAGCAATAACTTATCTCTTGTAAACATAGTGTAGCGACCACATTTAAAGACCATAGACATGCTCTGAAGCTCTGTGCTAACCAGATGGATCTTGAGAAATAGTCAAACCAAAGTTCCCAACACATGGAGGAATGAACTTACTCAAACCCTTTAATACTGGAATAGGCATTAATACTTCAAACTGTGACACCACAAACATATTGCATAACGTAGTGTTACCAGAGACTACGCCACCTTGGTTGTTTTGCCCAAGGAAACTCAACCATTAGAAACCTTAATCATTCTGTTCACATCCCGATCTCTTAATTTAAATTAAAATGAAGAGCGAGAGACCTGTATTGAGAGTTTAACAAAATTCACTTTAACACAAAAAAGATGTCAAGTCCATGCAATTCAGTGATCGGAGCAAGAATTCAGAAGGGACTGAAGGGGCATTAAGGAATATCACTAGTCTAGACCTGGAGAGGTCTGTCCAAGGGGGAGCTAATACTATTTTGAATCTTTCAAACACTAACCCCCATGTGCCCGTGCCCTGCAACACACACACAGCAAATCAGCTCCTCTTTATCCAGAGTGATTTACAAAGATGACAGTTTTGCATAAAGCTAGATATTTTTACTAATTCAAGTTAAGTAGCTCGCTCAAGGGTACAGTGGCAGAGTCAAACCTGCAACCGAGGAATGAGGATCACTGATACTGCACTGCCAAGAAGTTTAGGGACCTGGGCTTGCAACTCCTTCATTCTGCCATTGTATTTATAATACAACACTGTTTTTTTTCTGTGATTTCATTTCTCTGCACTACAGTTGGAGTTGGAGTTACAGTTGGAGTTCTTGCCATATTAGCCCTGCTGGCAGTATGTGGAATTTATTTGCTTCATTTATTTAAATTGTCATTATTGTGCATAATATTTTACATAGAATTATAATGATGGGAAAGTCATCCTGGTAGAGTTGATAGATGTAGAATTGGAATTAATTGATGCATTTGCCTTTTGTTACTTCATAAAATCTAAAATTGTATACGAGCAAGTGATTTTTGCATTTTGAACTTTTTTTTGTGGAAAAATATTTATTTTTCACCTAAAGTATTTATTTAGATGTGTATTCCAAATTACTGTTATATGTATTATATAATATCCCAACTGATATTACTGTTTGACTTTTTGTCTTTTTAGGTCATTGGCATTATAATTTATCGTCGTACGAAAAGGTAAGTGTAACTATACAATGCATTTATGACAACAAGATTATGTGTACATTATCAGATTAATTATATCACATGTAAGGTCAACTGTATATACACACATGTATATGCAGTGCTGCTTGAAAGTTTGTGCGACCTATAGGGATGGTCAGTATTTTTGCATAAAATGTAGTTAAAATCATCTCAGATTTTTTGAGATGATTGTATAGCCTTCCCCAGACTGAATGCTCTCAATTCCCTCTTCCTGATCTCCTTTCCTCTCAGCATGGTGTGTTTCACATTCAGTTGTATGAGTAACACCAAACTGACCAAGCTTCTTATCTCTATTCATCCCACCCAAACTCTTTCCTAAAGATCTCTCTTTTGATTGGTTAATTTGGTACTCAATTATTTACCCACCTGATTCTACTTACCAACTTGATTTAACTAATGCAACTTGGGGTTCACTTATTTTTGTACCTACACTAACTCCTTTTGTTTTTCTACTACATGCATGATTTTCTCAGGTTTTTACAGTATTAAATAAAGATTTCATGATAAAAACAAAAAACAAATCTATACTTGCACAAGGGGTTCACATACATTCAAGCAGCACTGTACACACCTACACACACACACTCAAATACACACACTCATGCACATCTACATATATACACACCCATATACACACACATAAAGCTTTGCATCAATAAACTATTGTCTGTTTCTGTTATGTGCTCCTGGTTATTATTTTTGCAGAAATTAGTTTTGTAATAATTTATGTTTTTTCCAGTGGGAGTTGGCTGAGGCGGGTGGGCGCACAGGCGTGTGCACTGGTCAGGTCCGGGGGCAGACTGCCGTAATTGACTCCCCCATAAAAGATGGCGATTCGGGACATCTCGCTCTCTCTCATTGTTCAACCACCAAGCAGCAACTACCAACTCTCATTGTTTTTGTAGAGACGCTACCAGCAGCAACTACCAACTACTGTGTCTTGTTTTGTTTAAGTCAACATTGTTCTTTGTCAAAAATCACGTTGTATACTTCATAGACCATGTGGTAAGGTTTTCGTTTCTTTTGCACCGTTTTATTGTAGTTAGTCAGTGTAGGGTAGCAGCGGACCAGCAGACTCACTTCCCCCTTTCTCCCCTTTAATTTCTTCTTTCTCTCGTCCCATCCTCGATGGTAGTGAGGGCAGAAGTTTATGTTCCATTTAGACAGGGAGTGTTAGGTTAGATCTGCTGGCTCTGTCCTGTCTACCTGTTTGTATGTGGGTTTTTGTATTGTATTGGGTTATTGGGGTTTGCAATAAATATATCCTTTGTATTCTGGCTTGTTGTGGTGTATATAAACGTGTTTGGCTTTCGGGCTGACAGCCGGATACTGAAACTCGGCAGTCTTGGGCCGTAACAGTTTCCCAGACCACCGTGTCCTGGAGGTCAAAACAGCAGGGCACAGTCTGATGGTACGTGATGGGGGTGAGGATGAAGGGTGAATAAATTCTTGAAGTAACGCGTCAGTTCCCTTCATCTTTCCCTATGTATTGCTTGTATGGCATGCTGCTGTATTAATCACAGGCTATTTAAAACTGTGCTGTAGTAGTAAAAAGGCCAATAGGATGCTGGGATATATAGCCAAAAGTAAATCCAAAAGATCTAAAAAATCCAAAGAAGTTATATTTATCTTATACAATACATTTTTTAGACCATACTTTTAGTATTGTGTACAGTTCTGGGGACCATACAACAAGAAATATATAGAGGCTCTGGAAAAGGTTCAAAGAAGAGCAACCAAATTGATTCCTGGTATGAAAGATAAGAGCCACGAGGAAAGACTTAAAATGCTTAATCTCTTCAAGCTTAGTAAAATGAGACTTAGGGGTGATTTGATTGAGGCTTTAAATTTCATATAGGGGATCAACAAAGCGAACTACACAAGATTCTTCAGGTCGAGTTCTGTCACATTAATGAAAATTATCAAAAGGTCAATTCTGTACAGACATTAGGAAGGAATTTTTCACACAGAGTAGTCATGTGTGGAATAGCCTGCCAGGTCATGTAGTTGAGGCAGAAACTTTGGGGATTTTCAAGACTAGGCTTGATACAGTGTTAGATACTATCTAGTCTGTAGGTAATCAGAACACTAATTTAGTCAGCAAAATGGCGAGCATTGTTGAGCTGAATGGCCTGTTCTCATCATTTATGTTATGCTCACTGTAATGTGATGAGATTTATGATAGCGTTTCCTCAGTTCCTGTTTTATTGAATTTACACACTCATTTAGCGCTTTGTGTAGGGAATCGGGGGGGGGGGGGGGGGGGGGGGTTGTTGTATTGTGTGAATCACTTTGTGTTACATTTAACTTGTATGAAAAGTGCTATACAAATAAAGTCTGATTGATTGATTGATTGATGCTATGTTATGTTAAAACGTATTAAGAATTATAAATAAGAGTTTGTTTTCATACCAAATAAAACAACTGCTTATTAAGTGTTTATTATTCAGTTTCCTGTTTGTTTAAGAATACTGCAGTATGTCAGCTTAATAACCTTAATAAGTTTTTCCATTAACATTGTTCAATGTTGGTACATTTGTAATATGTAAGTTAATTTGTCAAAATGCCAAGCTGTGCTGTTCACAAGTGTGCTGTTCAGACTGGATCTCGGCGATGCACCTTCTCAGGTAGCTAAATGTGGGACAGCTGTGTGAAGCTGCAGTATTGTTACAGAATTCTTTTAATATCTGAGGTCAGCTGTTTAATAAAATAGTATGCCTATAGTAACGTACCCCATAGTAGCAAGGCCTGACGTGTTAACATGGTGTTTCTAACCTTGTATCGTGAATATTGCATTAGCGCCTTTTATTGTTCTGGCCAATTCCATTATAACCTGCCTATAAAAACAATATACAGCAAAATGCACATACTGATCTGTTTTGCTGTCTCTGTAGGCTCAATACTTTTCACTACTCACCTCCTTTCCTCAACTCCCCCACTTCCACTCGTTTCCGACCTGGAAGTATGTGGAGGAAAGGAGGGGAGCGGATGAGTTTGAAGCCGCTTCGCCAATGCAGTTCTGTGCGCTTTGCTGATCTCCTCCAATACTGGGACACTGGAGGGAGGGAGGGAGGGAGGGAGGGAGGGTGCAAAGATGGGTTTCTGAGGCATGGTGGAGACGAGGAAGCAGTGGAGGAAAGGAGGATGCATTTTTCGAGTATCAGGACGCACCCGTTTAGGCTCTCTAATTAGCCGCCGCTGCACTTCGCTGAGATGTTGTGGTTGCCAGGTTTTGTATGAATAGGCTGTTTTCCTCTGCGAGGAAGAAGATTTGGTCGGCTGAGTGAGTATAGATAATTTTAGCTTTTGGATGATGCTGACAAGTTCGGGCGGTTGCTAATGTCAGTTTTAAAGAAATACATTGTTTGACGTGGTCAATCTTGCTAACAATGATACCTTGGTGAAGGGGGCTGGGCTTCACGTAGCCTTCTCACATCACTGCTCTGCGTTGTGCTCATTGTAAACATGATTAGCAATGTGACCGAGTTTGCACAACTGAGCTTGTCTGCTGAGCAAAAAAATGATACTTCCTGGTTCTGCATTTTCTGTTTTGTTTATTTTTTTTGTTTGTTTTGTTTTTGTTTTTGTTTTGTTTTACTGGTTTTGGTGTGCTCGCCATGGGCCTCAGAAGTGTGACGTAATGCAGAGCGGAACCTTTAACTGGGACCTTAGCTTTTCCTCCTTTCCCCAGAACCAAATGGAGGCGAAGACAGTGGAGACATCACCATTCCCCTCCAACAACAATCGCCACGCTCAACAGGTATCTACTCCAAAGGCATGGTATACTGTAGTTGATGGTCAGTTTTCTAAAACTGTCAAAGAAATGAACAATTCAACAGTTCAATTTCCAACTTGTTTTTAGACTATACTGATCAGATGTATTTAATTTCCAGATGATTTTGCTCCAGAACCAGGAAATTAAGGTTTGTATTGTATACTTTAAACAAGGAGTATTTACAAGTTCAGTTAATCCATATGATTTACCATATGGTTTATCCTCATTAGATATGGGTTTTCCTGTATTTTGGAAGAATGTAGCCATATGAGAATAAAATCTGAAAAAATATATCCAGAGGCAGTCCAGTTCATTACAACAGTTTAGCAAATTGTTTCAAAACTATAATTGCAATTGCAATTTAATGTTCAGTAGTTGGCAAGTTGTTGCTTGTATCTGTATTTTCGTTCACTTGCAGTCTCTCTTGGGTTTATACTTTCCCCCAGGGCGAGACCAAAGTCCAAGACCAGGAAGAGTCCAAATCAAGCCAAGACCAAGTCAAGTTTGAGACAGAAAATAGTCAAATCCTCTTCAAGACTAAGACTAAGACTAAAATCCAACTGGTTCTAGTCCAAATTTGTTGATTTCTTCTTTTTTTAAATGGAAAACAGTTTGCCTTACATAATTGCAAACAAAGGTGCGAAATGAGGGTTTAAAAAACACATTCACTTTGTCTTTCATTTCTGTCAGGAAAAATGTACAAATGTGTTGCTTGAATGAAAACTAGTTTTACCAGCAACACAGGAATATTTTCCTTGACAGATACAAACTGTTAGAATCATTAAATGTGCTTCACTCTTCACATGTTTCAAATAGTAATAATGGGCTAGTTAGTTAATAATGGGTTAGTATAAATATGTAATTCTGTATCACTCTTTTAAAGAATGAAAGAGAGGAGTACTTTGACATTTTTTTTAATAAAAAAGCAGTCCTTGTAAACAGCGAGACTTTGCTTTATGTGATGTCCTCTGTAAACTACAGCTTGTTATTACATCTGTTTAAATAAATTAAATGTAATTCTAGCTTTGACATTTCTCTGTCCAGTCATAAATATCTTGATGTTGATTCCTGCTAGTTTTACTTCTGCCAGGTTGCTGTCCATAGTATAAAAAAAGGTTTATGTCTGTTTTTATTTCTATGCAGTGAGATTTGGTACATGCTGTAGCCTACATTGCAAGTTTTTGATTGAGTGCCTGTTGTCACTGACAATGTGCAGCTACAGGGCAAGCAGCACTCAGAATCAAGACTGTTGATAGGGGCTGTCAAATATTTGATTGCAAACAACTAACAGCAGGCTGCATTGTGGTTACCATTCAGACCTGCTGAAAAATCACAGAAAGCGCAAAACATTGCGAAAGACAACAATCCTGGAATCAGTGACACCTGTGACTTCTGTGACAAACACGCAGCCATAGAAATACTTACTGTGCTCTTATGGGAGAGATAAAAGACTACCTAAAAACTCCCGCACGACATTCCCATTTTGTCCAGGCAATAGTCAGGCCCTTTGCAACGTTATAGCGCCCATCTATGATTGCATCTGGATCGTTTCAATCGACAATAACTACCACAGCTGGAATATCTCAGTCAGCATTTTGTCCTGCACTGCCCATAGTGCTGGACGTGCTTTTACATCGCATCAGAAGATCCATCAATTTCCCCAAATCCGGTGAAGATATTCAGTACCTTATAAGCTTTGCTTCATGCACAAAATGTGATGAGGGGGTAGTCCCACTGCCGGTGTTCTATATAAATGTCTGTTCTTGCTGGATTTGTTGTGACAGTATTATTGCACAAGTTCTGACCATGTCTGAAATTGCCTGCTACAGGTTATTTGCTCATCAGGTTATCACAGCTGAACTATGAAGTTTGAGTTTTTAAACTAGTGTGACTGTGTCTTTGAATATTTTTGCAGGAAAATGACCATTTCTGCTACCATTCAAGCCCAATGTTGCATTCTCACATGTTCATAAGTTTGAAGCAAAATATTAAAAAGGCAATTTTTCAACATATTCCTCATCATTGGCCACCTACTTGAAGATTTTAAGAGTAAAACTTTTTTTTTTTTTTTTTGCAATTGCATAAATCTGGGTCTCACAGGGTTACTGTGGCTTCTCCATGGTGCTGATGCATGAATTCACAGATTCTGCAATAGTACATTTAGCTCCTAGGAAATAAGGTCATAGCGGCAGAGCACTTGCTGTAGATGAATGCCTGGCAGCAGTAGATAGTCTTCATCTCAAGGGTATAGGGTCTTGCCACTCATTATTTCATATCAGCACACCCCAGTCTATACATGTACTCGTATTCACACATAAACATCCATGTTAAAAATTTTGAAAATTAACGGAGTCAGATAAACTTGTTTTCTTCCCTGCAAAAAAAAAATCCAAATTCTAAGGAATGCACGTGTGTGTGTGTGTGTGTGTGTGCATTTGCGTTCATGGTTGAGTAAATGTGTAATATCCAACCACATTTTCATATTTATTTGTTTTAAGTTGCATAGTTGATGTTATAAGGCAGCACAGAATGTTGAAGTAATGCATTTTAAATTACTCTAATTCTTCCCTTACCATTCAGTTAAACTCATGTACTGATGGAATGTTATATCGGATATTTGCAATAATAATTAAAAGTAATGGGTGTATTTTATCTTTAATTCTCCATTTAAAATTTTGCATTGTCATTGTTAAAAATGTAGGGAAAAAAATATAAAAAACGAAGACAGATTTGTTTGTAATTAATATTAGTGTTGTGAATAGTTTTACAATGTCTGTGTTTAAAATCGAAGTTGTTTTAATACTGTACAAATAGAAAACGAATAGTTCATATTTTAGGACAACTGCAGTCCGATTTTTCCTTAATTAATTTCATTTTGCTGAACGTAACAGTGGTTTTATCGTCGGACTTTTATTTTGAAATTTTCAGACCCGCGCGAAAGTCCTTACTGTCGCTAGCTTCATACTGCTAAAGTGAAGTCGTGCTGCTGATATCATATTTCATGAGTCATATATGTTACGAGTACCGCATAACAATATCTAACTGGTTCCCGACTTGTAACTAAAAATATCGCTTACTGAAAATTGCCCCATTCATTTTTCCATTGCCAAATTTGCGGGGAAAACGAGGGGAGTGGCTTGGTGAAGTTTTCACTTACAAGCTCTATTCTCCAATATCAAGTTTTCCGTTCTATCTTAGCAAAACAGCGAAGAGGATTCCTACCTACAGATAAGCCTATCAAAATGCCTTATAAACCTTACAAACACTAAAAGTGCATCTCCACGAAATAACAGACAACGGAGCAGGACAGAAGGGTACACAAGTTGCGACCTAGGGAGCTCTAATTCAACGGGCTTGCTGATTCTTTTGTCAATCAAGGCTCGTTGACGGCCGTCAAATCCGTGAGTACATACACTGGCCATATTTCACCTCAGGGTTCGTACGGTCATGAAAAACCTGGAAAAGTCATTGAAATTTAAAATGCAATGTCCAGGCCCTGGAAAAGTTATGGAAAATAATATTTTTTGAAAAGTTTTGGAAAAGTAATGGAAATATAGCTAAAGTTGCATCAAATATAATTACCAATTTATCCAATCATAAAAATAGTATGTGTAGTAATAAAACGTAAATTGGCACTTAACCTTTGCGGTATTTTGGTGGTGTGAGAAGTTATTTCGGTCTGGCTCAGTCTGTTTACAGGCACGCTTCTGCTAATGTAGCAGTTAGTAAACGTAGGCACTACTGTGCCGACAATATGCCAGGGAAGTGCAGCTTCAATAATATATCAGGGCTCGAAATTAACTTTTTAACTTGGTAGCACTGGTGCTCCCAACTTCAAAAAGTTAGGAGCACCCACCAAAATGTAAGGAGCACCAACAATATATGCAATAGATTTTTTATTGATAAAAAACGACAATATAACAGTACGGTTTACAAGTAACAGTTAAACTGCCACGCCTAACTCTTCAAGGAAATACGTGTTATGCATTCAAACGACAAAGCGCTTCTCGTCACATTAATACCGCTAATTAAATCAACCGCCAGTAAACTGCATCGGAGAAATTAGCTGTTTCAACCGGGTCGCTACACAAAACACTACGTTAACGTTTAAAAAAATGCCGTAATCGTTCGCTTCAACTTTTCAGCTTTCGATAACGCTAATAAATTGAACATAAACTTTTGTCTTCAGGTAACATTAGTTAACGCGTTAGCTCTCTGTGTGGCGTGACAGTGGAGTGCAGCGAAAGGGAGTGATTGCAGGCTAATACAAACCTATTTAAAATCAGCATTAAAGGTAAGAATGTCAAGCTCACGATTGGTTAGAAGGGTCACCGTCAGCTCATAAGGCACATACTGAGTGTGCTAACTAGCATTACATTACATTACATTACATTTATTTCGCAGACGCTTTTATCCAAAGCGACTTTGTACAGCTATTTCTAGCTAAGAACACAGTTCACACAGTGAACACTATTCTAACCTAACCTCTGCAAAGCCAACTAGGCAGAAGAGTAAGCTACAGTATTAGGACAAAGACAAATACAAGTGACATGAAAAAGGGGGGGGGGGGGGGGTTTTAAATTAAAGAGTGAAATATACAGAATGGTGGTGGTTAATCTAGGTATAGTCTGAAGAGATGAGTCTTCAGGCCACGGCGGAAGATGGGTAGTGAGGGGGAGGTTCGGAGAGGGACGGGAAGTTCGTTCCACCACTGGGGAGCTAGGGTGGAGAAGCTCTGTGATCCCTTTGGGCGGGTGGGAGGGGTTACTAGGCGCCCTGCTTCCGCAGAGCGGAGTGGTCGAGCAGGCACGTAGAAGCGAATCATGTCCTGCAAGTAGATGGGGGCTGTCCTGTTGGCAGCAGTGTAGGCAAGGGGATGTACAGAGAAAAAGACGTTCGACTGGAGAGAGAGAGAGAGAGAAAAAAAAAAGGTCGCACCAGAACAATTATTTGCATTCGCACAAATGCTCCCAATGATATTTCGAGGTCACACAGATTAAATTTCGGGAGCATATGCGACAAAAATGGTCGCAATTTCGAGCCCTGTTTGAGACATTGACAAAAATGTTAAACTATTCGAATTAAAATATGAGAGAATGTATCTAAGTGTGTCTGTCAGTTTTTTTTGTTTTTGATTTCAATACTAATGGCAGGCCTGGATTTTGGCAGTGTGAGTGAATGAGTTATAGACGGTGTATGTCTTGTATGTGTGAGTAACTTGGCATTTTTGTACGTTGAAAATGTGTTTTTTATGAGATAGTATTTATACACTGTATACACTGCACCACAAACTAATGCCAAGAATTCACCATCTCACCATTGACAGTACCCCAGTCTCCACCTCCTCCCTGGTCCGCATTATATTATTATTATTATTATTATTATTATTATTATTATTATTATTATTATTATTATTATTATAAGAAGAAGAAAAGTATATAGTATATATGTTTATTTAATTTTTAAAAAGCTTTCTTTTCTGCACTTAAAGGCAGATTATTCTCAAATTACTTTACAAAATAGTTAGTGGGTAAATAATGAATTTTTCACACATTTTTTAGCCGTCCATCAAGGAAGCAGTTTGCGATGCACAAGGGCGCTGTGTCGTTTAGTCCCAGGTTTTGTATTGTAACTGTGGTGGTGTTATCCTTGCTCTGCACACTGACCCGACTGGCGTACAGTTTGGATTCTCTAATTTCGATACTCGTGTCTGGGTTGTTTGGGTCGAGCATGACCCACTGCATGTGACAATTCTCAATGGTCTCCTTATCTGAAAAAATTGCGCAGTGCAGAGTTGCCGTGTCTCCAACTCTGTACTCATCGAGTATAGACCACTGATTTACCCACACTCTCGTTAAGACAGGTCCTTAAACAAAATATAAAGCAAAATTCAATAAGAGCAATGAAATATAGCAGTAACGCACGCAAACAGTGTAATGTGAAATATAATTACCAACTGTGGAATGGAAATCCCTGAATTCAGTCAACATCTTACAAACATTAACATTTAGTTTTAAATTACATATTTCCCTTTGGGGAACAATCTCTCATTTTAGGCCTTAACATACACATGTAGCTATTACTGAATGTTTACATAATGCATTGACATAATTCATGGAACATTGACTTTAGAGAGGTCACCAGAGTAATGTTCATGCATGATAATGAAATGAAGCAAATCATCAAGAAAAATATTTTCTTTAAAGTGCATGTTAGCCGTATTGGCATTCCCTTACCGTGTAGAGTGAGGTGCAACAGAGTATAAAATGGAAGTCCAAAGCGCATCATGCTGTCTTCTTATTAAATGCAGTTTGAAGAGACATTCACCAGTTTTACACTTTGTGTCGGCTTTAAGAGCAGCCAAAGAAAAACGAAGGAAATGGCAGACCACACAGCATGCGATATATCCGTTGTGATGGAATAAAAATAAAACAATGAAAAACCTGCCAATGACAGTTTCATTTCCCTCACTGTCATAAAGGTACTTGCATAATTTAAAATGGTGCACTTAGAATGAAAGATGATATTTTGTTTGTTTTACAGACTAGATATTTTCAAATTGTTTATTTCACAACTCTTCGTAAACTGTTGTAAAACATATGATGTTGTATGATGGTCCGTGTATTGTCCTTGGGTTTCGTATCTGTAAAATGTTTTACTTTTTGTTCAATGACAGTGGCAGCGGCAGGGGCAGTAGCAGTGTACATTAGTCACATTGTCCCAAAGACATTCTATTATTAATTTCTACAAGATAAGCTAATCTCAGTACATTACTGAGGCTGAAAAAGACTGAATAACAATTAATTCACTACAGTACTTGCTGCCTCTACTACAGCTCCATCTTCTGGCAATCTTGTATATCATTTTAAAAGCTGCTTACCGCATTTTCTCACAGACTAGCAAAACATTAAACAAGCGTGTGTGTTTCTGTGTGTGTGTGTGTGTGTGAAAGAGTGTGTGTTGTTGTTTTATTTTGAACATTATGGTAGTATCATTATGGCATACTGTTTGATTGTAATCAGTCCCTTCTTTGTGTTTTCAGAATATGTGCAAATTACTGCTCCAAGCTGCAATATTGGCCATACATTTGCCATTCATCTGTGGTAAGAAAAAATGAGTCACCTTTACTAAATACACATCCTTCCAAAATCATTCACACCCTTGAAAAAGATAAGCAAATACGTCTATTGGGATGGCAGGTATGCCATCATACCTATACAGCACCCAGAGTTTGCCACTTTTCAGGGTTCCCCACAGAAATAACCACAACAGCCACAGACACTCAGCCCTTAAAAACATTAAATTCTGTACATTCTCACCCCATTTCATTACATTACAGGCTTTTAGCAGACGCTCTTATCCAGAGCGACTTACACAACTTTTTTACATAGCATCCATTTATACAGCTGGATATATACTGAAGCAATTTCGGTTAAGTACCTTGCTCAAGGGTACAACGGCAGTGTCCTTACCGGGAATCGAACTTGTGACCTTTCGGTTACAAGCCCAGTTCCTTACCCACTAGGCTACACTCCGTCCTACAGACAGAATTCAGACATTTCAACAGACAGAATTCATAAACAACTTCACATGTCCACACAATATAGCCCAAACTAAGGAGATTTTGCGTTTTCTCCTTCTTCTTCTTCTTCTTCTTCTTCTCATTCTTATTTTTCCTGCTGCCTAGCCCACAAACAAAATGTCTCCCCATTGGACATTTTACTGACACCAGCCAAATCTTCACCTACACGACCCAATAAAAAACTTGCATACACACGCAAAATACCCATACCTTTTCATTCTGAAACATTTCCAGTTTTAAACAGCTAGTCTGCCTGTGGCCTAGTGGGCAAGGTTACAGTCTTGAGAACATGGGGTAATAGGTTCAAGCCCAGCTAGAAACATGTTTCTTTAACCTGCTTTTACCCTCACTAATAATTGTCTACTACTTCTCAATTATTGCTTTTGCACCATATCTACCCGCCGTTCACTGAACGTATACACTGCATTATGACGTACCATCTGCACGTTCAGTTATTAACCGGCTACAGTATTGCAAAGCCATATGGATTCAACGGGAGCTCTTCTGTGCTTACTGGACTGTGTTCTTCTTTAAAACCACGGACAGGTTCGCTAATGATATTTCACGCATTGCATAGCTATGTTATGGTGCTGCACTAACAAAAAAACACTGGTAAACCTCCGGTTGAAGGATTGAATCCTGCCTCGCCCTCAAGCAGATAATTTCCTCTTTTACTCTAACGTTTTCTTTAGAGCCCGACCGATATATCGGTGTGGCCAATATATCGGCCATTATTTGACTTTTTTGACGACATCGGGATCGGCAGTTATGCAGCCGATGTGTCCCGATTTTTAAATAAGTATAATAAACAAAAAAAAAACATTGATTATTTATCTGTACTTGTCTGTTCGAACGTTGTAATTGCTATTTACTAGAATTATCCAGTAGAGGGAGCTCCAATACAAGTGTGAACTGCAGCAGCTGATGCGCTACTTCTGTAATAAGACGTTTGTCACTCGTGCCTCATCCAATATTCTCAACTGCAAGACTTGTCTGCACAGATTCAATTGCCACAATAAAGGTCTGTATATTTAGTGACAGTTTTTAATTAAATGCGTTTATACGACCACTATGTTTATCAATCCTCATTATCAAGCGAGCTAGCTAACATATTTGGTTCACTTTAGCAAGCTAGCTGGCTAGCAAGCCTTTATGAAGTGGCAGTGAGCACATAAGCAGCGTAGGATCTACCTTTCCAGAGGGTATCGCTGTATTCTCAAATAAATAACCAGCCAAAATAAAATGGTGATTGAATGCATCACACATTTGTTTTTTTATCTGAGATAATGATATTAGCTACTAGCCTATATGATGCTGTGTCAATAGCCAACGCGTTATTGCAAGCGAGTGTCATCTAGTCACGCGTCATCGTAGCAAGCTAACCAGACAGTAAAAACGCTGATAAAACACTTCTAACGTGGATCATTTTAAGCCATGTTATCTAGCTTTGTCGTGATAACATGAGAGAAGGATTGCTGTTGGAGAAGTGAATCAACCAACAGTTAGTGCGGGTAACCTGCACGAAAGCGCATTGTAGTTTTTTTCACGTATTTCAGCCAGTCAATTTAATTTAATCTAACATTACACTTGATTCACTCATTAGCTCCGCTAGATAATGTTTTACTCTTTGAGATCATGTAGTAGAAATAAAATAAGAAAATATAATTCATTTAACTTACTGAGAATATATAATAAGAAATAATGAAGCTGTGTCAATAGCTAATGCGTTATTGCGAGCGAGTGTGTCATCTAGTCACGCGTCAGAGTGCATTGTAGTTATTTTCACCACCGAATTCTTATGGACAGGGAAGCTCGCTAGATAAAGTCTTACTCTTTGAGATCATGTTGTAGGAATAAAATAAGAAAATATAGTTAATTTACTGAGAATAGATACTAAGAAATAATAATAACAAATTAATAATAACAACAACAACAATAATAATAATATTTATAAAAATACATGTTTGAAACTGGAAAACTGATTTTTTTAAATTAATTTTTTATAGATGGCTGGAAAAGAAAGGAGTAAAAGCAAGGTGTGGAGTTATTTTGATTTCACACACTTAAAGATGGTGCTAATATATATATATATAATTTAATATCATCTTTTACATTTTTTTATCTAAAAAGTTATTTGTGTGTTTATTTCTATTTTTATTTGTTTGCTTATAAGTTAAATGTTCTTAAATATAGAAACTTTAATAAATTATAAGTTGCACTTTTTGACAAAATATCGGTCAAAACATCGGTAATCGGTGGGCTAGGACTCTCCAAAATCGGGATCGGCATTGGACCCAAAAATCTGGCATCGGTCGGGCTCTAGTTTTCTTACGCTTATATTTGCTTTACCAAAACTCACTCACGGCCACCCATATGCATTTCATGACGGAAAATGTGTTCCTTTTATTAAAAAAGTTACACCAGTTCACCACTGTGCCATTTCTACTAACTATATTTCTTCACTTGGCTACCGTACAAAACCTTATCAGCAAACGCCACGTTTCTACATTCATGTTACCTCGCCCTGTTTTCTATCTAGCCACATACAAACAATTACTACGTATGTACGTTCTGCAACTCCCCATTAAAACATTACATTTAAAATCATGACTCACTCATAATTGTAACTACATTACATTACATTACAGGCATTTAGCAGATGCTCTTATCCAGAGTGTATAACAAGTGCATCAGTTCAAAGTGCAGAGGTGGGGAAAAACACACTAGAGTGAAGTAACTACTAGTACTGAACATGAGAAAAGCACATCAGTGCAATAGATTTCACACGTTACTTAACCCTCCACTTTAAGGACTTATGCGTTATACAGACTGTTATATATACCGTTCGATATGGAAACTAAGCTCGCTCATGGTCACTCATAAAAACACGTTTTCAACGTACAAAAATGCCAAGTTACTCACACATACAAGACATACACCGTCTATAACTCATTCATTCAGACTGCCAAAATCCAGGCCTGCGATTAAAAGTATTGATACCAAAATGACACCAAGCTGCGGTACTACAAACAATATAGGCTATCTTGCCTCACCAAAATGAAATATGATGTATTCCAAAGCAATGCTACCCAATATTTCCTCAATTCTTTCGATGTATGTCTTGTATGTGTGAGTAACTCTGCATTTTTGTACGTTGAAAACGTGTTTTTTATGAGATGAAATAAACAATACAGGTAATGAGCTACTGTATACTGTGTTATTATATGTTGTATAGGTACAATGTACAGTATGCACTCAGTAACTGCTTTATCAGATACACCTGCTCTATAATGCAAAGCTGCCCTCCTGGAATTGTCACCTGAGTTGGTAATAGTCGTTTTTTTTGTTCAAGAACTCCATGTTTTCATGTGTGATAGATAGTCTTTTGCTGGGGTGTCCAATCTTGTCCAAAAAGGGCTGGTGTGGATGTAAGTTTTTGTTTTAGCCCAGCACTATGACACCTGATTCAAATAATTAGTGTAATCATGGTCTTCAATCAAGACCCTGATAAGCAGAATTGGGTGTGTTAGTGCTGGGCTATACTAGACTTTGGTTTGAAAAACCTAACCTCACAATCTCTTCCTTGTTTCCTTCTAGATATGCCAGCTGGCTTTACAATTAATTGCACAGCATGTGAAGGCAGTTTCTGTGGCTGGAATGGGTTTAATAGCTGTAATGAAAAAGTAATTAATAATGAACAGTTTTCATGTTATCTACTTGAAGGTAAGCTTCGTGATTGTGTTTCTGTGTGTAGGGGGCCTATGTCTTTAGATGATTTTTCAAAAGGAATGAAATAGTTTCTTGAGTATCATGATTTGTAATTGTATTATACATTTTTTGCTGTATTTTTTATTTTTTAAGGCCTAAATAATTCAGCACACTCTGCTCAAATCCAGAATCATTCGACTGGAACACAAAACAAAAGTATTTGCCCCCTTCTTGATTTCCTCTACTATTGCGTTTTCGTCACCATGAATTGTTTTGGATCTTTAGCCAAAATGTGATATTAGACAAAGGGAAACAGAGTAAACTCAAAACACATTTTTAAAATTAATATTTAATTTGTTTAATTAAATAAATAATTAGATTCAGCTTATTGAAAACAGCCAGGCTAGATTGTAGCTACCCCTCTTGAATCTAAACCTTGCTCATATTGATCCTTACTAATAGAGTTAAGTAGTCACCACCACCAAAGATTCTACAAGCACACAATACCACAATGAAAGAAAATTGCAGAAGAGATGAGGAAAAGGTTGCTGAAATACATCAGTCTGGAAAGGGTTACAGGTCCCATTTCTATTACAAAAGGAGAACGCTTGGAGTAGTGCTGAATCTTACCAGAAGTGGCCAGCCTGCCAACATTTCTCCAAGGACACAGTGACAACGCATCCAGGAAGTCACAAAAGATCCAAGAAAAACATCCAAAGAACTGCTGGCCTCTAGCCTCAGCTAAGATCAGGGCTCATGATTCCACAATAGGAATGAGACTGGGCAAAAATGGGATTCATGGGAGAGTAGCAAGGTAGGAACCACTACTAACCAAGAGAAGCAAGTCCACATCTGAATGCCTGAAAAGAAACTAAATTAAAGTTTTGGAGTGGTCTAGTCAAAGTCCTGACTTAAAAGCAATAGAGATGCTGTGGCAGGACCTGAAACAAGCATCATGCTCAAATCTACCACTTTATCTGAATGGAAGCAGTTCTGCAAAGAAGGTTGTGCAACCAGTTATTAAGTTCACTTCCTTTTTCACACCGGTGATATGGGTGTTTGATTACTTTTTTCATTAAATAAATGAAATAATTATTTTTTAAATAAAAATTATTTTTGTGTTTACTCAGGTTCCCTTTTTCTAACATTATGTTTTGTCTAAAGCTCTGAAACTATTCAGTGTGACAAATATGCAACAAGAGGAAATCGGGAAAGGGGCAAATACCTTTTCACGGCACTGTACATTTACATATTAAGGCATTTAGCAGATGTTCTTATAGCCTACATTCTTTACATGCAGTCCATTTATTACAGCTGGATATTTCCTGAAGCAATTCAGTTTAAGTTTTTGGTTTATTTCCCATTTGGTTGGAAACAAGGTTATTATCGTTAACGAGAACTGAAACAAAAATGAGCAAAGTCAATTAGGCTAAAAAATAAATTCGTTAATTAAAATAAAAACGAAAACTAAGCTTATGTGAAAAACGAAAACTAAACTGAAATTAAAATATTGGCTTTAAAACTAAATAGAAATAGCATTATAACTGAAGCAAAATTGTATTCGTTTTAGTTTTTCTTTTAGTAAATTGACTTTTTTTCCCCCGTCAAAATAGGCCGGCACACCTTTCCCCTTGTGCTGGTGGTTGAACGCAATGACCACTATGTGTGGATTATTTTGGATTAAGTAGCCAAGGAAGATCTTCCTTCTTGGCTTCTTCAAAGAGAAGAGCGCTTTCCATAATGGGGACAGCTACAAACTTCCCACTGTCCCGAGTATCTGGTGGTCGTAAAAGAGAAAGTAGCGTTTGGGAATAAAACTAAACTAAAATTAAAACTAAAACTAATAATTCTAAAACTAAATAGAAATGGGTGTCCAAAAACTAAAACTAAAATAAAAATGGCCAGCAACTCATAAAACTAAACTGAAACTAAACTGAAATGAAAAGGAAAGCTGTAAATAGAATAGAAATAAAAACTGATTCAAAAAATTTAAACTAAAATCACCCTGGTTGGAAACCATAACTTTTGATTAGTTCTTTCATAATGTCCAAGGGAAGCAATGTTCTATCACTCTTCAAGTGGCCTTTGTTTTTTATTAGCATTGAAGTTACAATCTCACTAATTTATTATTTTAAAATGATCCAAATATAAGGTAACTTAAGGCCTTTTCATTTGTCCTCTTATTTTTTAACATTTCAATTTTCAATTTGTGTGCCGTTGTGTGCTATATTTTACAATAGGTCAATACAGCTGCGTCGTGGCTAACAGCATTAATGAAGAAGACCCATTCTGTAACTCAAGTACACAATGTGGATTTCAGGATGGTTTTCAAAACGGAACATGTGCAATTACAAAAAAAACAGGTATGCAGCGTGTGGCACAATTCTTTCTTTTAGCCACTGTAAAGGGCTAACCAGAAATAGTTGTTATTTTACAGAATGTGGTCCTTAGTGGAAGCAGCTCATTGCAATCCACACAAGCAAAGTTACCCTTTTTTGAACAAATGTAATCAGATGGAGAGCAGGTCTGCAATCTCAACTGAAGACTAACGCTGGCCTGCTGCTGTCTCAGTAACATTAGATAGGTATTATTAGGTATTATTACAACACGCCTGCACCTCAGATTAAATTTTTGCTTAAGGTACAGGTTTGGCAAGGTGTGCACCATACCCATGCATTTCCTGAAATATTTATCATTTAACGTGCATCTCTTTTCTATTCACAGAGACAGGCACGGTAAGTTCCCACCAATTTTTGGTTGTTACTGAAATGATTTATACCCCCCCCCCCCCCCCCCCCCCCCCCCCCCCCCCCCCCCCCCCATATACCCACACTATACACCCGCACACGATACACCACGCTTCAAGGTTATGACAGCAGTTGCAAACTTCCCCATATGAGCCCTTTAACTGTTTTTACTTGCACAGGACAACGGCTGCTCTACAAACAGCCCGCAGGGCAGGTAAGTACAAACCAAGACCTTTATTACAAAGTTTCACAAAAAATTGTACTTTACATAAAACCTATTTTCCTATCCCGTCCTGGACCATACATCCATAGGTAAGCAGACCACACATTACACACTTTTGAAAAGAAAAAGAATCAGAGTAAATACGTACACATTTGATCCACTGGAAAGGAGGCCACCCTTTCTATTTCTCAGTTCACACTATCAACTCGTGACAGCGACAAAATCGCTGTACTGGGTCACGTGCAGCGACATGGGGATGTTGTAATCCATTTGGTGTGACAGCAATAACTTATCGATTGTAAACATAGTGTAGCGACCACATTTAAAGACCATAGACATGCTCTGAAGCCCTATGCTAACCAGATGGATCTTGAGAAATAGTCAAACCAAAGTTCCCAACACATGGAGGAATGAACTTACTCAAACCCTTTAATACTGGAATAGGCATTAATACTTCAAACTGTGACACCACAAACATATTGCATAACGTAATGTTACCAGAGACTACGCCACCTTGGTTGTTTTGCCCAAGGAAACTCAACCATTAGAAACCTCAATCATTCTGTTCACACCGATCTCTTAATTTAAATTAAAAATGAAGAGCGAGAGACCTGTATTGAGAGTTTAACAAAATTCACTTTAACACAAAAAAGATGTCAAGTCCATGCAATTCAGTGATCGGAGCAAGAATTCAGAAGGGACTGAAGGGGCATTAAGGAATATCACTAGTCTAGACCTGGAGAGGTCTGTCCAAGGGGGAGCTAATACTATTTTGAATCTTTCAAACACTAACCCCCATGTGCCCATGCCCTGCAACACACACACAGCAAATCAGCTCCACTGTATCCAGAGTGATTTACAAAGATTACAGTTTTGCATAAAGCCAGATATTTTTGCTAATTTAGGTTTAGTAGCTCGCTCAAGGGTACAGTGGCAGAGTCAAACCTGCAACCGAGGAATGAGGATCACTGATACTGCACTGCCAAGAAGTTTAGGGACCTGGGCTTGCAACTCCTTCATTCTGCCATTGTATTTATAATACAACACTGTTTTTCTGTGATTTCATTTCTCTGCACTACAGTTGGAGTTGAAGTTGGAGTTACAGTTGGAGTTCTTGCCATATTAGCCCTGCTGGCAGTATGTGGAATTTATTTGCATCATTTATTTAAATTGTCATTATTGTGCATAATATTTTACATAGAATTATAATGATGGGAAAGTCATCCTGGTAGAGTTGATAGATGTAGAATTGGAATTAATTGATGCATTTGCCTTTTGTTACTTCATAAAATCTAAAATTTTATACGAGCAAGTGATTTTTCATTTTGAACTTTTTTTGTGGAAAAATATTTATTTTTCACCTAAAGTATTTATTTAGATGTGTATTCCAAATTACTGTTATATGTATTATATAATATCCCAACTGATATTACTGTTTGACTTTTTGTCTTTTTAGGTCATTGGCATTATAATTTATCGTCGTACGAAAAGGTAAGTGTAACTATACAATGCATTTATGACAACAAGATTATGTGTACATTATCAGATTAATTATATCACATGTAAGGTCAACTGTATATACACACATGTATATGCAGTGCTGCTTGAAAGTTTGTGCGACCTATAGGGATGGTCAGTATTTTTGCATAAAATGTAGTTAAAATCATCTCAGATTTTTTGAGATGATTGTATAGCCTTCCCCAGACTGAATGCTCTCAATTCCCTCTTCCTGATCTCCTTTCCTCTCAGCATGGTGTGTTTCACATTCAGTTGTATGAGTAACACCAAACTGACCAAGCTTCTTATCTCTATTCATCCCACCCAAACTCTTTCCTAAAGATCTCTCTTTTGATTGGTTAATTTGGTACTCAATTATTTACCCACCTGATTCTACTTACCAACTTGATTTAACTAATGCAACTTGGGGTTCACTTATTTTTGTACCTACACTAACTCCTTTTGTTTTTCTACTACATGCATGATTTTCTCAGGTTTTTACAGTATTAAATAAAGATTTCATGATAAAAACAAAAAACAAATCTATACTTGCACAAGGGGTTCACATACATTCAAGCAGCACTGTACACACCTACACACACACACTCAAATACACACACTCATGCACATCTACATATATACACACCCATATACACACACATAAAGCTTTGCATCAATAAACTATTGTCTGTTTCTGTTATGTGCTCCTGGTTATTATTTTTGCGGAAATTAGTTTTGTAATAATTTATGTTTTTTCCAGTGGGAGTTGGCTGAAGCGGGTGCGCGCACAGGCGTGTGCACTGGTCAGGTCCGGGTACAGACTGCCGTAATTGACTCCCCCATAAAAGATGGCGATTCGGGACATCTCGCTCTCTCTCATTGTTCAACCACCAAGCAGCGACTACCAACTTTCATTGTTTTTGTAGAGACGCTACCAGCAGCAACTACCAACTACTGTGTCTTGTTTTGTTTAAGTCAACATTGTTCTTTGTCAAAAATCACGCTGTATACTTCATAGACCATGTGGTAAGGTTTTCGTTTCTTTTGCACCTTTTTATTGTAGTTAGTCAGGGTAGGGTAGCAGCGGACCAGCAGCCTCACTTCCCCCTTTCTCCCCTTTAATTTCTTCTTTCTCTCGTCCCATCCTCGATGGTAGTGAGGGCAGAAGTTATGTTCCATTTAGACAGGGAGTGTTAGGTTAGATCTGCTGGCTCTGTCCTGTCTACCTGTTTGTATGTGGGTTTTTGTATTGTATTGGGTTATTGGGGTTTGCAATAAATATATCCTTTGTATTCTGGCTTGTTGTGGTGTATATAAACGTGTTTGGCTTTCGGGCTGACAGCTGGATACTGAAACTCGGCAGTCTTGGGCCGTAACAGTTTCCCAGACCACCGTGTCCTGGAGGTCAAAACAGCAGGGCACAGTCTGATGGTACGTGATGGGGGTGAGGATGAAGGGTGAATAAATTCTTGAAGTAACGCGTCGGTTCCTTTCATCTTTCCCTATGTATTGCTTGTATGGCATGCTGCTGTATTAATCACAGGCTATTTAAAACTGTGCTGTAGTAGTAAAAAGGCCAATAGGATGCTGGGATATATAGCCAAAAGTAAATCCAAAAGATCTAAAAAATCCAAAGAAGTTATATTTATCTTATACAATACATTTTTTAGACCATACTTTTAGTATTGTGTACAGTTCTGGGGACCATACAACAAGAAATATATAGAGGCTCTGGAAAAGGTTCAAAGAAGAGCAACCAAATTGATTCCTGGTATGAAAGATAAGAGCTACGAGGAAAGACTTAAAATGCTTCTCTTAATCTCTTCAAGCTTAGTAAAATGAGACTTAGGGGTGATTTGATTGAGGCTTTAAATTTCATATAGGGGATCAACAAAGTGAACTACACAAGATTCTTCAGGTCGAGTTCTGTCACATTAATGAAAATTATCAAAAGGTCAATTCTGTACAGACATTAGGAAGGAATTTTTCACACAGAGTAGGCAATGTGTGGAATAGCCTGCCAGGTCATGTAGTTGAGGCAGAAACTTTGGGGATTTTCAAGACTAGGCTTGATACAGTGTTAGATACTATCTAGTCTGTAGGTAATCAGAACACTAATTTAGTCAGGAAAATGGCGAGCATTGTTGAGCTGAATGGCCTGTTCTCATCATTTATGTTATGCTCACTGTAATGTGATGAGATTTATGATAGCGTTTCCTCAGTTCCTGTTATATTGAATTTACACACTCATTTAGCACTTTGTGTATGGAATCGGGGGGGGGGGGGGAGACGAGGAAGCAGTGGAGGAAAGGAGGATGCATTTTTCGGGTATCGGGACGCACCCGTTTAGGCTCTCTAATTAGCCGCCGCTGCACTTCGCTGAGATGTTGTGGTTGCCAGGTTTTGTATGAATAGGCTGTTTTCTTCTGCGAGGTAGAAGATTTGGTCAACTGAGTAGGTATAGATAATTTTAGCTTTTGGATGATGCTGACAAGTTTGGGCGATTGTCAGAATGTCAGTTTTAAAGAAACACATTGTTTGACGTGGTCCAAAAATACTTTTTTCTATATTGTAGCATTGTTTGCAATCTTAACGCGGATACATGAGTGTATCATTGTCAGTCTTGCTAATATGAAAACCTTTGGTGTGGATAACCTGTGGTGAAGGGGGCTGGGCTTCACGTAGCCTTCTCACATCACTGCTCTGCGTTGTGCTCATTGTAAACATGATTAGCAATGTGACCGAGTTTACACAACTGAGCTTGTCTGCTGGGCAAAAAAATGATACTTCCTGGTTCGGACATTTTCTGTTTTTTTTTGTTTTGTTTTGTTTTGTTTTGTTTTTTGTTTTGTTTTACTGGTTTTGGTGTGCTCGCCATGGGCCTCAGAAGTCTAACGTAATGCAGAGCGGAACCTTTGACTGGGACCATTGCTTTTCCTCCTTTCCCCAGAACCAAACGGAGGCGAAGACGTTCCCCTACGACGACGATCGCCACACTCAACAGGTATCTACTCCAAAGGCATGGCATACTGTAGTTGATGGTCAGTTTTCTAAAACTGTCAAAGAAATGAACAGTTCAATTTCCACCTTGTTTTTAGACTATACTGATCAGATGTATTTAAATTCCAGATGATTGTACACCAGAACCAGGAAATTAAGGTTTGTATTATATACTTTAAACAAGGAGTATTTGCAAGTTCAGTTAATCCATATGATTTACCATATGGTTTATCCTCATTAGATATGGGGTTTCCTGTATTTTGGAAGAATGTAGCCATATGAGAATAAAATCTGAAAAAATATATCCAGAGGCAGTCCAGTTCATTACAGCAGTTTAGCAAATTGTTTCAAAACTATAATTGCAATTGCAATTTAATGTTCAGTAGTTGGCAAGTTGTCGCTTGTATCTGTATTTTCGTTCACTTGCAGTCTCTTGGGTTTATACTTTCCCCCAGGGCTAGACCAAAGTCCAAGACCAGGAAAAGTCCAAATCAAGCCAAGACCAAGTCAAGTTTGAGACAGAAAATAGTCAAATCCTCTTCAAGACTAAGACTAAGATTAAAATCCAACTGGTTCTAGTCCAAATTTGTTAATCTCTTTTTTTTTTTAATGGAAAACAGTTTGCATTACATCATTGCAAACAAAGGCGTGAAATGAGGGTTTATAAAACACATCCACTTCGTCTTTCATTTCTGTCTGGAAAAATTTACAAATGTGTTGCTTGAATGAAAACTAGTTTTACCAGCAACACAGGAATATTTTCCTTGACAGATACAAACTGTTAGAATCATTAAATGTGCTTCACTCTTCACATGTTTCAAATAGTAATAATGGGCTAGTTAGTTAATAATGGGTTAGTATAAATATGTAATTCTGTATTACTCTTTTAAAGAATGAAGAGAGGAGTACTTTGACATTTTTTTTATAAAAAAGCAGTCCTTGTAAACAGCGAGACTTGGCTTTATGTGATGCCCTCTGTAAACTACAGCTTGTTATTACATCTGTTTAAATAAATTACATGTAATTCTAGCTTTGACATTTCTCTGTCCAGTCATATAAATATCTTGATGTTGATTCCTGCTAGTTTTACTTCTGCCAGGTTGCTGTCCATGGTATAAAAAAAAGGTTTATGTCTGTTTTTATTTCTATGAAGTTTGATTTGGTACATGCTGTAGCCTACATTGCAAGTTTTTGATGGAGTGCCTGTTGTCACTGACAATGTGTAGCTACAGGGCAAGCAGCACTCAGAATCAAGACTGTTGATACGGGCTGTCAAATATTTGATTGCAAACAACTAACAGCAGGCTGCATTGTGGTTACCATTCAGACCTGCAGAAAAATCACAGAAAGCGCAAAACATTGCGAAAGACAACAATCCTGGAATCAGTGACACCTGTGACTTCTGTGACAAACACGCAGCCATATAAATACTTACTGTGCTCTCATGGGAGAGATAAAAGACTACCTAAAAACTCCCGCACGACATTCCCATTTTGTCCAGGCAATAGTCAGGCCCTTTGCAACGTCATAGCGCCCATCTATGATCGCATCTGGATCGTTTCAATCGACAATAACTGCCACAGCTGGAATATCTCAGTCAGCATTTTGTCCTGCACTGCCCATAGTGCTGGACGCGCTTTTACGTCGCATCAGAAGATCCATCAATTTCCCCAAATCCGGTGAAGATATTCAGTACCTTTTAAGCTTTGCTTCATGCACAAAATGTGATGAGGGGGCAGTCCCACTGCCGGTGTTCTATATAAACGTCTGTTCTTGCTGGATTTGTTGTGACAGTATTATTGCACAAGTTCTGACCATGTCTGAAATGGCCTGCTACAGGCTTTTTGCTCATCAGGTTATCACAGCTGAACTATGAAGTTTGAGTTTTTAAACTAGTGTGACTGTGTCTTTGAATATTTTTGCAGGAAAGCAAAATGACCATTTCTGCTACCATTCAAGCCCAATGTTGCATTCTCACATGTTCATAAATTTGAAGCAAAATATTAAAAAGGTAATTTTTCAACATATTCCTCATCATTGGCCACCTACTAGAAGATTTTAAGAGTAAAACTTTTTTTTTTTTGCAATTGCATAAATGTCTGGGTCTCACAGGGTTACTGTGGCTTCTCCACGGTGCTGATGCATGAATTCACAGATTCCGCAATAGTACATTGAGCTCCTAGGAAATAAGATCATAGTGACAGAGCACTTGCTGTAGATGAATGCCTGGCAGCAGTAGATAGTCTCCATCTCAAGGGTATAGGGTCTTGCCACTCATTATTTCATATCAGCATACCCCAGTCTATACAGGTACTCGTATTTACACACAAACATCCAAGTTTTGAAAATTAACAGTCAGATAAACTTGTTTTCTTCCCTGCAAAAAAATCCAAATTCTAAGGAGTGCATATGTGTGTGTGTGTGTGTGTGTGTGTGTGTGTGTGTGTGTGTGTGTGCATGTGCGTTCATGGTTGAGTAAATGTGTATTTCTGTGCTGTGCTTCTTGTCAGTAGGGGGCAGTGTTGCATCTTTGAGGAGATTCAGCCTGTGTTGTAGCACAGAGGTGGCTCACGGCTGCTGTCCTTGCTGTACAGCAGTGGTAGTCAACCCTGTTCCTGAGATCTACCATCCTTTAGTTTTCTATTCATCCCTAATTTGGTACACCTGGCTCTACTAAATAGCAGCCCAATAAGGTCTCTAGCTGTTGAAGATGTGCTTTGTTAGTGTTGGAGTGACAACCTACTGGATGGTTGATCTCCTGGACCAGAGTAGGTTACCACTGTTGTACAGGTTTCACATCCTGTTCGCTGAGCTGAAGGCCATGTCCGAAACAGCTTACCTGGCTACTGTTGAGCACACAGCTTGTGTACAACGTGCATACGCAGTAGTTGTGCAGGTAAGGCAGGTAAGCTCGGACATGGCCAAGCTGTTCTTTGATGTACGTTACAGTCTTCTGATTGTCATGTCACATTCAGATGCACTGAGTGACAGGTAAAGGATCATATGTACCTACGGATTAATCCTCAAGCATTCACATGCACTGTGAAAAGAAGCACACCTGGCTGCCAAGTCTCTCAAAAATCAAATCAGGATCCAAGACACAAGCAAATATATAGAATCATACACCGAGGACTTTAGGTCTGGATTCAAATAAAATGCATATTTTATATTTATATATGGAATCCCCAGTCAAATAAACACCCCGGTCCACCTCACCCATGGTTCTTTTATTTCCCATTAAAGAAACCAGCGAAGGGAGGTATTAATTTTTATGTCACCGATGGCGCACGGTAACACTTGGACATGCTCAAACTGCTCCCATATCCTTCAGGTCTCGGAACTGAAGTTTTAAAGGCAAACCAAAAAAACCGACCACCGCTGCCTTGCTCACGCGCATCTGCAGTATGCTGCGCATCTATGCTGTGTGTTTATGCTGCACATCTACAGTATGCTGTGCATCTATGCTATGTATTTATGCTTCATATCTACAGTATGCTGTGCATCTATGCTGCGTATTTATGCTGCACATCTACAGTATGCTGCGCATCTATGCTGCATATTTATGCTGCGCATTTATGTTGCACATCTACAGTATGCTGCACATCTATGCTGTGCATTTATGCTGCACATCTACAGTATGCTGTGCATCTACGCTGCGTATTTATGCTACACATCTACAGTATGCTGCGCATCTATGCTGCGTATTTATGCTACACATCTACAGTATGCTGCGCATCTACGCTGCGTATTTATGCGGGTATAGATAAAAGATGGATGTATAAAACCAAGGTCAAGTGTGTTGTTGGCCATGGTCCAGTATTAATATTACACTAACGGAGTACATGAGTTAAGAGGCTCCACCTACTACACTAATTTGAAAAATGAGTGGGGTGGGTGTAGTAGGCATGTCCATCTCATTTGCATAAGGCATTCTGTATGCAAATGAATCTGTACAGTGTAGCACCACCTGGCTCATGAAGCTGGGGTTAAACTGTCAAACTAGGCATTGCAGATCAAGTATGAATCAAGATTTAGAAATGGCACGGCCTCAAATTGTTTTCAGAAACATATTTTAGTGGACCGTTTAGGAGGAATATGAGAACGTTTATGAACAGGTTGCCATGATTCTCCAGTTTGAAAAATGTTGAGTCAAAACCGTAGTAGCACCTCCTAAGATGTAGTTTGGTACCATGATTTGGGCAGGGCCGGAGTGGAATCCAGTTGCTGTTTGAGTTTTTGGAGAGAAACGAGAGATGGCATCTGTTCACTGTTACACTCAGCACGGCGATACACAGCTAGCGCTGCAACCCGACAGACATCAAACAAGCAATTTGGGCAGAAATCCGTCAATGACGTAATAATAATATTCAGTTTAGATTAAAACCCTTTTTAGCGCTTGTGAGTGTCACTGAAGGGAATCCCTTCCACACACCAGCGTGACACGTCTGGGAGGGAGATGCGGCAGGTCCGGGGAACGCCGTTGGTTGCTGCATGGGGGGGGGGGGGGGGGGGGGGGGGGGGGGAGAGAGAGAGAGAGAGAGAGAACCTACCCACCCACACAAACACAAAATAAAATAAACGACCCTCTTCACCCTTCCCCCTCACAGGTTCTAGGCAAAAACAATAAACTAACGCAACAAGCTAAAACAACAAAGACAAAAGAAAGTAAAATGGCGTGGCCACTTTCCCGTGCTCCGCCCACAGCTGACCCCCTTACCAGCCAGACCAGCTCCTCCCACTTTCCTATCCTCCGCCCATAGCTGACCCCCTTACCAGCCAGACCAGCTCCTCCCACTTTCCCATCCTCCACCCATAGCTGACCCCCTTACCAGCCAGACCAGCTCCTCCCACTTTCCCATGCTCCGCCCATAGCTGACCCCCTTACCAGCCAGACCAGCTCCTCCCACTTTCCCATCCTCCGCCCATAGCTGACCCCCTTACCAGCCAGACCAGCTCCTCCCACTTTCCCATGCTCCGCCCATAGCTGACCCCCTTACCAGCCAGACCAGCTCCTCCCACTTTCCCATGCTCCGCCCATAGCTGACCCCCTTACCAGCCAGACCAGCTCCTCCCACTTTCCCATCCTCCGCCCATAGCTGACCCCCTTACCAGCCAGACCAGCTCCTCCCACTTTCCCATGCTCCGCCCACAGCTGACCCCCTTACCAGCCAGACCAGCTCCTCCCACTTTCCCGTGGTCCGCCCATACCTGACCCGCTTACCAGACCAGCTCCTCCCACTTTCCCATCCTCCGCCCATAGCTGACCCCCTTACCAGCCAGACCAGCTCCTCCCACTTTCCCGTGCTCTGCCCATAGCTGACCCCCTTACCAGCCAGACCAGCTCCTCCCACTTTCCCATCCTCCGCCCATAGCTGACCCCCTTACCAGCCAGACCAGCTCCTCCCACTTTCCCATGCTCCGCCCATAGCTGACCCCCTTACCAGCCAGACCAGCTCCTCCCACTTTCCCATGCTCCGCCCATAGCTGACCCCCTTACCAGCCAGACCAGCTCCTCCCACTTTCCCATGCTCCACCCACAGCTGACCCCCTTACCAGACCAGCTCCTCCCACTTTCCCATGGTCCGCCCATACCTGACCCGCTTACCAGACCAGCTCCTCCCACTTTCCCATCCTCCGCCCATAGCTGACCCCCTTACCAGCCAGACCAGCTCCTCCCACTTTCCCGTGCTCCGCCCACAGCTGACCCCCTTACCAGCCAGACCAGCTCCTCCCACTTTCCCGTGGTCCGCCCATACCTGACCCCGCTTACCAGACCAGCTCCTCCCACTTTCCCATCCTCCGCCCATAGCTGACCCCCTTACCAGCCAGACCAGCTCCTCCCACTTCCCGTGCTCTGCCCATAGCTGACCCCCTTACCAGCCAGACCAGCTCCTCCCACTTTCCCATCCTCCGCCCATAGCTGACCCCCCTTACCAGCCAGACCAGCTCCTCCCACTTTCCCATGCTCCGCCCATAGCTGACCCCCTTACCAGCCAGACCAGCTCCTCCCCACTTTCCCATGCTCCGCCCATAGCTGACCCCCTTACCAGCCAGACGAGCTCCTCCCACTTTCCCATCCTCCGCCCATAGCTGACCCCCTTACCAGCCAGACCAGCTCCTCCCACTTTCCCATGCTCCGCCCACAGCTGACCCCCTTACCAGCCAGACCAGCTCCTCCCACTTTCCCGTGGTCCGCCCATACCTGACCCGCTTACCAGACCAGCTCCTCCCACTTTCCCATCCTTCGCCCATAGCTGACCCCCTTACCAGCCAGACCAGCTCCTCCCACTTTCCCGTGCTCCGCCCACAGCTGACCCCCTTACCAGCCAGACCAGCTCCTCCCACTTTCCCGTGCGCTGCCCATAGCTGACCCCCTTACCAGACCCGCTCCTCCCACTTTCCCGTGCTCTGCCCATAGCTGACCCCCTTACCAGACCAGCTCCTCCCACTTTCCCAGGGGTGGGGAACTTTAATTTTCTTTCCTTCTTGCACAAACAGCAAAACGAAAGTAAGCAAAACGAAACAAAATGAAACAAAAGGAACTGCACTCTCAGTGTGAGCTGCCAGTTTCAGCCCTGAACTGTGGAGAGTAGCACACCTTTAAGCACCTGGGCTGATTAGCTAACGCAACTCAGGTGTGTGACCTAACATCCAAAGCTGTTTCTGTAAACTGGATGAATACTCTTCCTGACAACAAATCTTGGATCAACAGGATACTACAGAAGGTTGGTATGTGGTTTTTTGTAAATATGTTTCAGAGTAGTCACAGTCCTGGGTGGGTAGTCTGAGATTAACGTATCACAAATGGTGTCTGTATCAAAGTGGCATGATAGAGCAATTAATATCTTATATCTTATTATTAATCATAATGTGTTAAAGCTTGCTAACCATCTTTGGTTTTCAGAACATTAGGAAAGTTATGGTAAATGTTTTCAATTCATAAATTTGTTCGGTTTCCAGAATATCCATTGAGTGGTACCTTAAAGTCGCAATGAACATTGTAGGGACAGCTTTAGCAGATTGGTTATTCAAGTTGAGTGAATCTGAATCATTGATGGTCATTCATGTTAATTTTATCAGGAAAGATAGGCATTTGTAACCGATTGGCCTATTCAGTACTCTAATTCAAAACATTCATAAAATTTATTTTGCTAATATACACTATGGTGTTCTACATGACAAAATTATAAGTTTGCAACAGTAAGATTGTATTAGACACACTTGGAATGGTACTGGGGGGCAGCTCTTGTATAAAAAGTTAAACACAATACAATTTTGTAAGACTGTTTAGGGAGCATTGTCATGGTAATATCTCACAGTTAGCCAAGCCAGAATTTCCCCCAAGGTTCTGGAAATATTTTGCAATAACTAGATTAAACAGGGTGGCAGTCTCTCATGAAGGAAATAAGAAATACAGGTGAAGTTGGCTATCAACATAGCCATAAAGAGCAACCCCTTTCTAGATATACCAGTGTGTTTTGCATTTAAATCTGACCAAACCTAATCAATCTCTGCTTTACCACTGCACCCTTAATATGACAGACTCACCAGCAGCATACACTTTCAGACCGATCTTCGTAAAATTATGATCAGATAAAATAATTATCCTTCACACCTAGCTTTGTTCTCTGCTTTCGTATGATTTGCTCGAACGCTGCTGTAATGTGCCAGCTTAATAGCAGACGATTCTCTGATTACAAACCTGCAAGCGATAGAGAGGTGTACGTTGGTAATTGTATGATGTTGTACAGCTTAGACAGTGAATGACCGCAGAGGACATTCATGGACGTGTCTTACCATATTTCATCTTGACCATGTACTGGTATTTGGACAGAAAATGTTCAATAACCACAGGAGAGTGTTGGCAGTTTGTCCACATTGCCCCCAGAAGTTAGTTTCTCTCCAGCATTTAGCTTGGTAGAATGGTCCATTGTTTTGAGTTGCCAATTTCAAATGACGTTTTTGAGTTCTTGTGTTTGCCCCTGGTGTGAAAGAAAACAATTGTGTTAAAATTGGTATTTTAATTTCAGTTATTTGTTATTGTTAAAGCTGTATTTCAGAGGTTACGATTATCCATTTATTGAACCTCTATTCCAGCCAAAAATAATATTATTCGTTTTCCTGTTACTGTGTGTCTACACATGATGGTTATACACACACACACACACACACACACACGCACACACACACACACACACACGCACACACGCACGCACACGCACACACAAACACACACACACGCACACACAAACACATTGTGTATCAATCATCCTTCTTTGCCTCAGCCTTCTTTGTTTGCTCTTTGTTTGCAACCTGGACTCGATGATTGTGCAAAAAAAAAAAACTTCTCTGGCATCCGATGGGTGATCAATGTTCCCATTGCGGTGTAGAACTGGCAAAACCTGTTTTTTAGGTTTAGATTCAGTCAATCGCAACCCCAGCATTGGTAAAGATAGTTATGAATGTGATAGGAGTAAACACAGAACAACAATGAAACATGTACAAAGATTAAAATCTCACACTTTAATATGAAAATTACTAAATTAATTTATATTACTTTACTGATAAGAGTGAACTGGCATTTTGAAGAAAAAAAATCAATTCAATGACATAATAACTTTTCACATAGAAACTTGTCTGACATAAAAGCTGTTTTGTTCCCTCAACACTGATAATACAGAACAGGAACAGGAAATTCAAATGTGCAATTTCATAAATTTTCATAGCTGGCATGGTGCACAGGTACAGCACACATCTCATGCAGCACAGGGCTTCAAACATGGCACAGGGGCCCCATTATGCGGGCCCCCCAATAATTGCAGCAAGCCCCAGTTTTGCACGTTACACTCATTGATCGCACGTCGCCCCATTATTGCATGATCCCCCAAGTTATTGCGGAGCACCCTCATAAACTGTGCCAGGATCCAATATTGCATGTTACCCCCTTATTTACTGTGCCCAAGCCTCATTGCTGCATGGTACCTCGAGTACCTGCACAAGGTCCTATGATTAGGCCTTGTGCATTCTGCAAGGTTTTCTTTTTTTTTTTACTCGGTTCTGCTTGCAGAAAGTTCCTGTGGTTAAGATGCAGTGGTTTGTCTAAATGACAATGCAGAGGTATCTGGAACTCAGAATTCAACTGAATCTATTTACAACAACACTTTGGAACTGAGAGAAGCCATTTAAGCATACAGCCAGACCTGGGTCAAATACTTATTTGTTTTGTATTCAAGTACTTTTCTGTGCTCTATTGATCTAATCTGGTGTAGTTGAGCCTGCCGATATGACCAGAAGGTGGGGTTTGCACTTTTTGAGAGTATTTCATTGGTTCCAAGACACCAGACAAGATCAGTAAAGCGCAAAAAATTTGAATCCAAAACAAATGCTTACTTGAGCCAGGTCTGCATACAGCCAATGAGAAATTCAGATACACGTGAGAATTGGCCAATTATATTTAGCAAATAAATGTATACAAACTAACAGGTAATCCACATATGAGATTATTTCTTTTTTGTTATATGTTACTATACCTCCAAAACCACAAATAATCCCATCTTCAAAACAGAAAGCAAGTACTTGGTATATACTGCTGTGGTGAAATGTTTTTAGAAGTACACTGCAGTGAGCATCAGTTATATGATTTTATTAGACAAAATAATTTTTTTTTTGTTTCCCTTCTCTGAAATATAAGGAAAGAATACATTTTTGTATCACTGTAGCAATATGGGCCACTTTTGAAGGAGGAAATTGATTTACATTTCCATGAATTTTACCCTTGGTAGGGTAAGATGGGGAACACCAATGTACAAAATTTAGAACAAAGCTATTGAGGAACAGGGTGAACTCAGCTGCAAGTTTTACTGTGTACACTTGGTTTCACTATCAAACGTTACAAATCTGGCTACAAATCACAGGTATAATCAGGTATCACCAGCAGCTGCACTTCTCACCCAGTAACTGGATCATACTTTTCCTTTTCCATTATTCAGAGTTCATCTCCTTCCATCAGTAAAATGGCAAAGACTGTAGGAAAGAGAAGGACTGGCCAGCTTGCCAGAGATAATGTGCTATAACAGATGCTCATTGTAAAGCATTATTTCGATAAAGGCTCATCTACTGCATTCATTTCCTCAGCAGTCTTCTGTACATTATGGTACTGCAAATTACGGTCACCACAAAGAAGATGAGGAGGTTCACTGCAAAAAAGAAGTAGCTGGGCCAGGTTAGGGATGGGCTGGATTCTTCTTCTCTCAAAGAGAAACGAAGGGGAACACAAATTAAACATAAATCTGAACATACAGCATATATGCATGCACATATATAGTATTTATACACTGTACAGATTGTACACAAAAATTAAACATAAATATGAACACACTGCATATTTACATGCAAATATATAGTATTTATACACTGTATACACTGTACCACAAACTTATAATGCCAAGAATTCACCATCTCACCATTGACAGTACCCCAGTCTCCACCTCCTCCCTGGTCCGCAACCTCGGTGTCATTCTTGATCCATGTCTCTCCTTTGAAAAGCACATCAATAACACTGTCAAGGTTTCATTTTTCCATCTATGCAACATCTCCAGACTTAGACCCTTCCTCACCCATCCCAGTGCAGCAAAACTCATCCACGCATTCATATCTAGCAGACTAGAATACTGTAATGCACTCCTCACTGGTCTTCCCTCCCACCTCCTACACAAACTGCAACTGGTTCAGAACTCAGCTGCAAGAATACTGTCCCGCACATCCTCCCGGTCTCACATCACCCCTGTCTTGAAAGATTTACACTGGCTCCCAATCACATCACGCATCACATTCAAACTCCTTCTCCTAGTTTATAAATCCCTAAATGGCCTCACACCCATTTACCTCTCTGACCTCCTGCTCCCCTATCAGCCACCCAGATAGTTACGTTCATCCACTGCCGGCCTCCTCACCACCCTCCCCTCTCAGCTCCGTTCTTTTGGTGACCGCACCTTCTCAGTTTTCGCCCCCAAACTCTGGAATGCCCTCCCCCCTGACATCCGTACCTCAGACTCACTCACCTTCTTCAAATCATGTCTTAAAACCCACCTCTTTTTCCTAGCCTTCCATTGATGTCTGTCTTCCCCCTCTGTCCATCACACCCCCTCCTACCACCACTGCACCACTGTTCCCACTGTTTTTATTGTATCTTTGTCTTTTTCTTTTTTTTGATAATTATGCTTGTATTCCCTGTGTTGTAAAGCGTCTTTGAGTCTGTGAAAATACATTTATTATTATTATTATTATTATTATTATTATTATTAATAATAATAATAATAATAATAATCAGAAGAAGGAGAAGAAAAAGAAGAAGAAAAGTATATAGTTTATATGTTTATTTAATTTTTTTTAAGTTTTCTTTTCTGCACCTAAAGGCAGATACTTACATTCTCTGATTATTCTCAAATTACTTTACACAATAGTTAGTGGGTAAATAATGAATTTTTCACACATACCATGAGGATCAGATAATTCCACAATCTTCAGACTGCCCCCCTGCCCAATATTCCGCATTAGCCGTCCATCAAGAAAGCAGTCTATGATGCACAAGGGCGCTGTGTCGTTTAGTCCCAGGTTTCGTATTGTAACTGTGGTGGTGTTACCCTTACTCTGCACACTGACCCGACCGGCGTACAGTTTGGATTCCATAATTTCGATACTCATGTCTGGGTTGTTTGGGTCGAGCATGGCCCACTCCATATCACAATCCTCAATGGTCTCCTTATCTGAAAAAATTGCGCAGTGCAGGGTTGCCGTGTCTCCAACTCTGTACTCATCGAGTGTAGACCAGTGACGCACCCACACTCTCGATAAGACAGGTCCTTAAACAAAATATAAAAGAAAAATGAAATAAGAGCAATGAAATATAGCAGCAACGCACGCAAACAGTGTAATGTGAAATATAATTACCAACTGTGAAATGGAAATCCCTGAATTCAGTCAACATCTTGCAAACATTAACATTTCGTTTTAAATTATATATTTCCCTTTGGGGAACAATCTCTCATTTTAGGCCTTAGCATACACATATAGCTATTACTGAATGTTTACATAATGCATTGACATAATTCATGGAACACTGACTTTAGAGAGGTCACCAGAGTAATGTTCATGCATGATAATGAAACAAAGCAAATAATCAAAAAAGAACCTTTTCTTTAAAGTGCATGTTAGCCGTATTGGCATTCCCTTACCATGTAGAGTGAGGTGCAACAAAGTATAAAATGGAAGTCCAAAGCGCATCATGCTGTCTTCTTATTAAATGCAGTTTGAAGAGACATTCACCAGTTTCACACTTTGTGTAGCTTTAAGAGCAGTCAAAGAGAAATGAAGGAAATGGCAGACCACACAGCATCCGTTGTGATGGAAAAAAAAAAAAAAAAAAACATGCCAATGACAGTGGCATTTCCGTTACTGTCATAAAGGTACTTGTATAATATAAAATGGTGAACTTAAAGTGAAAGATACAATAGATATTTTCAAATAGCTGATTTCACAAATAACTCATAATAAGTTATAAAATATATGATTAGTCCATTTATTGTCCTTGGGTTTCACATGTGTTTCGTAAATGTCTCACTTGATGGTCAAAGACAATGGCAGCATACATTGTATGTATGTATCATTGCATCTATATAGCACTTTTCCGAATGCTCAAAGTGTTTTACAGTGATGAAGGGGAACTCACCTCATCCACCACCAATGAGCAGCACCCACCTGGGTGATGCACGGCAGCCATTTTGCACCAGAACGCTCACCACACATTAGTTAAGGTGGAGAGGGAGAGAACATTTGTTTTTCCCAATTAAATCAGGGGAAGATTAGGTGGCAAGTTCCAGAGAGCCAGATTGGGAATTTAGCCAGGACACCGGGGAACCCCCTACTCTTTGTGAATAGTGTCATGGGATCTTTAATGACCACAGTGAGTCAGGACCTCGGTTTAACGTCTCATCCGAAAGACAGCATCTCCTACAGTACAGTGTCCCCATCACTGCACTGGGGCATTGGGGTTTATTGACCAGAGGGATGATTGCCCCCTGCTGGCCCAACAACACCACTTCCAACAGCAACTCAGTATTCCCTGGTGGTCTCCCATCCAAGTACTAACCAAGCCTACACCTGCTTAGCTTCAGCCATTCAGCAGGAGCTGCTGGCCATACCACCATGCACTACTGTAGTCACATTGTCCCAAAGACATTATATTATTCATTTCTACAAGATAAATTAATCTCAGTACATTATTGAGGCTGAAAAAGACTGAATAACAATTCATTCACTACAGTACTTGCTGGCACTACTGCAGCTCCATCTTCTGGCAATCTCTTGTATATCATTTTAAAAGCTGCTTACCACATTTCCTCACAGACTAGCAAAACATTAAGCAAGCATGTGTGTTTCTGTGTGTGTGTGTGTGCGTGCATGTGCATGTGTGTGTGTGTTTCTGTGAGAAAGAGTGTGTGTGTTGTTGTTTTATTTTAAACATTATGGTAGTATCATTATGGCATACTATTTGATTGTAATCAGACCTTGTGCCTTCTTCATGTTTTCAGAATATGTGCAAATTACTGCTCCAAGCTGCAATGTTGGCCATAAATTTGCCATTCATCTGTGGTAAGAAAAAATGACCTTTACTAAATACTCATCCTTCCAAAATAAACAAAAAAAGTTGTCACCTGAGTTGGTAAGCCATGCTCCCCCATATTGAAACAATGCAGTTTGTCTCATTGCAAACCATTAAAACTCATTCAAAGAGGCTGGAATGTTTACTTCTGCATGTCAAACCAGCCCACAATCTCTTCCTTGCTTCCTTCTAGATATGCCAGATGGCTTCACAATTGAATGCAAACACGAAAATAAGATTGCATGTCAAGACGAAAAGTGTGGCTGGAATGGGTTTGATAGCCGTAATGAAAAAGTAATTAATAATAAAAAATTTAAATGTGTTCTAAATAACGGTAAGCTTCATCTTTGTTGTTTCTGTGTGTAAGGGGCCTATGTCTTTAGATGATTTTTTATAAGGCATGACAGTTTCTTGAGTATTATGATTTGTAATTTTATTATAGTATAGTATAGTACCATAGGCAATGCCAAAAAAACACATGTACATGTAAAAAGCACCTGTGGATCTAACCGTGAGTTTGACAGATTCAAAAGATTGCTTAGTTCATTTCTAGTGTCTAGTAGTGCCTAGTAAATCTTACACAAGGTGCTCTTAAACTGAATGGCTCTTGAACAGATTGGTGTTTTTACAGTGCTGTGAAAAAGTATTTGCCCCCTTCCTGATTTCCTCTATTATTGCATATTTCTCACTCTGAATGGTTGTGGCTCTTCAGACAAAATGTAATATTAGACAAAGGTAAACCGAGTAAACACAAGACACATTTAAAATTAATATTTAATCTGTTTAATGAAAAAAAAAACCCATATCACCCATGAGAAAATGTAATTGCCCCTTTAGTTGCTCAATAAACCAGTTAACCAAATTAATTGAGAATTTGATTCAGCTGATTGAATGCAGCCAGGCATTATTGCAGCTAGCACTAAACCTCACTCATATTGATTCTTACTACAAGAGTTAAGTAGTCACCACCACCAAAGTTTCTACAAGCACACTACTATGTCAGTGGTTCTCAAACTTGGTCCTAGGGGACCCCTGTGTATGCTGGTTTTCATTCCAACCTCAACAGTAATTCCAGAATTTTAACAAGCTGTTAATGTTTCTTAATGAGGTGCTTTTCATGTTTTAGAGCTGGGGTCCCCAGTCTTATCCAGAAAGGGCCAGTGTGGGTGCACACACCTGATTCTACTAATCAAGGTGCTTAGCAATGACTCTAGTGGTTGATTAGTAGAATCAGGTGTGTGCACCCACACTGGCCCTTTCTGGATAAGACCCCAGCTCTAAAACATTTAGCAGATGTTCTTATCCCGAGCCTAAATTCTATACATACAGTCCATTTATACAGCTGGATATTTCCTGAAGCAATTCAGATTTTGGTTTATTTCCCATTTGGTTGGAAACCATAACTTTTGATTAGTTCTTTCATAATGTCCAAGGGAACCAATGTTCTATCACTCTTCAAGTGGCTTTTGTTTTTTATTTGCATTGAAGTTACAATGTCACTAATGTATTATTTTAAAATGATTAGAATATAAGGGAACTTAAGGCCTTTTCATTTGTCCTCTTATTTTTTAACATTTCAATTTTAAATTTGTGTGCTGTTGTGTGCTATATTTTTGCTACAGGACAATACAGCTGCATCGTGGATAAAGTGAATGGTAAAAAACCATTCTGTAACTCAAATAAAGAATGTGGATTTCAGGACGGTTTTCAAAACGGAACATGTAGAATTACAAAAACAACAGGTATGCAGCGTGTGGCACAATTCTTTCTTTCAGCCACTGTAAAGGGCTAACCAGAAATAGTTGTGTTATTTTACAGAATGTGGTCCTTAGTGTAAGCAGCTCATTGTAATCCACACAAGCAAAGTCACCCTTTTTTGAACAAATGTAATCAGATGGAGAGCAGGTCTGCAATCTGAACTGAAGACTAATGCTGGCCTGCTGCCATCTCACTAACATTAGAAAGGTATTATTAGGTATTATTAGAACATGCCTGCACCTCAGATAAAATTTTTGCTTAAGGTACAGTTTCGGCAAGGTGTGCACCATACCCACACATTTCCTGAAATATTTATCATTTAATGTGCATCTCTTTTCCATTCACAGGGCCAGACACAGTAAGTTCCCGCCAATTTTTGGTTGTTACTGAAATTATTCATACCCCCCCCCCCCCCCCCCCCACCCCATATACCCGCACTATACACCTGCACACGATACACCACGCTTCAAGGTTATGACAGCAGTTGCAAACTTCCCCATATGAGCCCTTTAACTGTTCTTACTTGCACAGGACAAAGACTCCATTACAAACAACACGGATGACAGGTAAGTACCAACCAAGACCTTTATTACAAAGTTTCACAATAATTGTACTTTACATAAAACCTATTTTCCTATCCCGTCCTGGACCATACATCCTGCTGAACCCCGTAGGATGAACAGCGGAGCTTCCACAGGTAAGCAGACCACACATTACACACTTTTGAAAAGAAAAAGAATCAGAGTAAATACGCACACATTTGATCCACTGTAAAGGAGGCCACCCTTTCTATTTCTCAGTTCACACTATCAACTCGCGACAGCGACAAAATCGCTGTACTGGGTCACGTGCAGCGACATGGGGATGTTGTAATCCATTTGGTGTGACAGCAATAACTTATCGATTGTAAACATAGTGTAGCGACCACATTTAAAGACCATAGACCAACTCAACCATTAGAAACCTTAATCATTCTGTTCACACCGATCTCTTAATTTAAATTAAAAATGAAGAGCGAGAGACCTGTATTGAAAGTTTAACAAAATTCACTTTAACACAAAAAAGATGTCAAGTCCATGCAATTCAGTGTTCGGAGCAAGAATTCAGAAGGGACTGAAGGGGCATTAAGGAATATCACTAGTCTAGACCTGGAGAGGTATGTCCAAGGGGGAGCTAATACTATTTTGAATCTTTCAAACTCTAACCCCCATGTGCCCATGCCCTGCAACACACACACAGCAAATCAGCTCCTCTTTAACCAGAGTGATTTACAAAGATTACAGTTTTGCATAAAGCCAGATATTTTTGCTAATTCAGGTTAAGTAGCTTGCTCTAGGGTACAGTGGCAGAGTCAAACCTGCAACCGAGGAGTGAGGGTCACTGATACCGCACTGCCAAGAAGTTTAGGGAGCTGGGCTTGCAACTCCTCAGCTGTAGTATTAATTCTGCCATTGTATTTATAATACAACACTGTTTTTCTGTGATTTCATTTCTCTGCACTACAGTTGGAGTTGGAGTTACAGTTGGAGTTCTTGCCATATTAGCCCTGCTGGCAGTATGTGGAATTTATTTGCATCGTTTATTTAAATTGTCATTATTGTGCATGATATTTTACGTAGAATTATAACGATGGGAAAGTCATCCTGGTAGAGTTGATAGATGTAGAATTGGAATTATTTGATGCATTTGCCTTTTGTTACTTCATAAAATCTAAAATTGTATACGAGCAAGTGATTTTTCATTTTGAACTTTTTTTGTGGAAAAATATTTATTTTTCACCAAAAGTATTTATTTAGATTTGTATTCCAAATTACTGTTATATGTATTATATAATATCCCAACTGATATTACTGTTTTTGACTTTTTGTTTTTTTAGGTGTGCATTTAGGTTGGCATTTTAATTTATCGTCGTACAAAAAGGTAAGTAACTATACAATGCATTTATGACAACTAGATTATGTGTACATTATCAGATTAATTATATCACATGTAAGGTCAACTGTATATACACACATGTATATACAGTGCTGCTTGAAAGTTTGTGCGACCTATAGCGATGGTCAGTATTTTTGCATAAAATGTAGTTATAAAATCATCTCAGATTTTTTGAGATGATTGTATAGCCTTCCCCAGACTGAATGCTCTCAATTCCCTCTTCCTGATCTCCTCTGAGATCTCCTTTCCTCTCAGCATGGTGTGTTTCACATTCAGTTGTATGAGTAACACCAAACTGACCAAGCTTCTTATCTCTATTCATCCCACCCAAACTCTTTCCTAAAGATCTCTCTTTTGATTGGTTAATTTTGTACCCAATTATTTACCCACCTGATTCTACTTACCAACTTGATTTAACTAATGCAACTTGGGGTTCACTTATTTTTGTACCTACACTAACTCCTTTTGTTTTTCTACTACATGCATGATTTTCTCAGGTTTTTACAGTATTAAATAAAGATTTCATGATAAAAACAAAAAACAAATCTATACTTGCACAAGGGGTTCACATACATTCAAGCAGCACTGTACACACCTACACACACACACTTAAATACACACACTCATGCACATCTACATATATACACACCCATATACACACACATAAAGCTTTGCATCAATAAACTATTGTCTGTTTCTGTTATGTGCTCCTGGTTATTATTTTTGCAGAAATTAGTTTTGTAATAATTTATGTTTTTTCCAGTGGGAGTTGGCTGAGGCGGGCGGGCGCCCAGGCATGTGCACTGGTCAGGTCCGGGGGCAGACTGCCGTAATTGACTCCCCCATAAAAGATGGCGATTCGGGACATCTCGCTCTCTCTCATTGTTCAACCACAAAGCAGCGACTACCAACTCTCATTGTTTTTGTAGAGACGCAACCAGCAGCAACTACCAACTACTGTGTCTTGTTTTGTTTAAGTCAACATTGTTCTTTGTCAAAAATCATGTTGTATACTTCATAGACCATGTGGTAAGGTTTTCGTTTCTTTTGCACCTTTTTATTGTAGTTAGTCAGGGTAGGGTAGCAGCGGACCAGCAGCCTCACTTCCCCCTTTCTCCCCTTTAATTTCTTCTTTCTCTCGTCCCATCCTCGATGGTAGTGAGGACAGAAGTTATGTTCCATTTAGACAGGGAGTGTTAGGTTAGATCTGCTGGCTCTGTCCTGTCTACCTGTTTGTATGTGGGTTTTTGTATTGTATTGGGTTATTGGGGTTTACAATAAATATATCCTTTGTATTCTGGCCTGTTGTGGTGTATATAAACGTGTTTGGCTTTCGGGCTGACAGCCGGATACTGAAACTCGGCAGTCTTGGGCCGTAACAGTTTCCCAGACCACTGTGTCCTGGAGGTCAAAACAGCAGGGCACAGTCTGATGGTACGTGATGGGGGTAAGGATGAAGGGTGAATAAATTCTTGAAGTAACGCGTCGGTTCCCTTCATCTTTCCCTATGTATTGCTTGTATGGCATACTGCTGTATTAATCACAGGCTATTTAAAACTGTGCTGTAGTAGTAAAAAGGCCAATAGGTTGCTGGGATATATAGCCAAAAGTAAATCCAAAAGATCTAAAAAATCCAAAGAAGTTATATTTATCTTATACAATACATTTTTTAGACCATACTTTTAGTATTGTGTACAGTTCTGGGGACCATACAACAAGAAAAATATAGAGGCTCTGGAAAAGGTTCAAAGAAGAGCAACCAAATTGATTCCTGGTATGAAAGATAAGAGCTACGAGGAAAGACTTAAAATGCTTAATCTCTTCAAGCTTAGTAAAATGAGACTTAGGTGTGATTTGATTGAGGCTTTAAATTTCATATAGGGGATCAACAAAGCGAACTACACAAGATTCTTTAGGTCGAGTTCTGTCACATTAATGAAAATTATCAAAAGGTCAATTCTGTACAGACATTAGGAAGGAATTTTTCACACAGAGTAGTCAATGTGTGGAATAGCCTGCCAGGTCATGTAGTTGAGGCAGAAACTTTGGGGATTTTCAAGACTAGGCTTGATACAGTGTTAGATACTATCTAGTCTGTAGGTAATCAGAGCACTAATTTAGTCAGGAAAATGGCGAGCATCGTTGGAATGAATGGCCTGTTCTGGTCATGATGTTATGTTACTCACTACCGCCAATCTGCTACCAAATACTCACTACCACCAATCTGCTACTCACTACTCACTACTGCCAATCTGCTGCCCGCTACTCTCTACCAGTGGGGGGTGCTAATGAGGAGTGATAATGAGTGTTAATAATGATGGAGTGACATTAAATTATCCCTAATGTGTCGTCTGTACCCCCCCCCCCCATTGTCAGAGCTCTCCCTTCGACTCACTTCCCCCCTCACCACCCCCACCATGTTGCTCCCGCCCCCTGGCGCCATGGAAACAGCCCAGCCAATCAGGACCATGGCCACCATTAGTGAACAGGAGGGCCATGGGACGGAGCTTGGGGCGGAGCCAGGGGAGGAGATGGGAGAGGAGGTGGGCAAGGGCGGGGTCATCGTGCTGAAGAAGCTGGATGGGGGCGAGTCACGCAGCCGCAGCTGTTCGGTCACCTTGCCCCCCCGCAGCAGGCCGTCTGACCTGTCCTCCTCCCAATACAGCACCCTCACCCTCGACGAGCCGCAGCAGGAGCTGGTCGTCAAGGCCACCAAGGTCAAGAAGAGGAGGAAACGGCGCCGACAGGGTGAGCCGGGGGTCACGCAGGGGTCATGCAGGGGTCATGCAGAGGTCAGGCAAAGGTCACAAAAGGATCACACTGGTCATGCAGGGGCCATGCGGTAGTCATGCAGGGTTCAAACACGGGTCATGCAGAGGTCACACAAGGGTCATACTAGTGACGCAGGGGTCATGTAGAGGTCACACAAGGGTCACATGCAGTTCTCCTACAGGTAACACGCGTTTCTTCAGTTCCTGTTTTATTTAATTTACACACTCATTTAGCGCTTTGTGTATGGAATCGGGGGGGGGGGGGGGGTTGTTGTGTGAATCACTTTGTGTTACATTTTACTTGTTTGAAAAGTGCTATACAAATAAAGTCTGATTGATTGATGCTATGTTATGTTATGTTAAAATGTATTAAGAATTATAAATAAGTTTGTTTTCATACCAAATAAAACAACTGCTTATTAAGTGTTTTGTCAGGGTGTAGTGGAGGGTTGGACCCAAATGCGGAGGGGGGAGGAAAAACTCAAACTCCAAGGAGTAAGAACAAAAGACTTTACTGGGAAAGGGGAACACAAGGGAACAAAAAGCCTCGCAGGGCAACTTTCAAAACACAAGTGATCTATGCAAACACAAGAACATGAAAAAATCCAAAATCCAAACATACGTGGGGAAACAGAGCCTGGGCAGGAACACACGGGTCAGGAACATGAGCGTAGGCATGAACAGCCAAGCGACATACCAACAAGGATCCAGCACCTGAGTCCAGGGGAAGGGAAACTTAAATACAGACACTGACGAGACACAGGAGGGCACAATGAACAATCAGGCCACAGAGAGGGAAGGGAGAACGAGACAGCCAATGGAATAATTGAAACCAATAATACAATTAAACAGGGGGGAGCAGGACGCAAAACAGAAGTGCCGCCATCTGGCGGCCCAACAGGGAAAGACAGACAAACTGGAACACAGGACCATGACATGTTTATTATTCAGTTTCCTGTTTGGTTAAGAATACTGCAGCATGTCAGCTTAATAACTTTAATGAGTTATTCCATTAACATTGTTCAATGTTAGTACATTTGTAATATGTAAGTTAATTTGTCAAAATGCCAAGCTGTGCTGTTTACAAGTGTGCTGTTCAGACTGAATCTCGGCGATGCACCTTCTCAGGTAGCTAAATCCAGGACAGCCGTGTGAAGCTGCAGTATTGTTACAGAATTCCTTTAATATCTGAGCTCAGTTGTTTAATAAAATAGTATGCCTATAGTAACGTACCCCATAGTAGCATGGCCTCACGTGTTAACATTGTGTTTCTAACCTTGTATCGTGCATATTGCATTAGCGCCTTTTATTGTTTTGGCCAATTACATTATAACATACCTACAAAAACAATATACAGCAAAATGCACATACTGATCTGTTTTGCTGTCTCTGTAGGCTCAATACTTTTCACTACTCACCTCCTTTCCTCAACTCCCCCACTTCCACTCGTTTCCGACCTGGAAGTATGTGGAGGAAAGGAGGGGAGCAGATGAGCTTGAAGCCGCTTCGCCAGTGCAGTTCTGTGCGCTTTGCTGATCTCCTCCAATACTGGGACACTGGAGGGAGGGAGGGAGGGAGGGTGCAAAGATGGGTTTCTGAGGCATGGTGGAGACGAGGAAGCAGTGGAGGAAAGGAGGATGCATTTTTCGAGTATCGGGACGCACCCGTTTAGGCTCTCTAATTAGCCGCCGCTGCACTTCGCTGAGATGTTGTGGTTGCCAGGTTTTGTATGAATAGGCTGTTTTCTTCTGCGAGGTAGAAGATTTGGTCAACTGAGTAGGTATAGATAATTTTAGCTTTTGGATAATGCTGACAAGTTCAGGCGGTTGCTAATGTCAGTTTTAAAGAAACACATTGTTTGACGTAGTCCAAAAATACTTTTTTCCATATTGTAGCATTGTTTGCAATCTTAACGCGGATACATGAGTGTATCATTGTCAATCTTGCTAACAATGATACCTTGGTGAAGGGGGCTGGGCTTCACGTAGCCTTCTCACATCACTGCTCTGCGTTGTGCTCATTGTAAACATGATTAGCAATGTGACCGAGTTTACACAACTGAGCTTGTCTGCTGAGCAAAAAAATGATACTTCCTGGTTCTGCATTTTCTGTTTTTTTTTTGTTTTGTTTTGTTTTTGTTATTGTTTTGTTTTACTGGTTTTGGTGTGCTCGCCATGGGCCTCAGAAGTCTGACGTAATGCAGAGTGGAACCTTTAACTGGGACCTTAGCTTTTCCTCCTTTCCCCAGAACCAAATGGAGGCGAAGACAGTGGAGACATCTCCATTCCCCTCCAACAACAATCGCCACGCTCAACAGGTATCTACTCCAAAGGCATGGCATACTGTAGTTGATTGTCAGTTTTCTAAAACTGTCAAAGAAGTGAACAGTTCAATTTCCAACTTGTTTTTAGACTATACTGATCAGATGTATTTCATTTCCAGATGATTTTGCACCAGAACCAGGAAATTAAGGTTTGTATTGTATACTTTAAACAAGGAGTATTTACAAGTTCAGTTAATCCATATGATTTACCATATGGTTTATCCTCATTAGATATGGGTTTTCCTGTATTTTGGAAGAATGTAGCCATATGAGAATAAAATCTTAAAAAATATATCCAGAGGCAGTCCAGTTCATTACAACATAAATTGTTTCAAAACTATAATTGCAATTGCAATTTAATGTTCAGTAGTTGGCCAGTTGTTGCTTGTATCTGTATTTTCGTTCACTTGCAGTCTCTCTTGGGTTTATACTTTCCCCCAGGGCTAGACCAAAGTCCAAGACCAGGAAGAGTCCAAATCAAGCCAAGACCAAGTCAAGTTTGAGACAGAAAATAGTCAAATCCTCTTCAAGACTAAGACTAAGACTAAAATCCAACTGGTTCTAGTCCAATCTAGTCCAGTCTAGTCTAGTGTTAATTTCTTTTTCTTTTTTTAAAAATGGAAAACAGTTTGCATTACATGATTGCAAACAAAGGTGCGAAATGAGGGTTTAAAAAACACATCCACTTTGAATTTCATTTCTGTCAGGAAAAATGTACAAATGTGTTGCTTGAATGAAAACTTGACAGATACAAACTGTCATTACATTACATTAAATGCACTACATTAAATGTGCTTCACTCTTCACATGTTCCAAGTAGTAATAATGGGCTAGGTAGTTAATAATGGGTTAGTTAGATAATAATGGGTTAGTAAAAATATGTAATTCTGTATCACTCTTTTAAAGAATGAAGAGAGGAGTACTTTGACATTTTTAATATAAAAAAGCAGTCCTTGTAAACAGCAAGACTTTCCTTTATGTGATGCCCTCTGTAAACTACAGCTTGTTATTACATCTGTTTAAATAAATTACATGTAATTCTAGCTTTGACATTTCTCTGTCCAGTCATATAAAAATGCTAGTTTTATTTCTGTCAGGTTGCTGTCCATGATATAAAAAAAAAAGGTTTATGTCTGTTTTTATTTCTATGAAGTTGGATTTGGTACATGCTGTAGCCTACATTGCAAGTTTTTGATGGAGTGCCTGTTGTCACTGACAATGTGCAGCTACAGGGCAAGCAGCACTCAGAATCAAGACTGTTGATAGGGGCTGTCAAATATTTGATTGCAAACAACTAACAGCAGGCTGCATTGTGGATACCATTCAGACCTGCAGAAAAATCACAGAAAGCGCAAAACATTGCGAAAGACAACAATCCTGGAATCAGTGACACCTGTGACTTCTGTGACAAACACGCAGCCATAGAAATACTTACTGTGCTCTTATGGGAGAGATAAAAGACTACTTAAAAACAATCACACGACATTCCCATTTTGTCCAGGCAATAGTCAGGCCCTTTGCAACGTCATAGCGCCCATCTATGATCACACCTGGATCGTTTCAATCGACAATAACTGCCACAGCTGGAATATCTCAGTCAGCATTTTGTCCTGCACTGCCCATAGTGCTGGATGCGCTTTTACGTCGCATCAGAAGATCCATCAGTTTCCCCAAATCAAGGTGAAGATATTCAGTACCTTTTAAGCTTTGCTTCATGCACAAAATGTGATGAGGGGGCAGTCCCACTGCCGGTGTTTTATATAAACGTCTGTTCTTGCTGGATTTGTTGTGACAGTATTATTGCACAAGTTCTGACCATGTCTGAAATGGCCTGCTACAGGTTATTTGCTCATCAGGTTATCACAGCTGAACTATGAAGTTTGAGTTTTTAAACTAGTGTGACTGTGTCTTTAAATATTCTTGCAGGGAAACAAAATGACCATTTCCGCTACCACTCAAGCCCAATGTTGCATTCTCACATGTTCATAAGTTTGAAGCAAAATATTAAAAAGGTAATTTTTCAACATATTCCTCATCGTTGGCCACCTACTAGAAGATTTTAAGAGTAAAACTTTTTTTTTTTTTGCAATTGCATAAATCTGGGTCTCACAGGGTTACTGTGGCTTCTCCACGGTGCTGATGCATGAATTCACAGATTCCGCAATAGTACATCGAGCTCCTAGGAAATAAGGTCATAGTGACAGAGTACTTACAGTAGATGAATGCCTGGCAGCAGTAGATAGTCTCCATCTCAAGGGTATAGGGTCTTGCCACTCATTATTTCATATCAGCACACCCCAGTCTATACATGTACTCGTATTCACACACAAACATCCACGTTACAAGTTTTGAAAATTAATGGAGTCAGATAAACTTGTTTTCTTCCCTGCAAAAAACATCCAAATTCTAAGGAGTGCACGTGTGTGTGTGTGTGTGTGTGTGTGTGTGTGCATGCATGTGCATTCATATTTCTGTGCTGTGCTTCTGTCAGTAGGGGGCAGTGTTGCATCTTTGAGGAGATTCAGCCTGTGTTGTAGCACAATAAATAAAAACCAGCACAAGACGACAATAGTTACTTCTGACTGAATGTATTTTCAGTAGACATTTAGAACTAACTTCCTTTCAAATGTGCACCACTGTTGTCAGTAATCCTTTTCACGAAAAGCAACACGGTTAAATTAGGAAACTCATTGTATTAATTTGTTTATTACATTACATTACATTACATTACAGGGATTTAGCAGACGCTCTTATCCAGAGCGACTTACACAACTTTTACATAGCATTTTACATTGTATCCATTTATACAGCTGGATATATACTGAAGCAGTGCAGGTTAAGTACCTTGCTCAAGGGTACAACGGCAGTGTCCTTACCTGGGAATCGAACCTACGATTACTTACCCACTGTGCTGCACTCCGTCCTACATCTTTACCGTGGTGCCACACCACTTGTTTGCATCTGTTTTTTTGGGTCTGATGTACATCTACAAAGACAGTGAAATATGTATGTGCACATTGTCGAATTCTGGTGCATATTTGAAGTGAATTCAGCAAACGAAGGAAAGGTTGTGTTTATCTTGGCGGGACGGGCTGAGTGAACAGAGGTGTAGCAAGTTTGGAAACCTGGGACCACAGTAGGTGCTGTAGCCTAGCATAGGTGACGCATAAGTGAAGTAAACAAAAAAAGAAAAAAGAAAAAAAATGTGTCTGAAGTATTTTTTAGATGTTAACTGTTAAACACATCTTAATTCTGGCACGCTGTAGCTCAGTATGTCTTAATGCGTTTTTTTGTGTGCCGTCAGTTAGTTTGAAATGACATCCATTGAAAATATTAGCTGCAATGATGTGGAATGTTTTTTGTCTACTATAGATACTACCTTTTCAATTTATAATCCCCTCATTGGGGAAATTGGTTACATATTGACACGACTAAACTTGAGTCTGTCATAATTACTATTAGTAATATTTCGTTTTTGTAAATAAGAATCAGTCGTACAGGTCCATTGTAAGCTATCCTGAGACGGCTTTAAACATTTTTAAGAATTTGTGTTTATCTTCTACGCTTGTGTGAAAAGACAGAAATACAGGTGATGTTGGCTATCAGTGTAGTGTTTTGCATTTAAATCTGACCAAACCTAATCAACCTCTGCTTTACCACTGCACCCTTAATATGACAGACTCACCAACAGCAGACCGATCTTCGTAAAATTATGATCAGATAAAATAATTATCCTTCACACCTAGCTTTGTTCTCTGCTTTCGTATGATTTGTTCAAACGCTGCTGTAATGTGCCAGCTTAATAGCAGACAATTCTCTGATTACAAACCTGCAAGCGATAGAGAGGTGTACGTTGGTAATTGTATGATGTTGTACAGCTTAGACAATGAATGACCGCAGAGGACATTCATGGACGTGTCTTAGCATATTTCATCTTGACCATGTACTGGTATTTGGACAGAAAATGTTCAATAACCACAGGAGAGTGTTGGCAGTTCGTCCACATTGCCCCCAGAAGTTAGTTTCTCTCCAGCATTTGGCTTGATAGAATGGTGCATTGTTTTGAGTTGCCAATTTCAAATGACGTTTTTGAGTTCTTGTGTTTGCCCCTGGTGTGAAAGAAAACAATTGTGTTAAAATTTGTATTTTAATTGCCTATTGTTATTGTTGCTTATTCTCATGCTGTATTTCAGAGGTTACGATTATCCATTTGTTATTTATCAGACTGTGTCAATGGGCTTCAGTGTCATGCTGTTTCTTTGAAATGGTGATAAGTTTGTTTAAAAATCCCGACATGACCCCAAAAGGGGAGAACCAGACTGTAGCATGACCAATGAACCATCATGTGTAGATGCACAGTACCAAGAAACCAAATAATATTATTTTTGGCAGGAAGACTGGTTCTTAGAATTGGCATGAACTACAGTTTCACCATCTTTCCAGCTCAGCACTATAAGCTGACTAGAACCATGTCAAAACTACCTAGTAAGCTGATATGTCAGTTCACAATTTGACCAAAGATTTGCTCGTGAAAATATTGGAAAAAGTCTGTCTAATTTGCCTGATTTTGTTGAACATGTCCAAGTGTATGATATGAGCCAGCCATCTGAGATAATAAACGTATTTATTGATTTGAAATAGTAATAAAATGACAAATGACAAACGAAGCTCTGAAACCTGTTTTCTTGTGATCCTGCCGTGTGCTGCTCACCTGACAGGATGGAGCATTCTCTCGCACCTGCGTGGCCCAGGTGGGTGTGGGGTCCCTCCTCATGTCACCTGGCCTTTTCAATAAGCTGTTAATATATAATCCTGTGTCTGTTCTGGTTCTGAATTATCTCTTGCATGAGCAATGTGTAATAGTGTTTTTTTTTTTTCTGTCACACCCTTACCTCCTCTCTCTTTCCCAGTAACTATTTTTCAGAAGGCTGTGAGAGGTTTGCAATGGAGCTGATGTGTTTTGCGTCTTGCAATGGGAAGTGTATGCATATATATATATATATATATATATATATATATATATATATATATATATATATATATATATATATATATATGTCATTGCTAATTGGGCGTCGCTGCAGTGCTGTGTTGAATAGCCAGCGAGGGTCTTGTGCTCTCTGGTCAGGGATGCAGATCCAGTCTCTCTGTTGCCACTCACACCCCTCATAAGTTACCAAGGACACAAAGGAAAGTCTTCATAGCCAGTGCCGACTTACAGCTATGGACAAACACAGGGCTGCTGCTGTATAGAGTGATGAGGCTAACTTGACCCTACGTCCCTGAGCTCGTTGGTGCCATCTCAGTCTTGTCAAAGGCAAGGAGAGATCATCCATGGCACGATTCCTAGTTGAGATCTGAGAGACGAGGAGGAGTGGCAACAGGGGCACTGGGTCAGGGAGCAGCTGAGAAGGGAACTCCTAATGGAATTTAGAGATGTTGATAATTTTAGAACTGGTTCTGGCGGGGGGAAAAAATTTAATCTGTGCCTGGTTTAAAAGTGAATGGTTTCCATTTAAGTGGTTTCTCAGGGTAAGATTGGCACCAATGATAATGGTTGTGAATGACATTAAGCTGTTTAAGGCCTTGTGTTTGCAGGTTTGAAGTGAAACAAGAAGGTTTAGTCTTTGACTGCTCCAAAATAAACACATTCTGGAAGCTGAGAGTTTAATGAGCTGGAACCTGTGGTAGTGATTCTAATGTGGGCTGCACTTCGATCTGTGAGCATTTCCTGTTACATGTTTATCATCCCCCGTCCATGTGAATCTGGGTGTTGTAGTTCTGTACCAACCTGCCCTTCCTGTTTGCCCATCCAAGCCGGCCACACTTTCCACCTGAGACCTGAGCCCTGGAGTGTCTGAGACTTGTCTGTTAATGACGACAGTAAATTTGGTTGGTGAGACGAACAGTGAAACAAAAAAAAGCGAGAAACTAATATACACAAACGTGGTCTTTTAAAATACACCCGTGTCTTCAGTGTATGTCTTTCTGCTTGAGTTTTCTGCTTGTGTTTATCGTGGGTTGTGAACTTGATCTCAGTAGGACTACAGAGTCTACTTTATTCCCTCTGGATTTTTCATTTTATATACTGTACAGGTGGCATAGTGTGAACCTTTCTAATCTGTTTTTTGAAAACACATCACACCTTAAATAATTATTTCCTTGAGCAAAACCTGTTTTTTTTTATTTATTCTCTCATTTGTAACACCAGCATTAGTAACAATAGTTATGAATGTGGTAGGAGCAACCACAGAACAACAATGGAAAATGTACAAAGATTAAAATCTCAGTTTTAGATGAATATGACAGAATTAATTTTTTATTACTTTGCTGATATGAGTCAACTGACAATAAAAAAAATTAAATGATATCATAATCTTATCCTTTTCACACAGAAACTTGTCTGACATTTGTTCCCTCAGCACTGATAATACAGAACAGGGACAGGAAATTCAAATGTGCAATTTCATAAATGTTTATAGCTGGCATGGTACACAGGTACAGCATGGTGCACAGGTACAGCATGGTGCACAGGTACAGCATGGTGCACAGGTACAGCATGGTACACAGGTACAGCATGGTGCACAGGTACAGCATGGTGCACAGGTACAGCATGGTACACAGGTACAGCATGGTGCACAGGTACAGCACACATCTCATGCTGCACAGGGCTTCAAACATGGCACAGGGGCCCCATTATGCAGGCCCCCCAATAATTGCAGCAAGCCCCAATTTTGCACGTTACACTCATTGATCGCACGTCGCCCCATTATTGCATGATCCTCCAAGTTATTGCGGAGCACCCTCATAAACTGTGCCAGGATCCAATATTGCATGTTACCCCTTATTTAATGTGCCCAAGCCTCACTGCTGCATGGTACCTCGAGTACCTGCACAAGGTCCTATGATTAGGCCTTGTGCATTCTGCAAGGTTTTTTTTTTTTTTTTTTTTTACTCAAGTTTTTCTTTACTTAAGTTATGCTTACAGAAAGTTCCTGTGGTTAAGATGGAACTCAGAATTCAACTGAATCTATTTACAACAACACTTTGGAACTGAGAGAAGCCATTTAAGCATACATATACAGATACTTACTTGTTTTGGATTCAAATACTTTTCTGTGCTCTATTGATCTTGCCTGGTGTAATTGAGCCTGCCAATATGACCAGAAGGTGGGGTTTGCACTTTTTGAGAGTATTTCATTGGTTCCAATACACCAGACAAGATCAGTAAAGCACAGAAAATTTGAATCCAAAACAAATGCTTACTTGAGCCAGGTCTGCATACAGCCAATGAGAAATTCAGATACACATGAGAATTGGCCAATTATATTTAGCAAATAAATGTATACAAACTAGCAGGTAATCCACATATGAGATTATTTCTTTTTTGTTATATGCTACTATACCTCCAAAACCACAAATAATCCCATTTTCAAAACAGAAAGCATGTACTTGGTATGTACAGTACTGGTAAAATGTTTTTAGAAATACACTGCAATGAGCATCTGTTATATGATTTTATTATACAAAAGAATTTTGTGTTTCCCTTCTCTGAAATATAAGGAAAGAATACATTTTTGTATCACTGTAGCAATATGGGCCACTTTTGAAGGAGGAAATTGATTTACATTTCCATGAATTTTACCCTTGGTAGGGTAAGATGGGGAACACCAATTTACAAAATATAGAACAAAGCTATTGAGGAACAGGGTGAACTCAGCTGCAAGTTTTACTGTGTACACTTGGTTTCACTATCAAACATTACAAATCACAGGTATAATCAGGTATCACCAGCAGCTGCACTTCTCACCCAGTAACTGGATCATACTTTTCCTTTTCCATTATTCAGAGTTCATCTCCTTCCATCAGTAAAGTGGCAAAGACTGTAAGAAAGAGAAGGACTGGCCAGCTTGCCAGAGATAATGTGCTATAACAGATGCTCATTGTAAAGCAGTATTTCGATAAAGGCTCATCTACTGCATTCATTTCCTCAGCAGTCTTCTGTACATTATGGTACTGAAAATTACGATCAGCACAAGGATGATGAGGACGTTCACTGCATAAAGGAAATAGATGAGCCAGGTTAAGGATGGGCTGGATTCTTCTTCTGTCAAAGAGAAACGAAGGGGAACACAAATTAAACATATGAACATACAGCATATATGCATGCACATATATAGTATTTATACACTGTACACATTGTACACAAAAATTTAACATAAATATGAACACACTGCATATTTAAATGCAAATATATTTTGGGATGGCAGGTATGCCATCCCACCAAGTTACGCCTTGGCGGGGACATGCCCCATACCTATACAGCACCGAGAGCTTGGCACTTTTCAGGGTTCCCCACAGAAATAACCACAACATCCACAGACACATGAATGTCATATTCCTGAAACTTTTAGTTATGTCCCGCTTTCCCTTACATATTCTGTGATTGAAAATGGAAAAAGTCAGTGATTAACTGTTCAAATGTGATCGAAGAATTGAGGGAATTCCTGTAAACTACCTATTACTCAATAATGCAGTGTAGTGTTGAAACAGATTTCGAAACTAAGTTGAGCGGCTTTAAAAAAAATCGAGTAAGGAAGTTTAAAGGAAGTCCAGAAGTAGGGCTAGAATTTTTCTGCCAACATCAGCAAACACGGTCTAGCGTCCAATACACAACATGGCATGGGGGCGTATTTAAAAGACCGGAAAGGAGGAGGAACCCGACTGTCTGAAAATGCCACGGTCACTTTCGGTCATCGCCGTGTGGGAAGGTTGGTATCCTGCAACTTACTGTCTTGCGAGATTTCTTTGAATGTAGAGCATTATGGTACTGTAAGTAGGCTAGCTGATGAATAGAGATATGTATAGGCCTATTCATCACATTCTTTACATTACCGGGTCCTTCGACAAAGTTAACCATTGACGGAAAACACAATTAGGCTACGCTGTTTCACTTTGTTGAATTATGTCAAGGCTTTAGCCTAGGTTGATTCGTGGAAAATCTCTGATAGCTATTCACGGTTGTTGTTCACACGACGCATTTGCAAATTAAATAAAAGTCTGGTTTAGCGTGAGATCGCGTTCGACTACATTTGTCAGAAAAGGCGTTATGACGGAGATTACTCTGATTTCTTATTCATTTCTATTTTAAAGAGCTCGTCTGATAAACTATTCTTTGATTAGGCCTACCCCCCGTACGTCGCCCTTTCTGCATTGTCTTCCCTCCGACTTATTTCAATTCCCCGTCTATTCTCTTTCAATGTAGTTTTATTCCAATCTGAAACAATTTCCCCTCCAGTTTTCTCCTTAGTTTTACATTGAAAGTCCAAAATCGTATCCTGATAGTGGAGGGTGATGTCGGGAGTAGCCAAATTTTGGCTAGGCTATATATTCCTTTCTGTTTCGATCTGGATTCAATTGCACTGGACGAACTGTAGAAGTTTGAATCTATAGAACGTGTTGACCACATGAAACCTTACTTTTCCGTTGCAACTTGAAACATAGTGGAATTGTAGATCATTAAATATTTTAAATTTATACATAGGTTTACATGTGATATATTTATGTATATGAATACGGTTATTACGGTCATTGAGTTGATTGAATTATACACGTGCAAATTTCTCTTTACAATTTGCACATGTTGGCGTTTTATTTAAACCCCGAGCAAGTCGATAAGCTTTGCTTCAGTGTCACTTACGTTGCACGAGAGCCGGTAATCTGTCAAGCGAGGTAAAGGTATAGGATTGAGAGTGCGATATTGGATTGTTGTGGCTATAAAATTAGCACAACAGTCTTTAGCTTATTAGGTTGTTGGCAAAAAGTTAGTGCCGCAACCTAAACTCAGAATTCTTTCTGTAGGGTGTTACTTTTTCAGCCTCGGTTCGAGGTCTGTTTTCTTTGAGTTGCTCCGTTTTCTGCTCCGGCAGTTTTGTTTTATTTTCAGAAAGATCATACTCCTTAAGCTTTAGTTCTTTTTTTTACCCAGTACGTGGGTGGTTGCGTAGAGCTTTTCTTTGGGATACTCTCCCTTAGGAGTATTGTTTTCCTTTCAGTTATTTTCCCGCTGTCCCCGTCTCTTGAGACTTTGTAGTTATTCTACCTCTGGTGAATAGCTTAAAGAACCCCCTGTTCAGTCGCGGTTGGTCTCCCAAAACCCCCACTCCCTCACACAAGGAAATTCTAATAATGAAAATGAAACTCAATCTCTTCTGCATTTATGGAATGATATTTTCCTGAGTTAGTCCGATGGAGTCAGTTGTGATTAATGCCTGATTAGCTGTGGAACAGTGAAGGTTGTTTTATTTAGGGAAATTGTACCTGTACCTAATGTACTGTAGCCTACCTGCCTTAATGGTGGTCACTTAAAAACAACTACACAGAAAATAAAACGTACTTGGAGTTCAGAGAAAGTCGTTAAATAGCCGCTTTTCCACTGTAGGGCCAAACCGTTACCAGGGCCACTCCGTGCCGTTCCGCGCTGCTCAGTACTCGTGGGAACGGTTACGGTTTCTGTTCCCACCGTCGGGCTGCTAAAACCAGGACTAGGAAGTATCTAGTGAGGACCGCAAGTGATGCGGTGGATCAGCGACGGCGTCCCATTGTGAATGTTGTCCTCGCTCCCCATACTGTTTTGTTTTTGTTATGTTTCGTTGGCTGATGAAACGGACGAGGATTCTGTGTATTTTGGTCTGTTTTTGGTTTTTCTTTTTAGCGTATCCTCCACTGACCATCACTGTTGCATGCATTCAAAAAACTACTAACTAATGCTTACATTACAGTGTGAAATATCCACATTATATAATACCGCTAACCTATTTAAATGTCACCACTCAATTTAAAAAATAACGTATATAACCGAAATATTTTGAGCAGTAATACTTACATAGCAATATAACATTTTATCTGTGTTCAGTAGATAGAGACAGGGACAGTAAATCAATGACACAGTCATATCCACTTCTGTTTCGCTCCAGAAAACGATGTCAGCTAGGCTATCAGCAAACAAATGGCTTAGCTATGCCCAGACGTCCTCAATAATAATAGTATTTCCAAGAAATTTCGAAAAATCGTTGACAATGTTTCATTAGGTGCAGTGTCTTTTAATGCTACCACAGAGTGTGCGTAAGTGAATGCGATGATGAGAAAAAATTTGGTTAGGCAGACCTATAAAACGCTATTACAAAAGCAAAAATAGACATGTTATACATCATTAGGAAGCTTATACTCTCACCTACTTAGTAATTGAATTGTCAATCAAGCCAGACCGTACTAAAAAGGGCGACAACGCTGTAATCAACACGTGTGGTATTACCCACAGCTATTTTGGAAGGCACCCAGGCGTCACAAATGCGCGTATATTTCACAAACGGATTGTCCAAGACAATATATGACCACTCAGTCTCAGAAGTGATATCTATACGCGTAAAACCAATGGTAAGGTTGTATGTTTATTCAATATTTAGTCACAGATATTGACTGTAGGATGAACACGTATCTATGGGCGCTAGCTAACGATATTAACACTGTGTTCACATCACAACATTGTAAAGTTTGCTATCATGTGTCAGGCTATAACAAAACTAGTATTGGTTGTCTAATACCGGCAGGAGTATTTTGTAACAAATGCAGCAGTGAAGTCCTGTCTCCTGCACAAAAAACGCACCCAGACACGAAAGCTAGCACCGTTCCTTTTCCTGTTAGGAAAATTGTGTGCTCCATGTCCTGACAGGCTGGAGTTTGTGCAAACTGCACAAACACAATAATTTACCATGATGATACATGGTGAAATGCAATATAAAACTACTGAAAAAAAACCAACTCACTATATCACGACCGCTAAGACTCACTACTACTGCACATTGGGCTAATATGACACAATGTTGGGGAAAAAAAGGCAGTTTTTGGGAGCTTAAGAATTGTAAAAATTATTCAAGCCTGAATTAACTTTTCACATGGTCATTTACAGACAAGGTTAAGTATACATTTTGTAAAAAATTTAACCTGCAAGATGGTCTTTAATGTGACGAGAAGTGCTATATCAATTTAATGCATAACATGCGTCCACACCCGCCAGCAGCCTGAACGCAGGGCCGGTCCAAGCCTTTATGGGGCCCTAAACAGAATTTTATTTGGGGGGCCCCCCACCGCCTCTGCGCCACCAATACTATTGACTATTGTCAATGCTTGATCATTCGCACACCTACTGTAAATCTAACACACCCATTATCAACTTTATTAGTTGTAGCTGTGTTGCTTACATCATACATATAGTATGAGTACATAGTTGATGGAATAGAATGAGTTTATTTTGCCAACATAAATTGTTATACTCAGCAGCAAGCAATTTGTACACATAATACAACAACTCTTAATCTATAACTAGCTAATTAAGGCATAATGATATTTGAATATAAAAGCAAAGACCCCACAATGGTACTGTAAATAATGTTAGGCTGTTATCAGTACCAAGATTATGGAACAAAAGGTTGTTTTCATTACAGAAATATATACCCAGCAACAAGTTATTTTTACACAGAATTAAAAAACTTTAATCTTTAAAATTAAGCCAGATTGATAATGGAACATTTTACCAATAATCACAAAATGCTAGTGTTAAATAATGTTGTGCTGTTATCAGCATCAAGATCAGTATACAAACACGAAAACGTTAGCTTGCTTTTATTTCAAACCAACTATGAATAGCTAGCTATCTAGCGGTTAAAATCGAAATTTCTCTAGCTAGCTAGTTAGCTAACTTGCTATTATACATACAACTAGGTGGATTAATATGGCAATGCTATTTAGGGATGTTTAATCAAACGTTAACTTTCCTAAGACAAGACAAAATATGCTACCTAGGCTATGTTGTTAACTAACTAACTAGCTAACATTAGCTTCTGTTTTCTTCTTTCTTTTCTCTGCTCCAGAAGGATAGCCTATGTCCTTTTTTGCGACATTACTTCTTTGCTGCCTTCTCCATCGACGCAGAGGAGAGGACTGTAACCCAACGTTAGCCTGACTGAGTGTGCTTGCATCAAAATGCAGTTAACGTCCTTTACAGTGCGCATGAACGTGAGACCGGCTCTGACAGAGGCAGCGGGAATTGATTAAACCAGTGGTATTAGCTAGCCAGCCCTTTAACATAATATTGCGTTTTTTTATGATTACCATTGACATAATATATCAAAAAACAAACAAATGAACAAAAACATTTCGAGCTCTCTTGTGGGACATTTCATGCGCTCTTGGGGGCCACGGGGGCCCTAAGCAGGCGCTTAGTTTGCTTATGCGTCGGGCCGGCCCTGCCTGAACGTTGTTGTAATGCTTTGTTTGGACGCAAGACAAGACTGAATTGGCAGGCGTATCTCTACATACAGAAACAGACCGCCGTCCCAAGCTAACAACGTTGCTTTTTTGCTAGCAAACAACGTTTACAAATACCTAAAAATAAACATTTCCCGTTAAGTTTTCACGATATTGGGATGGCAGGTATGCCATCCCGCCAAGTTACGCCTTGGCGGGATGGCATGCCCCATACCTATACAGCACCGAGAGTTTGGCACTTCAGGGTTCCCCACAGAAATAACCACAACAGCCACAGACACTCAGCCCTTAAAAACATTAAATTCTGTACATTCTGACCCCATTTCAACAGACAGATTTCATAAACAACCTCACATGTCCACACAAAGTCCCAAACTAAGGGGATTTTGCGTTTTCTCCTTCTCCTTCTTCTTCTTCTCATTCTTATTTTTCCTGCCGCCAATCCCACTAACAACATGTCTCCCCATTGGACATTTTACCGACACCAGCCAAATCTTCACCTACACGACCCAACTTACTACTTCACCTACACGACCCTACTTCTTTACTTAATTATTGCATTTGCACCATATCTACCCGCCGTTCACCGAACGTATACACTGCATTATGACGTACCGTCTGCACGTTCAGTTATTAACCGGCTACACTATTGCAAAGCCATATGGATTCAACGGGAGCTCTTCTGTGCTTACTGGTCTGTGTTCTTCTTTAAAACCACAGACAGGTTTGCTAATGCTATTTCACGCATTGCACAGCTATGTCATGGTGCTGCACTAACAAAATCACAGACTGGTAAACCTCCGGTTGATGAAGGATTGAATCCCGCCTCGCCCTCATGCAGATAATTTCCTCTTTTACACTAACGTTTTTTTACGCTTATATTTGCTTTACCAAAACTCACTCACGGCCACCCATATGCATTCCATGACGGCAAATGTATTCGTTTTATTAAAAAGTTACACCAGTTCACCACTGTGCCATTTCTACTAACTATATTTCTTCACTTGGCTACCGTACAAAACCTTATCGGCAAACGCCACGTTTCTACATTCATGTTACCTCGCCCTGTTCTCTAGCTAGCCACATACAAACAATTACTACATATGTACGTTCTGCAACTCCACATTAAAACATTGCATTTCAAATCATGACTCCATCATAATTATAACTACTAGTACTGAACATGAGAAACGCACATCAGTGCAATAGATTCCATGTTACTTAACCCTCCACTTTAATGGCTAATGATTTATACAGACTGTTATATATACCGTTAGACAGGGATACTAAGCTCGCTCATGGTCACTTCATTTACTTCACACTATAGTCTGTGATCATGTCAACCTTACATGACAATTCTGCTAAAAACATTGTTTCAACTACGAAATTTCATCATTTCATCCTAATTTCTCTCACGCTCTTGTTATTTTCTCATATGCAAAGCCTGCTGGGACATATGCGTCTGCTCCTATTCTCCACTATCACGTTTTCCGGTTGTAGCTTAGCAAAACAGCAAAGAGGATTTCCACCTGCAGATAAGCCTATCTAAATGTCTTATAAACCTTACAAACACAAAAAGTGCATCTCCACGAAATAACAGACAATGGAGCAGGACAGAAGGGTACACAACTTGCGACCTAGGGAGCTCTAATTCTACGGGCTTGCTGATTATTTTGTCAATCAAGGCTCGTTGGATGGCCATCAAATCCATGAGTACATACACTGGCCATATTTCACCTGCGTTTCTGATGCGTTTACACTTACGCCACCGCACCCTTTGTCACAGCCAGTGTTTTACATATATAGCAAACCAAAACTGCCAAACGGTACACGCTCATCAGACTGTACAAATTCACACAAGGATAGCCATAATCCACAACCGTTTCTTACAGGGTCACTTCGCATTTCTCACACTCATAATAAAACGCTTTGCAAAAAGAAATGATATCTCATAAAAAACACGTTTTCAACGTACAAAAATGCCAAGTTACTCACACATACAAGACATACACCGTCTATAACTCATTTATTCAGACTGCCAAAATCCAGGCCTGTGATTATTGGGTAGCATTGCTTTGGAATACATCTTATGTAATTTCGGTGAGGCAAGATAGCCTATATTGTTTGTAGTACCGTAACTTGGCGTCATTTTGATATCAATACTTTTATTCGCAGGCCTGGATTTTGGCAGTCTGAATGAATGAGTTATAGACAGGGTATGTCTTGTATGTGTGAGTAACTTGGCATTTTTGTACGTTGAAAACGTGTTTTTTATGAGATAGTATTCATACACTGTACCACAAACTACTAATGCCAAGAATTCACCATCTCACCATTGACAGTACCCCAGTCTCCACCTCCTCCCTGGTCCGCAACCTCGGTGTCATTCTTGATCCATCCCTCTCCTTTGAAAAGCACATCAATAACACTGTCAAGGTTTCATTTTTCTATCTATGCAACATCTCCAGACTTAGACCCTCCCTCACCCATCCCGGTGCAGAAAAACTCATCCACGCATTCATATCTAGCAGACTAGACTACTGTAATGCACTCCTCACTGGTCTTCCCTGGTCAGCCACCCAGACAGTTACGTTCATCCACTGCCGGCCTCCTCACCACCTTCCCCTCTCAGCTCCGTTCTTTTGGCGACCGCGCCTTCTCAGTGGCTGCCCCAAACTCTGGAATGCCCTCCCCCCTGACATCCGTACCTCAGACTCACTCACCTCCTTCAAATCATGCCTTAAAACCCACCTCTTTTCCCTAGCCTTCCCTTGATGTCTGTCTTCCCCCTCTCACACCCCCTCCTCCCTCCACTGCACCACTGTTCCCACTGCATTTTCTGCATTGTATGTTTTTTATTGTATCTTTGTCTTTTTTTCTTTTTTTTTGATAATTATGCTTGTATTCCCTGTGTTGTAAAGCGTCTTTGAGTCTGAAAAGTGCTATATAAAATAATAATAAGAAGAAGAAGAAGAAGGAGAAGAAAAATATATAGTATATATTTTTATTTTATTTAATTTCTTTTCTGCACCTAAAGGCAGATACTTACATTCTCTGATTATTCTCAGATTACTATACAAAATAGTTAGTGGGTAAATAATGAATTTTTCACACATACCATGAGGATCAGATAATTCCACAATCTTCAGACTGCCCCCCTGCCCAATTTTCCGCTTTAGCCGTCCATCAAGGAAGCAGTTTGTGGTGCACAAGGGCGCTGTGTCGTTTAGTCCCAGGTTTCGTATTGTAACTGGTGGTGTTATCCTTGCTCTGCACACTGACCCGACCGGCGTACAGTTTGGATTCTCTAATTTTGATGGTCCTGACTGGGTTGTTTGGGTCGAGCATGGCCCACTCCATGTGACAATTCTCAATGGTCTCCTTATCTGAAAAAATTGCGCAGTGCAGAGTTGCCGTGTCTCCAACTCTGTACTCATCGAGTGTAGACCACTGATTTACCCACACTCTCGTTAAGACAGGTCCTTAAACAAAATACAAAGCAAAATTCAATAAGAGCAGTGAAATATAGCAGTAACGCACACAAACAGTGTAATGTGAAATATAATTACCAACTGTGGAATGGAAATCCCTGAATTCAGTCAACATCTTGCAAACATTTCCATTTAGTTTTAAATTATATATTTCCCTTTGGGAAACAATCTCTCATTTTAGGCCTTAACATACACATGTAGCTATTACTGAATGTTTACATAATGCATTGACATAATTCACAGAGCACTGACTTTAGAGAGGTCACCAGAGTAATGTTCATGCATGATAATGAAACAAAGCAAATAATCAAAAAAGAACCTTTTCTTTAAAGTGCATGTTAGCCGTATTGGCATTCCCTTACCGTGTAGAGTGAGATGCAACAGAGTATAAAATGGAAGTCCAAAGCACATCATGCTGTCTTCTTATTAAATGCAGTTTGAAGAGACATTCACCAGTTTTACACTTTGTGTAGGCTTTAAGAGCAGTCAAAGAGAAACGAAGGAAATGGCAGACCACACAGCATGCAATATTTCCATTGTGATGGAATAAAAATAAAACAATGAAAAACCTGCCAATGACAGTTTCATTTCCCTCACTGTCATAAAGGTACTTGCGTAATTTAAAATGGTGCACTTAGAATGAAAGATGATATTTTGTTTGTTTTACAGACTAGATATTTTCAAATTGTTTATTTCACAACTCTTCGTAAACTGTTGTAAAACATATGATGTTGTATGATGGTCCGTGTATTGTCCTTGGGTTTCGTATCTGTAAAATGTTTTACTTTTTGTTCAATGACAGTGGCAGCGGCAGGGGCAGTAGCAGTGTACATTATAGTCACATTGTCCCAAAGACATTCTATTATTAATTTCTACAAGATAAGCTAATCTCAGTACATTACTGAGGCTGAAAAAGACTGAACAACAATTAATTCACTACAGTACTTGCTGGCGCTACTGCAGCTCCATCTTCTGGCAATCTCTTGTATATCATTTTAAAAGCTGCTTACCGCATTTCCTCACAGACTAGCAGAACATTAAGCAAGCGTGTGTGTTTCTGTGTGTGTGTGTGTGTGTGTGTGAGAGAGAGAAAGAGTGTGTGTTGTTTTATTTTAAACATTATGGTAGTATCATTATGGCATACTGTTTGATTGTAATCAGACCTTGTGCCTTCTTCATGTTTTCAGGATATGTGCAAATTACTGCTCCAAGCTGCAATGTTGGCCATAAATTTGCCATTCATCTGTGGTAAGAAAAAATGACCTTTACTAAATACTCATCCTTCCAAAATAAACAAAAAAAGTTGTCACCTGAGTTGGTAAGCCATGCTCCCCCCATATTGAAACAATGCAGTTTGTCTCATTGCAAACCATTAAAACTCATTCAAAGAGGCTGGAATATTTACTTCTGCATGTCAAACCAGCCCACAGTCTCTTCCTTGCTTCCTTCTAGATATGCCAGATGGCTTCACAATTGAATGCAAACACGTAAATATCATCACATGTCAAGCCAGTAGCTGTGGCTGGAATGGGTTTGATTGCAGTAAAGAAGAAGTAATTAATAATACAAAATTTAAATGTCTTCTAAGTCACGGTAAGCTTCATCTTTGTTGTTTCTGTGTGTAAGGGGCCTATGTCTTTAGATCATTTTTTAAAAGGCATGACAGTTTCTTGAGTATTATGATTTGTAATTTTATTATAGTATAGTATAATACCATAGGCAATGCCAAAAAAGCACATGTACATGTAAAAAGCACCTGTGGATCTAACCGTGAGTTTGACAGATTCAAAAGATTGCTTAGTTCATTTCGGACTAAGGTGTGTCTAGTAGTGCCTAGTAAATCTTACACAAGGTGCTCTTAAACTGAATGGCTCTTGAACAGTTTGGTGTTTTTACCTTGCTGTGAAAAAGTATTTGCCCCCTTCCTGATTTCCTCTATTATTGCATATTTCTCACTCTGAATGGTTGTGGCTCTTCAGACAAAATGTAATATTAGACAAAGGTAAACCGAGTAAACACAAGACACATTTAAAATTAATACTTAATTTGTTTAATGAAAAAAAACCCCATATCACCCATGAGAAAATGTAATTGCCCCTTTAGTTGCTCAATAAACCATTTAACCAAATTAATTGAGAATTTGATTCAGCTGATTGAATACAGCCAGGCATTATTGCAGCTAGCACTAAACCTCACTCATATTGATTCTTACTACTAGAGTTAAGTAGTCACCACCACCAAAGTTTCTACAAGCACACTACTATGTCAGTGGTTCTCAAACTCGGTCCTGGGGGACCCCTGTGTATGCTGGTTTTCATTCCAACCTCAACAGTAATTCCAGAATTTTAACAAGCTGTTAATGTTTCTTAATGAGGTGCTTTTCATGTTTTAGAGCTGGGGTCCCCAGTCTTACCCAGAAAGGGCCAGTGTGGGTGCCACACCTGATCCTGATTCTACTAATCAAGGTGCTTAGCAAGGACTCTAGTGATTGATTAGTAGAACCAGGTCAGGTGTGTGCACCCATACTGGTCCTTTCTGGATAAGATCCCAGCTCTAAAACATGCACCTAATTAAGAAACAAGAGAAACATCAATGCTTGTCTCTCATGTGAAAAAAAGCACCTGGATGATCCTAAAGTTCCTTTTGGGATAATGAGTCAAAAGTGGAACTTTTTGAATGTCATTTTGTCTGGCATGAAGCAAATACAGCATTTCCCAATAAGAACATCATACCAACAGTCAAACATGGTCGTGGTAGTGTGGTTTGGGGATGCATTGCTGCCTCGGGGCCTGGACAAATTGCCGTTGTTGAAGAAGCCATGAATTCTGCTCTGTACCAGAAAATTCCGAAGGAGAATCTGTCTGAGAGCTGAAGTTGTGGCATAATTGGGTTACACAGCAAGACAATGAGCCAAAACATAAAAGCAAGTCCTCATCTGAATGCCTGAAAAGAAACTAAATTAAAGTTTTGAAGTGGCCAGGTCAAAGTCCTGACTTTAACGCAATAGAGATGCTGTTGCAGGACCTGAAACAAGCATCACGCTCAAACCTACAGCGTTGTCTGAATGAAAGCAGTATTGCAAAGAAGACTAAAAAATCCTCCACAGTGATGTGAAAGACTGAAATCAAATTATAGGATGTGTTTGGTCTCAGTTATTGCTGCTAAAGGTTGTGAAACCAGTTATTAAGTTTAAGGGGACACTTTTTCACATTTGTGATATGGGTGTTTCATTACTTTTTTCATTAAATAAATGGAATAAATATTTTAAAAATATGTTTTGAGTTTACTCGGGTTCCATTTTTCTAATATTACATATTGACTAAAGATCTGAAACCACTGAGTGTGATAAATATGCAAGTGGAAATCAGGAAAGGGGGAAATGCCTTTTCACAGCACTGTACATTTACATTTTAAGACATTTAGCAGATGTTCTTTTCCCGAGCCTACATTCTATACATACAGTCCATTTATACAGCTGGATATTTCCTGAAACAATTCAGTTTTTGGTTTGTTTCCCATGTGGTTGGAAACCATAACTTTTGATTAGTTCTTTCATAATGTCCAAGGGAACCAATGTTCTAGAGCACTCTTCAATGCAAATAAAAAACAAAGGCCACTTGAAGTTACAATCTCACTAATGTATTATTTTAAAATGATTAGAATATAAGGCAACTTAAGGCCTTTTCATTTGTCCTCTTATTTTTTAACATTTCAATTTTAAATATGTGTGCGGTTGTGTTCTATATTTTAGCTACAGGACAATACAACTGCCTCGTGGATAAAGTGAATGAAATAAAACCATTCTGTATCTCAAATGAAGAATGTGGATTTCTGGACGGTTTTCGAAACGGAAAATGTATAATTACAAGAACACCAGGTATGCAGCATGTGGCACAATTCTTTCTTTTAGCCACTGTATAGCGCTAACCAGAAATAGTTGTGTTATTTTACAGAATGTGGTCCTTAGTGTAAGCAGCTCATTGTAATCCACACAAGCAAAGTTACCCTTTTTTGAACAAATGTAATCAGATGGAGAGCAGGTCTGCAATCTGAACTGAAGACTAACGCTGGCCTACTGCTGTCTCACTAACATTAGATGGGTATTATTAGGTATTATTACAACACGCCTGCATCTCAGATTAAATTCTTGCTTAAGGTACAGGTTCGGCAAGGTGTGCACCATACCCATGCATTTCCTGAAATATTTATCATTTAACGTGCATCTCTTTTCCATTCACAGGGCCAGGCACGGTAAGTTCCCACCAATTTGTGGTTGTTACTGAAATGATTCATAGTTAAAAAAAATGAAAGCACAGGCAGATGTATATTAAAATCCCCCCCCCCCCCCCCCCACCATCTATTCCAGTGTACTTCACAGGCCTCAAGAGACGACACTAATGAACTCCAAAAGGCAAGACTATACACCCGCACACGATACACCACGCTTCAAGGTTATGACAGCAGTTGCAAACTTCCCCATATGAGCCCTTTAACTGTTCTTACTTGCACAGGACAAAGACTCCGTTACAAACAACATGGATGACAGGTAAGTACCAACCAAGACCTTTATTACAAAGTTTCACAAAAAATTGTACTTTACATTTAAAAAAAATTTTCCTATCCCATCCTGGACCATACATCCTGCTGAACCCCGTAGGATGAACAGCGGAGCTTCCACAAGTAAGTAGACCACACATTACACACTTTTGAAAAGAAAAAGAATCAGAGTAAATACGCACACATTTGATCCACTGGAAAGGAGGCCACCCTTTCTATTTCTCAGTTCACACTATCAACTCGCGACAGTGACAAAATCGCTGTACTGGGTCATGTGCAGCGACATGGGGATGTTGTAATCCAATTTGATGTGACAGCAATAACTTATCGATTGTAAACATAGTGTAGCGACCACATTTAAAGACCATAGACATGCTCTGAAGCTCTGTGCTAACCAGATGGATCTTGAGAAATAGTCAAACCAAAGTTCCCAACACATGGAGGAATGAACTTACTCAAACCCCTTAATACTGGAATAGGCATTAATACTTCAAACTGTGACACCACAAACATATTGCATAACGTACTGTTACCAGAGACTACGCCACCTTGGTTGTTTTGCCCAAGGAAACTCAACCATTAGAAACCTCAATCATTCTGTTCACACCGATCTCTTAATTTAAATTAAAAATGAAGAGCGAGAGACCTGTATTGAGAGTTTAACAAAATTCACTTTAACACAAAAAAGATGTCAAGTCCATGCAATTCAGTGTTCGGAGCAAGAATTCAGAAGGGACTGAAGGGGCATTAAGGAATATCACTAGTCTAGACCTGGAGAGGTCTGTCCAAGGGGGAGCTAATACTATTTTGAATCTTTCAAACTCTAACCCCCATGTGCCCATGCCCTGCAACACACACACAGCAAATCAGCTCCTCTTTAACCAGAGTGATTTACAAAGATTACAGTTTTGCATAAGGCAAGATATTTTTACTATTTCAAGTTAAGTAGCTCGCTCAAGGGTACAGTGGCAGAGTCAAACCTGCAACCGAGGAATGAGGATCACTGATACTGCACTGCCAAGAAGTTTAGGGACCTGGGCTTGCAACTCCTTCATTCTGCCATTGTATTTATAATACAACACTGTTTTTCTGTGATTTCATTTCTCTGCACTACAGTTGGAGTTGGAGTTACAGTTGGAGTTCTTGCCATATTAGCCCTGCTGGCAGTATGTGGAATTTATTTGCATCATTTATTTAAATTGTCATTATTGTGCATAATATTTTACATAGAATTATAACGATGGGAAAGTCATCCTGGTAGAGTTGATAGATGTAGAATTGGAATTAATTGATGCATTTGCCTTTTGTTACTTCATAAAATCTAAAATTGTATACGAGCAAGTGATTTTTCATTTTGAACTTTTTTTGTGGAAAAATATTTATTTTTCACCAAAGTATTTATTTAGATGTGTATTCCAAATTACTGTTATATGTATTATATAATATCCCAACTGATATTACTGTTTGACTTTTTGTCTTTTTAGGTCATTGGCATTATAATTTATCGTTGTACGAAAAGGTAAGTGTAACTATACAATGCATTTATGACAACAAGATTATGTGTACATTATCAGATTAATTATGTCACATGTAAGGTCAACTGTATATACACACATGTATATGCAGTGCTGCTTGAAAGTTTGTGCGACCTATAGGGATGGTCAGTATTTTTGCATAAAATGTAGTTAAAATCATCTCAGATTTTTTGAGATGATTGTATAGCCTTCCCCAGACTGAATGCTCTCAATTCCCTCTTCCTGATCTCCTTTCCTCTCAGCATGGTGTGTTTCACATTCAGTTGTATGAGTAACACCAAACTGACCAAGCTTCTTATCTCTATTCATCCCACCCAAACTCTTTCCTAAAGATCTCTCTTTTGATTGGTTAATTTGGTACTCAATTATTTACCCACCTGATTCTACTTACCAACTTGATTTAACTAATGCAACTTGGGGTTCACTTATTTTTGTACCTACACTAACTCCTTTTGTTTTTCTACTACATGCATGATTTCCTCAGTTCTTACAGTATTAAATAAAGATTTCATGATAAAAACAAACAAAAAAAATCTATAATTGCACAAGGGGTTCACATAAATTCAATCAGGACTGTACACACACACACACACACACACACTCAAATACACGCACTCATGCACATCTACATATATATATACCCATATACACACATATAAAGCTTTGCATCAATAAACTATTGTCTGTTTCCCAGACCACCGTGTCCTGGAGGCCAAAACAGCAGGGCACAGTCTGATGGTACGTGATGGGGTTAAGGATGAATAAATTCTTGAAGTAACGTGTTGGTTCCCTTTTCATCTTTCCCTATGTATTGCTTGTATGGCATGCTGCTGTATTAATCACAGGCTATTTAAAACTGTGCTGTAGTAGTAAAAAGGCCAATAGGATGCTGGGATATATAGCCAAAAGTAAATCCAAAAGATCCAAAAAATCCAAGGAAGTTATACCTATCTTATACAATACATTTGTTAGACCATACTTTTAGTATTGTATACAGTTCTGGGGACCATACAACAAGAAAAATATAGAGGCTCTGGAAAAGGTTCAAAGAAGAGCAACCAAATTGATCCCTGGTATGAAAGATAAGAGCTACGAGGAAAGACTTAAAATGCTTCTCTTAATCTCTTCAAGCTTAGTAAAATGAGACTTAGGTGTGATTTGATTGAGGCTTTAAATTTCATATAGGGGATCAACAAAGCGAACTACACAAGATTCTTCAGGTCGAGTTCTGTCACATTAATGAAATTTATCAAAAGGTCAATTCTGTACAGACATTAGGAAGGAATTTTTCACACAGAGTAGTCAATGTGTGGAATAGCCTGCCAGGTCATGCAGTTGAGGCAGAAACTTTGGGGATTTTCAAGACTAGGCTTGATACAGTGTTAGATACTATCTAGTCTGTAGGTAATCAGAACACTAATTTAGTCAGGAAAATGGCGAGCATTGTTGAGCTGAATGGCCTGTTCTCATCATTTATGTTATGCTCACTGTATGGTGATGAGATTTATGATAGCGTTTCCTCAGTTCCTGTTTTATTGAATTTACACAATCATTTAGCGCTTTGTGTATGGAATCGGGGGGGGGGGGGGGGGGGGGGGGGGGGGGGTTGTTGTATTGTGTGAATCACTTTGTGTTACATTTAACTTGTATGAAAAGTGCTACACAAATAAAGTCTGATTGATTGATTGATTGATGCTATGTTACGTTAAAACGTATTAAGAATTATAAATAACAGTTTGTTTTCATACCAAATAAAACAACTGCTTATCAAGTGTTTATTATTCAGTTTCCTGTTTGGTTAAGAATACTGCAGCATGTCAGCTTAATAACCTTAATGAGTTATTCCATTAACATTGTTCAATGTTGGTACATTTGTAATATGTAAGTTAATTTGTCAAAATGCCAAGCTGTGCTGTTTACAAGTGTGCTGTTCAGGCTGGATCTCGGCGATGCACCTTCTCAGGTAGCTAAATGTGGGACAGCTGTGTGAAGCTGCAGTATTGTTATAGAATTCCTTTAATATATGAGCTCAGTTGTTTAATAAAATAGTATGCCTATAGTAATGTACCCCATAGCAGCAAGGCCTGACGTGTTAACATAATGTTTCTAACCTTGTATCGTGAATATTGCATTAGCGCCTTTTATTGTTCTGGCCAATTCCATTATAACCTGCCTATAAAAACAATATACAGCAAAATGCACGTACTGATCTGTTTTGCTGTCTCTGTAGGCTCAATACTTTTCACTACTCACCTCCTTTCCTCAACTCCCCCACTTCCACTCGTTTCTGACCTGGAAGTATGTGGAGGAAAGGAGGGGAGCAGATGAGCTTGAAGCCGCTTCGCCAGTGCAGTTCTGTGCGCTTTGCTGATCTCCTCCAATACTGGGACACTGGAGGGAGGGAGGGAGGGAGGGGGGGTGCAAAGATGGGTTTCTGAGGCATGGTGGAGACGAGGAAGCAGTGGAGGAAAGGAGGATGCATTTTTCGGGTATCGGGACGCACCCGTTTAGGCTCTCTAATTAGCCGCCGCTGCACTTCGCTGAGATGTTGTGGTTGCCAGGTTTTGTATGAATAGGCTGTTTTCCTCTGCGAGGAAGAAGATTTGGTCAACTGAGTAGGTATAGATAATTTTAGCTTTTGGATGATGCTGACAAGTTTGGGCAATTGTCAGAATGTCAGTTTTAAAGAAACACATTGTTTGACATGGTACAAAAATACTTTTTTCTATATTGTAGCATTGTTTGCAATCTTAACGCGGATACATGAGTGTATCATTGTCAATCTTGCTAACAATGATACCTTGGTGAAGGGGGCTGGGCTTCACGTAGCCTTCTCACATCACTGCTCTGCGTTGTGCTCATTGTAAACATGATTAGCAATGTGACTGAGTTTACACAACTGAGCTTGTCTGCTGAGCAAAAAAATGATACTTCCTGGTTCTGCATTTTCAGTTTTTTTTTTTTTGGTTTTGTTTTGTTTTGTTTTGTTTTGTTTTGTTTTTGTTTTTGTTTTGTTTTACTGGTTTTGGTGTGCTCGCCATGGGCCTCAGAAGTCTGACGTAATGCAGAGTGGAACCTTTAACTGGGACCTTAGCTTTTCCTCCTTTCCCCAGAACCAAATGGAGGCGAAGATAGTGGAGACATCACCATTCCCCTCCAACAACAATCGCCACGCTCACAGGTATCTACTCCAAAGGCATGGCATACTGTAGTTGATGGTCAGTTTTCTAAAACTGTCAAAGAAATGAACAGTTCAATTTCCAAATTTTTTTTTAGACTATACTGATCAGTTGTATTTAATTTCCAGATGATTGTGCACCGGAACCAGGAAATTAAGGTTTGTATTGTATACTTCAAACAAGGAGTATTTACAAGTTCAGTTAATCCATATGATTTACCATATGGTTTATCCTCATTAGATATGGGTTTTCCTGTATTTTTGGAAGAATGTAGCCATATGAGAATAAAATCTGAAAAAATATATCCAGAGGCAGTCCAGTTCATTACAGCAGTTTAGCAAATTGTTTCAAAACCATAATTGCAATTGTAATTTAATGTTCAGTAGTTGGCAAGTTGTCGCTTGTATCTATATTTTCGTTCACTTGCAGTCTCTCTTGGGTTTATACTTTCCCCCAGGGCTAGACCAAAGTCCAAGACCAGGAAAAGTTCAAATCAAGCCAAGACCAAGTCAAGTTTGAAACAGAAAACAGTCAAATCCTCTTCAAGACTTTTAATGGAAAACAGTTTGCATTACATAATTGCAAACAAAGGTGCGAAATGAGGGTTTAAAAAACACATCCACTTTGAATTTCATTTCTGTCAGGAAAAATGTACAAATGTGTTGCTTGAATGAAAACTAGTTTTTCCATTACATTACATTACATTACATTACAGGCATTTAGCAGACGCTCTTATCCAGAGCGACGTACAACAAGTGCATTTGTTCCAGGTGCAGAGGTGCAAAAGAAACACACTAGAGCAAAGTAAAGATCGTAGTGCCAGAAGTGACCACATAGATCAGGACTCCAACCCTGTAGAGTAACCTGTTCAGCAAACAAAATCCTGCCAAGTACAAACTAGCACTGAAATCACATTTTCCTAATCAGAATCAGACAAACAATCCTGCCAAATAAAAACTAACATGCTCGTATTAGCCTAACTTGGTACATTGAGCTAAACTATAGGCTAGGGAGGGGTGGGGAGAGGTGCAGCCTGAAGAGATGAGTCTTTAGTCTGCGTTTGAAGGTAGTTAGATTCTCTGCTGTTCTGACCGCCATGGGGAGGTCATTCCACCAGCGAGGGGCCAGGACAGACAGCAGACGGGAGCGGGAAGTACAGACACGGAGAGGGGGAGGTGCCAAGCGTCCAGAGGTGGCAGAACGGGGAGGTCTGGCTGGTGTGTAGGGTCTGATGATCCTCTGGATGTATCCAGGTGCTGACCCCTTAGCTGCCTGGTATGCAAGCACCAAGGTCTTAAATTTGATGCGAGCCATAACAGGCAGCCAGTGGAGGTCAGTGAGCAGGGGGGTGACATGGGAATGTCTAGGGAGGTTGTAGACCAGACGCGCTGCAGCATTCTGGATGAGCTGCAGGGGTCTGATGGCGGATGCTGGCAGACCAGCCAGCAGCGAGTTGCAGTAGTCCAGGCGGGACAGGACCATCGCTTGAACTAGGAGCTGGGTTGCGTAGGTGATGAGGAAGGGGAGGATTCTCCGGATGTTGTACAGGAAGAACCTGCACGTTCGACTCACCACCGTGATGTTCTGGGAGAGGGACAGTCTGTTGTCCATCACCACTCCAAGGTTTTTTGCGGTGGGTGATGATGACACCACGGTGTCCCCTAGGGTAATGGAAAAGTCACGGAGGTTAGAGGATGGAGCAGGGATGAAGATCATCTCTGTTTTACCTGGGTTCAGCTTAAGATGGTGGTTATCCATCCAGCTCTGGATGTCCCTCAGGCAAGCAGAGATGCGAGCAGAGACCTGTGTGTCAGAGGGGGGGAAGGAGAGAAAGAGTTGGGTGTCATCGGCATAACAATGATAGGACAACCCATGGGCAGAGATTACAGGACCAAGAGATTGGGTGTACAGGGAGAATAGAAGGGGACCAAGGACTGAGCCCTGGGGAACTCCTGTGGCAAGGGGGCGAGGTGCCGATACTGCACCAGCCCAGGAGACTTGGAAGGAGCGACCGGAGAGGTAGGACTCGATCCAGTCTAGTGCTGTGCCACAGATCCCCATAGCTGCCAGGGAGGACAGGAGGATGGGGTGGTTGACTGTGTCGAAGGCAGCAGAAAGGTCTAGGAGGATCAGGACAGATGAATGGGAGGCTGCTTGTGCGGTGTGAAGCAACTCACTGACCGAGAGGAGTGCGGTCTCTGTCGAGTGGCCAGGTCTGAAGCCGGACTGGTGGGGGTCTAGAAGGTTGTTCAGTAAGAGAAAAGAGAGTTGGTTAGAAGCAGCTCGTTCAATTGTTTTGGATAAGAAAGGGAGAAGGGAAACAGGACGGTAGTTCTGGATGACGGAGGGATTCAGAGTGGGCTTTTTCAGTAGTGGGGTGATGTGGGCCAGCTTGAAGGAAGAGGGGAAACATCCAGAAGACAAGGAGGAGTTCACAAGGGAGGTGACAAACGGGAGGATGTCAGGTGTGATAGTCTGGAGGAGAGAGGAAGGGATGGGGTCAAGAGTACAGGTGGTAGGGTGGTGGGAGAGTAGGAGCTGGGAAACATCAGAGTCAGTGAGAGGAGAGAAAGTGGAGAAACGAGGGGAGGGAACAGAGAGGGGGGAATGGGGAAGGGTGGCGGTGGACGTAAAGGAGCTGTGGATGTCTGCATTCTTCTCATCGAAGAAAACTGCGAAGTCATCTGCAGCGAGGGAGGACTGAGGTGGGGAAGGAGGAGTGCAGAGGAGAGAAGAGAAAATGGAGAATAACTGATGAGGGTGAGAGGTAGATTTATGAATTTTTGTTTGATAATAATTAATCTTAGCAGAGGTTACAGCAGTAGAAAATGAAGCTAGCAGAGACTGGTAGGCAGACAGGTTGGATTGAGCCATGGATTTCCTCCACTTCCTCTCCGCTGCACGTAGGCTGGCCCGGTTGGTTCGGAGGGGGTCAGACATCCACGGACTGGGAGGGGACGAGCGTGCTGGCCTGGAGACTAGAGGACAGAGAGAGTCAAGTGCTGAGGAGAGCGAGGAAGACAGAGCGGAGGATGCAGAATCAGTGGGAAGGTTGGAGAAGGATTCAAGAGTGGGGAGTGAAGCAGTGACACAAGAAGCGAGAGAGGAGGGAGAGAGGGAGCGGAGGTTACGGCGGACCATGACAGTAGGAGTGGATGGAGGGGAGGGAGGGAGGGGAGCAAGAGGGAGGGAGAAGGAAATGAAGTGGTGGTCGGACTGGTGCAGAGGGGTCACTGTGGGATCGGAGGAGGAGCAATTCCTCAGGATGACCAGATCTAGGAGGTTGCCAGCTTTGTGTGTTGGTGGGGAGTGCATCAGGGAGAGATCGAATGAGTGGAGTAGGGGCAGGAAGGCTGCGGAGTGGGAGGCATCAAGGTGGATGTTGAAGTCTCCCAGGAGGATCAGTGGGGTGCCATCCTCTGGGAAGGAGCTCAGCAGGGTGTCGAGCTCATCGAGGAAGCTTCCCAGGGGCCTTGGAGGGCGATAGATAACCACAATATACAAGTTAACAGGATAGGTGATTGAGCCAGCAACACAGGAATATTTTCCTTGACAGATACAAACTGTCATTACATTACATTAAATGCACTACATTAAATGTGCTTCACTCTTCACATGTTCCAAGTAGTAATAATGGGCTAGTTAGTTAATAATGGGTTAGTTAGATAATAATGGCTCAGTTAGTTTATAATGGGTTAGTGTAAATATGTAATTCTGTATCACTCTTTTAAAGAACGAAGAGAGGAGTACTTTGACATTTTTAATATAAAAAAGCAGTCCTTGTAAACAGTGAGACTTTGCTTTATGTGATGCCCTCTGTAAACTACAGCTTGTTATTACGTCTGTTTAAATAAATTACGTGTAATTCTAACTTTGACATTTCTCTGTCCAGTCATATAAATATCTTGATGTTGATTCCTGCTAGTTTTACTTCTGCCAGGTTGCTGTCCATAGTATAAAAAAAGGTTTATGTCTGTTTTATTTCTATGAAGTTAGATTTGGTACATGCTGTAGCCTACATTGCAAGTTTTTGATGGAGTGCCTGTTGTCACTGACAATGTGTAGCTACAGGGCAAGCAGCACTCAGAATCAAGACTGTTGATAGGGGCTGTCAAATATTTGATTGCAAACAACTAACAGCAGGCTGCATTGTGGTTACCATTCAGACCTGCTGAAAAATCACAGAAAGCGCAAAACATTGCGAAAGACAACAATCCTGGAATCAGTGACACCTGTGACTTCTGTGACAAACACACAGCCATATAAATACTTACTGTGCTCTTATGGGAGAGATAAAGGACTACTTAAAAACAATCACACGACATTCCCATTTTGTCCAGGCAATAGTCAGGCCCTTTGCAACGTCATAGCGCCCATCTATGATCACACCTGGATCGTTTCAATCGACAATAACTGCCACAGCTGGAATATCTCAGTCAGGATTTTGTCCTGCACTGCCCATAGTGCTGGACGCGCTTTTACGTCGCATCAGAAGATCCATGAATTTCCCCAAATCAAGGTGAAGATATTCAGTACCTTTTAAGCTTTGCTTCATGCACAAAATGTGATGAGGGGGCAGTCCCACTGCCGGTGTTTTATATATACGTCTGTTCTTGCTGGATTTGTTGTGACAGTATTATTGCACAAGTTCTGACCATGTCTGAAATGGCCTGCTACAGGTTATTTGCTCATCAGGTTATCACAGCTGAACTATGACGTTTGAGTTTTTAAACTAGTGTGACTGTGTCTTTAAATATTCTTGCAGGGAAACAAAATGACCATTTCCGCTACCACTCAAACCCAATGTTGCATTCTCACATGTTCATAAGTTTGAAGCAAAATATTAAAAAGGTAATTTTTCAACATATTCCTCATCGTTGGCCACCTACTAGAAGATTTTAAGAGTAAAACTTTTTTTTTTTTTTGCAATTGCATAAATCTGGGTCTCACAGGGTTACTGTGGCTTCTCCACGGTGCTGATGCATGAATTCACAGATTCCGCAATAGTACATTGAGCTCCTAGGAAATAAGGTCATAGTGACAGAGTACTTACAGTAGATGAATGCCTGGCAGCAGTAGATAGTCTCCATCTCAAGGGTATATGGTCTTGCCATTCATTATTTCATAACAGCACACCCCAGTCTATACATGTACTCGTATTCACACACAAACATCCACGTTACAAGTTTTGAAAATTAATGGAGTCAGATAAACTTGTTTTCTTCCCTGCAAAAAACATCCAAATTCTAAGGAGTGCACGTGTGTGTGTGTGTGTGTGTGTGTGCATGCATGTGCATTCATGGTTGAGTAAACGTGTATTTCTGTGCTGTGCTTCTGTCAGTAGGGGGCAGTGTTGCATCTTTGAGGAGATTCAGCCTGTGTTGTAGCACAATAAATAAAAACCAGCACAAGACGACAATAGTTACTTCTGACTGAATGTATTTTCAGTAGACATTTAGAACTAACTTCCTTTCAAATGTGCACCACTGTTGTTAGTAATCCTTTTCACGAAAAGCAACACGGTTAAATTAGGAAACTCATTGTATTAATTTGTTTATTACATTACATTACATTACAGGGATTTAGCAGACGCTCTTATCCAGAGCGACTTACACAACTTTTACATAGCATTTTACATTGTATCCATTTATACAGCTGGATATATACTGAAGCAGTGCAGGTTAAGTACCTTGCTCAAGGGTACAACGGCAGTGTCCTTACCTGGGAATCGAACCTACGATTACTTACCCACTGTGCTGCACTCCGTCCTACATCTTTACCGTGGTGCCACACCACTTGTTTGCATCTGTTTTTTTGGGTCTGATGTACATCTACAAAGACAGTGAAATATGTATGTGCACATTGTCGAATTCTGGTGCATATTTGAAGTGAATTCAGCAAACGAAGGAAAGGTTGTGTTTATCTTCCTCCTGGGGGGAAAAACATTTAAAACATCTGTGCCTGGTTTAAAAGTGAATGGTTTCCATTTAAGTGGTTTCTGAGGGTAAGATTGGCACCAATGATAATGGTTGTGAATGACATTAAGCTGTTTAAGGCCTTGTGTTTGCAGGTTTGAAGTGAAACAAGAAGGTTTAGTCTTTGACTGCTCCAAAATAAACACATTCTGGAAGCTGACATCTGTGAGCATTTCCTGTTAGATGTTTATCATCCCCCGTCCATGTGAATCTGGGTGTTGCAGTTCTGTACCAATCTGCCCTTCCTGTTTGCCCATCCAAGCCGGCCACACTTTCCACCTGAGACCTGGAGTGTCTGAGACTTGTCTGTTAATGACGACAGTAAATTTGGTTGGTGAGACGAACAGTGAAACAAAAAAAAGCGAGAAACTAATATACACAAACGTGGTCTTTTAAAATACATCCGTGTCTTCAGTGTCTGTCTTTCTGCTTGAGTTTTCTGCTTGTGTTTATCATGGGTTGTGAACTTGATCTCAGTAGGACTACAAAGTCTACTTTATTCCCTCTGGATTTTTCATTTTATATACTGTACAGGTGGCATAGTGTGAACCTTTCTAATCAGTTTTTTGAAAACACATCACGCCTTAAATACTTATTTCCTTGAGAGGCAACAAATATGGAATACACACACACACACATTGTGTATCAATCTGTACTCTTTGCTGCAACCTCAGACTCGATGATTTTTCATGTGATGGGTAACGATTAATGTTGTGGTGAAGAACTGGCAAAACCTGTTTTTTATTTATTCTCTCATTCGTAACACCAGCATTGGTAACGATAGTTATGAATGTGGTAGGAGCAACCACAGAACAACAATGGAAAATGTACAAAGATTAAAATCTCACAGTTTTAGATGAAAATGACAGAATTAATTTTCATTACTTTGCTGATATGAGTCAACTGACTTTTTGAAATAAAAAAAATTAAATGACATAATAATCTAATCCTTTTCACACAGAAACTTGTCTGACATTTGTTCCCTCAACACTGATAATACAGAACAGGAACAGGAAATTCAAATGTGCAATTTCATAAATGTTCATAGCTGGCATGGTACACAGGTACAGCATGGTGCACAGGTACAGCACACATCTCATGCTGCACAGGGCTTCAAACATGGCACAGGGGCCCCATTATGCGGGCCCCCCAATAATTGCAGCAAGCCCCAGTTTTGCACGTTACACTCATCGATCGCACGTCGCCCCATTATTGCATGATCCCCCAAGTTATTGCGGAGCACCCTCATAAACTGTGCCAGGATCCAATATTGCATGTTACCCCCTTATTTACTGTGCCCAGGCCTCACTGCTGCATGGCACCTCGAGTACCTGCACAAGGTCCTATGACTAGGCCTTGTGCATTCTGCAAGGTTTTTTTTTTTTTACTCAGTCATGCTTACAGAAAGTTCCTGTGGTTAAGATACAGTGGTTTGTCTAAATGACAATGCAGAGGTGTCTGGAACTCAGAATTCAACTGACTCTATTTACAACAACACTTTGGAACTGAGAGAAGCCATTTAAGCATACAGCCAGACCCGGGTCAAATACTTATTTGTTTTGTATTCAAATACTTTTCTGTGCTCTATTGATCTTGCCTGGTGTAGTTGAGCCTGCCGATATGACCAGAAGGTGGGGTTTGCACTTTTTGAGAGTATTTCATTGGTTCCAATACACCAGACAAGATCAGTAAAGCGTAGAAAATTTGAATCCAACACAAATACTTATTTGACTCAGGTCTGCATACAGCCAATGAGAAATTCAGATACATGTGAGAATTATATTTAGCAAATAAATGTATACAAACTAACAGGTAATCCACATATGAGATTATTTCTTTTTTGTTATATGCTACTATACCTCCAAAACCACACATAATCCCATTTTCAAAACAGAAAGCAAGTACTTGGTATGTACTGCTGTGGTAAAATGTTTTTAGAAGTACACTGCAGTGAGCATCTGTTATATGATATTATTATACAAAATCATTTTGTGTTTCCCTTCTCTGAAATATAAGGAAAGAATACATTTTTGTAGCAATATGGGCCACTTTTGAAGGAGGGAATTGATTTAAATTTCCATGAATTTTACCCTTGGTAGGGTAAGATGGGGAAAACCAATTTACAAAATTTAGAACAAAGCTATTGAGGAACAGGGTGAACTCAGCTGCAAGTTTTAGTGTCTACACTTGGTTTCACTATCAAACGTTACAAATCTGGCTACAATACACAGGTATAATCAGGTATCACCAGCAGCTGCACTTCTCACCCAGTAACTGGATCATACTTTTCCTTTTCCATTATTCAGAGTTCATCTCATTCCATCAGTAAAGTGGTAAAGACTGTAGGAAAGAGAAGGACTGGCCAGCTTGCCAGAGATAATGTGCTATAACAGATGCTCATTGTAAAGCAGTATTTCAATAAAGGCTTATATACTGCATTCATTTCCTCAGCAGTCTTCTGTACATTATGGTACTGCAAATTACGGTCACCACAAGGAAGATGAGGAGGTTCACTGCAAAAAGGAAATAGCTGAGCCAGGTTAAGGATGGGCTGGATTCCTCTTCTGTCAAAGTGAAACGAAGGGGAACACAAATTAAACATAAATCTGAACATACAGCATATATACATGCACATATATAGTATTTATACACTGTACACATTGTACACAAAAATTTAACATAAATATGAACACACTGCGTATTTACATATATAGTATTTATACACTGTATACACTGTACCACAAACTAATAATGCTAAGAATTCACCATCTCACCATTGACAGTACCCCAGTCTCCACCTCCCCCCTGGTCCGCAACCTTGGTGTCATTCTTGATCCATCCCTCTCCTTTGAAAAGCACATCAATAACACTGTCAAGGTTTCATTTTTCCATCTATGCAACATCTCCAGACTTAGACCCTTCCTCACCCATCCCGATGCAGAAAAACTCATCCACGCATTCATATCTAGCAGACTGGACTACTGTAACGCTCTCCTCACTGGTCTTCCCTCTCGCCTCCTACACAAACTGCAACTGGTTCAGAACTTGGCTGCAAGAATACTGTCCCGCACATCCTCCCGGTCTCACATCACCCCTGTCTTGAAAGATTTACACTGGCTCCCAATCACATCACGCATCACATTCAAACTCCCCCTCCTAGTTTATAAATCCCTAAATGACCTCGCACCCACATACCTCTCTGACCTCCTGCTCCCCTACCAGCCACCCAGACAGTTGTTCATCCACTGCCGGCCTTCTCACCACGATCATCTCTCAGTGCCATTCTTTTGGCGACCGCGCCTTCTCAGTTGCCGCCCCCAAACTCTGGAATGCCCTCCCACCTGACATCCGTACATCAGACTCACTCACCTCCTTCAAATCATGCCTTAAAACCCACCTCTTTTCCCTAGCCTTCCCTTGATGTCTGTCTTCCCCCTCTCACACCCCCTCCTACCACCACTGCACCACTGGTCCCACTGCATTTTCTGCATTGTATGGTTTTTTTTTATTGTATCTTTGTCTTTTTATTCTTTTTTTTTTGATAATTATGCTTGTATTCCCTGTGTTGTAAAGCGTCTGTTAAAAGCGCTATATAAAATAAATGTATTATTATTATTATTATTATTATTATTATTATTATTATTATTATTATTATTATTATTAATAATAATAATAATAATAAGAAGAAGAAAAGTATATAGTATATATGTTTATTTAATTTTTAAAAAGCTTTCTTTTCTGCACTTAAAGGCAGATTATTCTCAAATTACTTTACAAAATAGTTAGTGGGTAAATAATGAATTTTTCACACATACCATGAGGATCAGATAATTCCACAATCTTCAGACTGGCCCCCTGCCCAATATCCCGCATTAGGTCTCCATCAACAAAGCAGTCTATGATACACAAGGGCGCTGTGTCGTTTAGTCCCAGGTTTTGTATTGTAACTGTGGTGGTGTTATCCTTGCTCTGCACACTGACCCGACTGGCGTACAGTTTGGATTCCATAATTTCGATACTCATGTCTGGGTTGTTTGGGTCGAGCATGACCCACTGCATGTGACAATCCTCAATGGTCTCCTTATCTGAAAAAATTGCGCAGTGCAGAGTTGCCGTATCTCCAACTCTGTACTCATCGAGTGTAGACCACTGATTTACCCACACTCTCGATAAGACAGGTCCTTAAACAAAATATAAAGCCAAATTCAATAAGAGCAGTGAAATATAGCAGCAACGCACGCAAACAGTGTAATGTGAAATATAATTACAAACTGTGAAATGGAAATCCCTAAATTCAGTCAACATCTTGCAAACATTAACATTTAGTTTAAAATTATATATTTCCCTTTGGGGAACAATCTCTCATTTTAGGTCTTAACGTACACATGTAACTATTACTGAATGTTTACATAATGCATTGGCATAATTCACAGAGCACTGACTTTAGAGAGGTTACCAGAGTAATGTTCATACATGATAATGAAACAAAGCAAATCATCAAAAAAGAATCTTTTCTTTTTCTTTTCTTTAAAGTGCATGTTAGCCGTATTGGCATTCCCTTACCGTGTAGAGTGAGGTGCAACAAAGTATAAAATGGAAGTCCAAAGCGCATCATGCTGTCTTCTTATTAAATGCAGTTTGAAGAGACATTCACCAGTTTCATACTTTGTGTAGGCTTTAAGAGCAGTCAAAGAGGAACGAAGGAAATGGCAGACCACACAGCATGCGATATTTCCGTTGTGATGGAAAAAAACATGGTGAAAAACCTGCCAATGACAGTGGCATTTCCCTTACTGTCATAAAGGTACTTGCATAATATAAAATGGTGCGCTTAAAATGAAAGATATGATAGATATTTTCAAATAGCTGATTTCACAAATAACTCAGTTATAAAATATATTATTGGTGCATTTATTGTCCTTGGGTTTCATATGTGTTTCGTAAATGTCTCACTTGATGGTCAAAGACAATGGCAGCATACATTGTATGTATGTATCATTGCATCTATACAGCACTTTTCCAAACGCTCAAAGTGCTTTACAGTGATGAAGGGGAACTCACCTCACCCACAACCAATGTGTAGTACCCACCTGGGTGATGCACGGCAGCCATTTTGCGCCAGAACGCTCACCACACATTAGCTAAGGTGGAGAGGGAGAGAACATTTGTTTTTCCCAATTAAATCAGGGGATGATTAGGTGGCAAGTTCAAGAGAGCCAGATTGGGAATTTAGCCAGGACACCGGGGAACCCCCTACTCTTTGTGAATAGTGTCATTGGATCTTTAATGACCACCTACAGTACAGTGTCCCCATCTCTGCACTGGGGCATTGGGGTTTATTGACCAGAGGGATGATTGCCCCTGCTGGCCCAACAACACCACTTCCAACAGCAACTCAGTATTCCCTGGTGGTCTCCCATCCAAGTACTTACCAAGCCCACACCTGCTTAGCTTCAGCCATTCAGCAGGAGCTGCTGGCCATACCACCATGCACTACTGTAGTCACATTGTCCCAAAGACATTATATTATTCATTTCTACAAGATAAATTAATCTCAGTACATTATTGACATTACATTACAGGCATTTAGCAGACGCTCTTATCCAGAGCGACTTACACAACTTTTACATAGCATCCATTTATACAGCTGGATATATACTGAAGCCATTCCGATTAAGTACTTTACTCAAAGGTACAACGGCAGTGTCCTTACCCGGGAATCGAACCTGCGACCTTTTGGTTACAAGCCCAGTTCCTTACCCACTGTGCTACACTCCATCCTATTGAGGCTGAAAAAGACTGAATAACAATTCATTCACTACAGTACTTGCTGGCACTACTACAGCTCCATCTTCTGGCAATCTCTTGTATATCATTTTAAAAGCTGCTTACCACATTTTCTCACAGACTAGCAAAACATTAAGCAAGCGTGTGTGTTTCTGTGTTTCTGTGTGCGTGTGTGTGTGTGTGTGCGTGTTTGTGTGAGAAAGAGTGTGTGTGTTGTTGTTTTATTTTAAACATTATGGTAGTATCATTATGGCATACTGTTTGATTGTAATCAGTCCCTTCTTCGTGTTTTCAGAATATGTGCAAATTACTGCTCCAAGCTGCAATATTGGCCATACATTTGCCATTCATCTGTGGTAAGACAAAATGAGTCACCTTTACTAAATACACATCCTTCCAAAATCATTCACACCCTTGAAATAGATAGGAAAATATGTCTATGAAATAGAAAACAATACAGGTAATGAGCTACAGTATACTTGTATTGCATAGATACTATATACATTATGCACTCAGCAACTGCTTTATCAGATACACCTACTCTATAATGCAAAGCTGCCCTCCTGGAGTTTTCATACACTATGCTCCTTAGAGTTTACAAGGAATGGGATGATAAACAGAAACCATTCAATGGGAGTTGAAAGGGTCCCGGTACCCAGGGTCCATACATCATTGAACATGTATCACGGTACTACTGAACAGGGATAGGGGAAAATAACAGAGAAGAACAAAAATGTAATAGTAATCTTACATTTTCATATTTTTTTACAATTTATTTTTTTATAAAGAAAAAATTTGTCACCTGAGTTGGTAATAGTCGTTTTTTTTTTTGTTTGTTCAACAACTCCATGTTTTCATGTGTGATAGATAGTCTTTTGCAGGGGTGTCAAATCTTGTCCGAAAAGGGCTGGTGGTGTTTTTGTTTTAGCCTAGCACTATGACACCGTGACACCAGCACTAAATCTTCAATCAAGACCATGAAAAGCAGAACTGGGTGTGTTAGTGCTGAGGTATAACAAAAGCCTGCACCCACACCAGCCCTTTTCAGATTCATTACAGCTGATTAAAAACACGCAACTGGAAAATGTGTCATCTGTCAGGAGAAAGAGACTTGTGGAACATGTTCTTTTTTGCAAAAGAGAACAATTATATAAAGAACTGAAGGAAGAAGGAATTAATAACATGAACCTTGCATCAATTTTCATTCATATCCCCGGAAACACATTATCCAACAGGATATTCACCTTTTTACAAATAACTAGACTGATAAAATGAATTTCAACAATGTCCTATTATTATTTACATTTGCATGTCAAATCAGACTTTGAACCTAAGAGCCCACAATCTCTTCCTTGTTTCCTTCTAGATATGCCAAATGATTGTACAATTAAATGCGAAGAAAATGGCACCACCACATGTGAAGGCAAAACCTGTCGCTGGAAAGGGTTTAAAAGTAGTCCAGAAGTACTTAATAATACACAGTTTCGATGTCGTCAAAACAACGGTAAGTGGTAAAGGAATTAAATAGTTTCTTGAGTATCACGATATGTAATTGTATTAAACATTTTTTGCTGTATTTTTTATTTTTTAAGGCCTAAATAAATCTTGACTCAGCCCACTTCTGCTCAAATCCACGACCAGTCAGCTGGACACACTGAAACCTGAACAAAACAATGCACAGATGTATTAAATACCCCTGTCCACAAATGCTTTTTAAACATTACCCAAATGGTGGCTTGTGGTTTCACATTGCAACATCAAAGCTTTTCCTGGTATAGTACCATAGACAATGCCAAAAAAAACACATGTACAAAGCACCTGTGGATCTAACCGTGAGTTAGACAGATTCAAAAGATTGCTGAGTTCATTTTGGACTAAGGTGTGTCTAGTAGTGCCTAGTAAATCTTACACAAGGTGCTCTTAAACTGAATGGCTCTTGAACAGTTTGGTGTTTTTACAGTGCTGTGAAAAAGTATTTGCCCCCTTCCTGATTTCCTCTATTATTGCATATTTCTCACTCTGAATGGTTGTGACTCTTCAGACAAAATGTAATATTAGACAAAGGTAAACCGAGTAAACACAAGACACATTTAAAATTAATATTTAATCTGTTTAATGAAAAAAAACCCATATCACCCATGAGAAAATGTAATTGTCCCTTTAGTTGCTCAATAAACCAGTTAACCAAATTAATTGAGAATTTGATTCAGCTGATTGAATACAGCCAGGCATTATTGCAGCTAGCACTAAACCTCACTCATATTGATTCTTACTACTAGAGTTAAGTAGTCACCACCACCAAAGTTTCTACAAGCACACTACTATGTCAGTGGTTCTCAAACTCGGTCCTAGGGGACCCCTGTGTGTGCTGGTTTTCATTCCAACCTCAACACTAATCCCAGAATTTTAACAAGCTGTTAATGTTTCTTAATTAGGTGCTTTTCATGTTTTAGAGCTGGGGTCCCCAGTCTTATCCAGAAAGGGCCAGTGTGGGTGCACTCACCTGATCCTGATTCTACTAATCAAGGTGCTTAGCAATGTCTCTAGTGATTTATTAGTAGAATCAGGTCAGGTGTGTGCACCCACACTGGCCCTTTCTAGATAAGATCCCAGCTCTAAAACATGCACCTAATTAAGAAACATCAACAGCTTGTTAAAATTCTGGGATTGCTGTTGAGGTTGGAATGAAACCCAGCATACACAGGGGTCCCCCAGGACCGAGTTTGAGAACCACCGCACTATGTTATGAAAATTCCAGAAGAGATTAGGAAAAAATTGTTGAAATACATCAGTATGGAAATGGTTACAAATACATTTCTCAAGCTCTGGGACTCCACCGAACCACAGTGAAAGCCTGGGCAAAGAAAAAAAGAGAGATCCTGGGTAAAAATGGGATTCATGGGTAAGTAGCATGGTAGAAACCACTGCTAACCAAGAGAAACATCAATGCTTGTCTCTCATGTGAAAAAAGCACCTGGATGATCCTAAAGATACTTTTGGGATAATGAGTAAAAAAAAAGTGGAACTTTTTGAATGTCATTTTGTCTGGCATGAAGCAAATACAGCATTTCCCAATAAGAACATCATACCAACAGTCAAACATTGTCGTGGTAGTGTGGTTTGGGGATGCATTGCTGCCTCGGGCCCTGGACAAATTGCTGTTGTTGAAGAAGCCATGAATTCTGCTCTGTACCAGAAAATTCCGAAGGAGAATCTGTCTGAGAGCTGAAGTTGTGGCATAATTGGGTTACACAGCAAGACAATGAGCCAAAACATAAAAGCAAGTCCTCATCTGAATGCCTGAAAAGAAACTAAATTAAAGTTTTGAAGTGGCTAGGTCAAAGTCCTGACTTTAACGCAATAGAGATGCTGTTGCAGGACCTGAAACAAGCATCACGCTCAAACCTACAACTTTGTCTGAATGAAAGCAGTATTGCAAAAAAGACTAAAAAATCCTCCACAGTGATGTGAAAGACTGAAATCAAATTATAGGATGTGTTTGGTCTCAGTTATTGCTGCTAAAGGTTGTGCAACCAGTTATTAAGTTTAAGGGGACACTTTTTCACATTAATGATATGGGTGTTTCATTACTTACTTACTTACTACATTAAATAAATGGAATAAATATTTTTAAAATATGTTTTGTGTTTACTTGGGTTCCATTTTGCTAATATTACATATTGACTAAAGATCTGAAACCATTGAGTATGACAAATATGCAAGTGGAAATCAGGAAAGGGGGAAATACCTTTTCACAGCACTGTACATTTACATTTTAAGGCATTTAGCAGATGTTCTTATCCCGAGCCTACATTCTATACATACAGTCCATTTATACAGCTGGATATTTCCTGAAGCAATTCAGTTTTTGGTTTGTTTCCCATGTGGTTGGAAACCATAACTTTAGTTCTTTCATAATGTCCAAGGGAAGCAATGTTCTAGATCACTCTTCAAGTGGCCTTTGTTTTTTATTAGCATTGAAGTTACAATCTCACTAATGTATTATTTTAAAATGATTAGAATATAAGGGAACTTAAGGCCTTTTCATTTGTCCTCTTATTTTTTAACATTTCAAATTTTAAATTTGTGTGCTGTTGTGTTCTATATTTTAGCTACAGGACCATACCACTGCCTCGTGGATAACAAAAAGGTGACTGGAGTAGCATTCTGTAAATCAAATAAAGAATGTGGATTTGAGAAAGATTTTCAAAACGGAATATGTAAAATTACAAAACCAAAAGGTATGCAGCATGTGGGGCAATTCTTTCTTTTAGCCACTGTAAACCGCTGACCAGAAATAGTTGTATTATTTTACAGAATGTGGTCCTTAGTGTAAGCAGCTCGTTGCAATCCACACAAGCAAAGTTACCCTTTTTTGAACAAATGTAATCCGATGGAAAGCAGGTCCACAATCTCAACTGAAGACTAACGCTGGCCTGCTGCTGTCTCACTAACATTAGATAGGTATTATTAGGTATTATTACAACACGCCTGCACCTCAGATTAAATTTTTGCTTAAGGTACAGGTTCGGCAAGGTGTGCACCATACCCATGCATTTCCTGAAATATTTATCATTTAACGTGCATCTCTTTTCCATTCACAGGGCCAGGCACGGTAAGTTCCCACCAATTTGTGGTTGTTACTGAAATGATTCATAGTAAAAAAAAAATGAAAGCACAGGCAGATGCATATTAAAATTCCTTCCCCCCCCCCCCCCCAATCTATTCCAGTGTACTTCACAGGCCTCAAGAGACGACACTAATGAACACCAACCCCAAAAGGCAAGACTATACACCCACACACAATACACCACGCTTCAAGGTTATGACAGCAGTTGCAAACTTCTACATATGTGCCCTTTAACTATTTTTACTTGCACAGGACAAAGACTCCGTTACAAAAAACACAGATGACAGGTAAGTACCAACCAAGACCTTTATTACAAAGTTTCACAATAATTGTAATTTACATAAAACCTATTTTCCTATCCCGTCCAGGATCATACATCCTGATGAACCCCGGCCGACGAACAGCGGAGCTTCCACAGGTAAGCAGACCACACATTACACACTTTTGAAAAGAAAAAGAACCAGAGTAAATACGCACACATTTGATCCACTGTAAAGGAGGCCACCCTTTCTATTTCTCATTTCACACTATCAACTCGCGACAGCGACAAAATCGCTGTACTGGGTCATGTGCAGCCACATGGGGATGTTGTAATCCATTTTGTGTGACAGCAATAACTTATCGATTGTAAACATAGTGTAGCGACCACATTTAAAGACCACAGACATGCTCTGAAGCTCTATGCTAACCAGATGGATCTTGAGAAATAGTCAAACTAAAGTTCCCAACACATGGAGGAATGAACTTGCTCAAACCCTTTAATACTGGAATAGGCATCAATACTTCAGACTGACACCACAAACATATTGCATAACGTAGGGTTACCAGAGACTACGCCACCTTGGTTGTTTTGCCCAAGGAAACTGAACCATTAGGAACCTTAATCATTCTGTTCACCGATCTCTTAATTTAAATTAAGAATGAAGAGCAAGAGACCTGTATTGAGAGTCTAACAAAATTCACTTTAACACAAAAAAGATGTCAAGTCCATGCAATTCAGTGTTCGGAGCAAGAATTCAGAAGGGACTGAAGGAATGGCATTAAGGAATATCACTAGTCTAGACCTGGAGAGGTATGTCCAAGGGGGAGCTAATACTATTTTGAATCTTTCAAACTCTAACCCCCATGTGCCCATGCCCTGCAACACACACACAGCAAATCAGCTCCTCTTTATCCAGAGTGATTTACAAAGATAACAGTTTTGCATAAAGCTAGATATTTTTAGTAATTCAGGTTAAGTAGCTCGCTCAAGGACACAGTGGCAGAGTCAAACCTGCAACCGAGGATCACTGATACTGCACTGTCAAGAAGTTTAGGGAGCTGGGCTTGCAATTCCTCCGCTGTAGGATTCATTCTGCCATTGTATTTATAATACAACACTGTTTTTCTGTAATTTCATTTCTCAGACAGATGCACTACAATCTGCGCTCCAGTTGGAGTTCTTGCCATATTAGCCCTGCTGGTAATATGTGGAATTTATTTGCATCATTTATTTAAATTGTCATTATTGTGCATAATATTAACATAGAATTATAACGATGGGAAAGCCTGGTAGAGTTGATAGATGTAGAATTGGAATTATTTGATGCATTTGCCTTTTGTTACTTCATAAAATCTAAAATTGTATACGAGCAAGTGATTTTTCATTTTTCATTTTCAGTTCATCAACTTTTTTTGTGGAAAAATATTCATTTTTCACCAGAAGTATTTATTTAGATTTGTATTCCAAATTACTGTTATATGTATTATATAATATCCCAACCGATATTACTGTTTTTGACTGTCTTTTTAGGTCATTGGCATTTTCATTTATTGTACGAAAAGGTAAGTGTAACTATACAATGCATTTATGACAACTAGATTATGTGTGTCGGGAGTCAGGAGCAGCCCCGTGCTGCCTCCCGCCACCTAACAATGTTTTTTTTTTTTCAGGAACCCACCCACCACCAGGAGATCAGGACAAGGCAGGTAAAAGGGAAACTTTTTAACAATTAATTCATTTAAAAAAAACAGAGCACGCCACAATCTCGCACCAACCCCGCCCTTCCTTCTTCCCCTTGGCTTCCTCTAACCCTCTCCCACTCTGGCCCTCCCCTTCCCTTCCACGGAGCCCCGACGCAGGTAGGAGCGACACCCCTCACACACCACACATTTCTAAGCCGCTGGGGTTCCCCTCACATGTGCCCACACTCAGCAAAAAAAAACAGTGTACCCACTCTGGCCCCCCTGCGCCTCAACCCCGCTTCCGGAAGGGGGTGAGACCTCACCCTGCCGTCTCACAGGGGGAGCCACTAACACAGGCGGGGTCTCACACACACTCACACCTCCCACTCCCACACACACACACACACACACACACACACACACCACAAACAATCATCAAAAGCAAAGAAAGGATGTAGTTGGCCCACGCCTCAATGCTGGGCCACTCTACATCCAAAAAAAAAAACAAAGAAAGAAATCAAACCCCCAAAAAGTCTACTGTCTCCCACTGTCCACGTCAGTCTCTGGGGCTGCTGGGCGGCGCCCCGGACCACTCTGCCGTCCGCTGCACGTTCTTGAAATTCCACTGGTTACCACGCGGAGTCCCTGCTGCGCCCTGCAGCTGGAGAGCAAGTCGGCGCCGGCTCCGGTCCTGGTCCGCGCTTTACAGTCTCCGAGTGGGAGACTCGCTGTTCCTCCGCCCTCGTCAGGGCTTGTCTAGAGTCTCCCCTCGCGGCGTTGGTCCTTGCCCAGGACCAGTCCGGCTCTGCACAGCGCCGCTCCTCCCCGGATCCCACCACGTTTTCCACTTGGTCTGGGCGCAGCTCGCTCCTCGTGGCACCAGTGCAGCGTCCAGGACCGCCAACCCACCACCAGGACGGGAGACAGCTCAAACAACCAAAGAGAAACAGAAATAACAATAACAAAGAACAAAAACCCTCAACAAAAACTAAACTAACTTAAAGCCAAAAAAAAAGAAAAGAAAAATCCTCATCTGAGGAACCAACCATCCACCCCGGCATCTCTCGTGTTCTCCCTCTCACCTGCCTCTTTATTCCTGCAAGCTGGTTAAGACAAACACGAAACAGCTGCGCCACGCCCCCAACTCCCGCGACCGGCGAATCGGCTTACGCCCCGATCTGCATGTGCACCCAGATCCCAATAATCAATCCCCCAGTGAATCTGGCACAGCTGTCAGGCTACCCCCTGACATGTGTACATTATCAGATTAATTATATCACATGTAAGGTCAACTGTATATACACACATGTATATACAGTACTGCTTGAAAGTTTGTGCGACCTATATGGATGGTCAGTATTTTTGCATAAAATGTAGTTATAAAATCATCTCAGATTTTTGTAGATGATTGTATAGCCTTCCCCAGACTGAATGCTCTCAATTCCCTCTTCCTGATCTCCTGAGATCTCCTTTCCTCTCAGCATGGTGTGTTTCACATTCAGTTGTATGAGTAACACCAAACTGACCAAGCTTCTTATCTCTATTCATCCCACCCAAACTCTTTCCTAAAGATCTCTCTTTTGATTGGTTAATTTGGTACCCAATTATTTACCCACCTGATTCTACTTACCAACTTGATTTAACTAATGCAACTTGGGGTTCACTTATTTTTGTACCTACACTGACTCCTTTTGTTTTTTTTACTACATACATGATTTCCTCAGATTCTTACAGTATTAAATAAAGATTTCATGATTAAAAAAAAAAAAATCTATAATTGCAGAAGGGGTTCACATACATTCAAGCAGCACTGTACACACACACACACACACAAATACACACACTGATGCACATCTACATATATATATATATATATACACTCATATACACACATATAAAGCTTTGCATCAATAAACTATTGTCTGTTTCCCAGACCACCGTGTCCTGGAGGTCAAAACAGCAGGGCACAGTCTGATGGTACGTGATGGGGTTAAGGATGAATGATGAATAAATTCTTGAAGTAACGTGTCGGTTCCCTTCATCTTTCCCTATGTATTGCTTGTATGGCATGTTGCTGTATTAATCACAGGCTATTTAAAACTGTGCTGTAGTAGTAAAAAGGCCAATAGGACGCTGGGATATATAGCCAAAAGTAAATCCAAAAGATCCAAAAAATCCAAGGAAGTTATACCTATCTCATACAATAACATTTGTTAGGCCATACTTTTAGTATTGTGTACAGTTCTGGGGACCATACAACAAGAAAAATATAGATGCTCTGGAAAAGCTCTAGATGCTTTGCCAGCAGCCATACCTCCATGCACTCTGCTCCTGCCAAATGGCTGAAGCTAAGCAGGTGTGGGCTTGGTTAGTACTTGGATGGGAGACCACCAGGGAATACTGAGTTGCTGCTGGAAGTGGTGTTGGGTGGGCCAGCAGGGGGCAATCTTCCCTCTGGTACAAATAAACCCCAATGCCCCAGTGCAGTGACGGGGACACTGCTGTAGGAGATGCCGTCTTTCGGATGAGACGTTAAACCGAGGTCCTGACTCTCTGTGGTCATTAAAGATCCCATGACACTTATCGCTAAGTGTAGGGGGTTCCCCGGTGTCCTGGCCAAATCCCAGATCTGGCTCTCGCAAAAACTTGCCACTAAAAATCATCCCCAGACTTAATTGGCTAAATAAATGTTCTCTCCCTCTCCACCTTCGCTAATGTGTGGCGAGCGTTCTGGCGCAAATTGGCTGCCGTGCATCACCCAGGTGGGTGCTACACATTGGTGGTGGGTGAGGTGAGTTCCCCTTCACTGTAAAGCACTTTGAGCATATGGAAAAGTGCTATATAAATGTAATTAATAATAATAAAAGGTTCAAAGAAGAGCAACCAAATTGATTCCTGGTATGAAAGATAAGAGCTATGAGGAAAGACTTAAAATGCTTAATCTCTTCAAGCTTAGTAAAATGAGACTTAGGGGTTATTTGATTGAGGCTTTAAATTTCATAAAGGGGATCAACAAAGTGATTCTTCAGGTTGAGTTCTGTCAGTAGAACAAGGGCACATTAATGAAAATTATCAAAAGGTCAATTCTGTACAGGAAGGGGGGGGGGTTGTTGTATTGTGTGAATCACTTTGTGTTACATTTTACTTGTATGAAAAGTGCTATACAAATAAAGTCTGATTGATTGATTGATTGATTGATTGATTGATGCTATGTTACGTTAAAATGTATTAAGAATTATAAATAAGGGTTTGTTTTCATACCAAATAAAACAACTGCTTATTAAGTGTTTATTATTCAGTTTCCTGTTTGGTTAAGAATACTGCAGCATGTCAGCTTAATAACTTTAATGAGTTATTCCATTAACATTGTTCAATGTTGGTACATTTGTAATATGTAAGTTAATTTGTCAAAATGCCAAGCTGTGCTGCTTACAAGTGTACTGTTCAGGCTGAATCTCGGCGATGCACCTTCTCAGGTAGCTAAATGTGGGGCAGCCGTGTGAAGCTGCAGTATTGTTACAGAATTCCTTTAATATCTGAGCTCAGTTGTTTAATAAAATAGTATGCCTATAGTAACGTACCCCATAGTAGCATGGCCTCACGTGTTAACATTGTGTTTCTAAGCTTGTATCGTGAATATTGCATTAGCGCCTTTTATTGTTTTGGCCAATTCCATTATAACCTGCCTATAAAAACAATATACAGCAAAATGCACATACTGATCTGTTTTGCTGTCTCTGTAGGCTCAATACTTTTTACTACTCACCTCCTTTCCTCAACTCCCCCACTTCCACTCGTTTCCGACCTGGAAGTATGTGGAGGAAAGGAGGGGAGCAGATGAGCTTGAAGCCGCTTTGCCAATGCAGTTCTGTGCGCTTTGCTCATCTCCTCCAATACTGGGACACTGGAGGGAGGGAGGGAGGGAGGGAGGGTGCAAAGATGGGTTTCTGAGGCATGGTGGAGACGAGGAAGCAGTGGAGGAAAGGAGGATGCATTTTTCGGGTATCGGGACGCACCCGTTTAGGCTCTCTAATTAGCCGCCGCTGCACTTCGCTGAGATGTTGTTTTTGCTAGGTTTTGTATGAATAGGCTGTTTTCCTCTGCGAGGAAGAAGATTTGGTCGGCTGAGTGAGTATAGATAATTTTAGCTTTTGGATGATGCTGACAAGTTCGGGCGGTTGCTAATGTCAGTTTTAAAGAAACACATTGTTTGACGTGGTCCAAAAATACTTTTTTCCATATTGTAGCATTGTTTGCAATCTTAACGCGGATACATGAGTGTATCATTGTCAGTCTTGCTAATACGAAAACCTTTGGTGTTGATAACCTGTGGTGAAGGGGGTTGGGCTTCACGTAGCCTTCTCACATCACTGCTCTGCGTTGTGCTCGTTGTAAACATGATTAGCAATGTGACCGAGGACACAACTGAGCTTGTCTGCTGAGCAAAAAAATGATAATTCCTGGTTCTGACATTTTCTGTTTTTTTTTTTGTTTTGTTTTGTTTTTGTTTTTGTTTTGTTTTACTGGTTTTGGTGTGCTCACCATGGGCCTCAGAAGTCTGACAGAGTGGAATGCAGAGTGTAATGCAGAGTGGAACCTTTAACTGGGACCTCTGCTTTTCCTCCTTTCCCCAGAACCAAATGGAGGCGAAGACGTTCCCCTCCGACGACGATCGCCACGCTCAACAGGTATCTACTCCAAAGGCATGGCATACTGTAGTTGATGGTCAGTTTTCTAAAACTGTCAAAGAAATGAACAGTTCAATTTCCACCTTGTTTTTAGACTATATTGATTAGATGTATTTAATTTCCAGATGATTGTGCACCAGGACCAGGAAATTAAGGTTTGTATTATATACTTTAAACAAGGAGTATTTACAAGTTCAGTTAATCCATATGATTTACCATATGGTTTATCCTCATTAGATATGGGTTTTCCTGTATTTTGGAAGAATGTAGCCATATGAGAATAAAATCTGAAAAAATATATCCAGAGGCAGTCCAGTTCATTACAGCAGTTTAGCTAATTGTTTCAAAACCATCATTGCAATTGCAATTTAATGTTCAGTAGTTGGCAAGTTGTCGCTTGTATCTGTATTTTCGTTCACTTGCAATCTCTCTTGGGTTTATACTTTCCCCCAGGGCTAGACCAAAGTCCAAGACCAGGAAGAGTCCAAATCAAGCCAAGACCAAGTCAAGTTTGAGACAGAAAACAGTCAAATCCTCTTCAAGACTAAGACTAAGACTAAAATCCAACTGGTTCTAGTCCAAATTTGTTAATTTCTTTTTTTTTTTTTAAATGGAAAACAGTTTGCATTACATCATTGCAAACAAAGGCGTGAAATGAGGGTTTATAAAACACATCCACTTTGTCTTTCATTTCTGTCTGGAAAAATTTACAAATGTGTTGCTTGAATGAAAACTAGTTTTACCAGCAACACAGGAATATATTCCTTGACAAATACAAACTGTTAGAATCATTAAATGTGCTTCACTCTTCACATGTTCCAAGTAGTAATAATGGGCTAGTTAGTTAATAATGGGTTAGTTAATTAATAATGGGTTAGTTAGGTAATAATGGGTCAGGTAGTTAATAATGGGTTAGTATAATTCTGTATCACTCTTTTAAAGAATGAAGAGAGGAGTACTTTGACATTTTTAATATAAAAAGCAGTCCTTGTAAACAGCGAGACTTGGCTTTATGTGATGCCCTCTGTAAACTACAGCTTGTTATTACGTCTGTTTAAATAAATTACATGTAATTCTAGCTTTGACATTTCTCTGTCCAGTCATATAAATATCTTGATGTTGATTCCTGCTAGTTTTACTTCTGTCAGGTTGCTGTCCATAATATTAATAAAAAGGTTTATGTCTGTTTTTATTTCTATGAAGTTTAATTTGGTACATGCTGTAGCCTACATTGCAAGTTTTTGATGGAGTGCCTGTTGTCACTGACAATGTGTAGCTACAGGGCAAGCAGCGCTCAGAATCAAGACTGTTGATAGGGGCTGTCAAATGTTTGATTGCAAACAACTAACAGCAGGCTGCATTGTGGTTACCATTCAGACCTGCAGAAAAATCACAGAAAGCGCAATACATTGCGAAAGACAACAATCCTGGAATCAGTGACACCTGTGACTTCTGTGACAAACACGCAGCCATAGAAATACTTACTGTGCTCTTATGGGAGAGATAAAAGACTACCTAAAAACTCCCGCACAACATTCCCATTTTGTCCAGGCAATAGTCAGGCCCTTTGCAACGTCATAGCGCCCATATATGATCACACCTGGATCGTTTCAATCGACAATAACTGCCACAGCTGGAATATCTCAGTCAGCATTTTGTCCTGCACTGCCCATAGTGCTGGACGCGCTTTTACATCGCATCAGAAGATCCATCAGTTTCCCCAAATCAAGGTGAAGATATTCAGTACCTTTTAAGCTTTGCTTCATGCACAAAATGTGATGAGGGGGCAGTCCCACTGCCGGTGTTTTATATAAACGTCTGTTCTTGCTGGATTTGTTGTGACAGTATTATTGCACAAGTTCTGACCATGTCTGAAATGGCCTGCTACAGGTTATTTGCTCATCAGGTTATCACAGCTGAACTATGAAGTTTGAGTTTTTAAACTAGTGTGACTGTCTTTAAATATTCTTGCAGGGAAACAAAATGACCATTTCCGCTACCACTCAAGCCCAATGTTGCATTCTCACAGTATGTTCATAAATTTGAAGCAAAATATTAAAAAGGTAATTTTTCAACATATTCCTCATCATTGGCCACCTACTAGAAGATTTTAAGAGTAAAACTTTTTTTGCAATTGCATAAATGTCTGGGTCTCACAGGGTTACTGTGGCTTCTCCACGGTGCTGATGCATGAATTCACAGATTCCGCAATAGTACATTGAGCTCCTAGGAAATAAGGTCATAGTGACAGAGCACTTATTGTAGATTAATGCCTGGCAGCAGTAGATAGTCTCCATCTCAAGGGTATAGGGTCTTGCCATTCATTATTTCATAACAGCACACCCCAGTCTATACATGTACTCGTATTCACACACAAACATCCACGTTACAAGTTTTGAAAATTAATGAGGTCAGATAAACTTGTTTTCTTCCCTGCAAAAAACATCCAAATTCTAAGGAGTGCACGTGTGTGTGTGTGTGTGTGTGTGTGTGTGCATGCATGTGCATTCATGGTTGAGTAAACGTGTATTTCTGTGCTGTGCTTCTTGTCAGTAGGGGGCAGTGTTGCATCTTTGAGGAGATTCAGCCTGTGTTGTAGCACAGAGGTGGCTCACGGCTGCTGTCCTTGCTGTACAGCAGTGGTAGTCAACCCTGTTCCTGAGATCTACCATCCTTTAGTTTTCTATTCATCCCTAATTTGGTACACCTGGCTCTACTAAATAGCAGCCCAATAAGGTCTCTAGCTGTTGAAGATGTGCTTTGTTAGTGTTGGAGTGAAAACCTACTGGATGGTTGATCTCCTGGACCAGAGTAGGTTACCACTGTTGTACAGGTTTCACATCCTGTTCGCTGAGCTGAAGGCCATGTCCGAAACAGCTTACCTGGCTACTGTTGAGCACACAGCTTGTGTACAACGTGCATACGCAGTAGTTGTGCAGGTAAGGCAGGTAAGCTCGGACATGGCCAAGCTGTTCTTTGATGTACGTTACAGTCTTCTGATTGTCATGTCACATTCAGATGCACTGAGTGACAGGTAAAGGATCATATGTACCTACGGATTAATCCTCAAGCATTCACATGCACTGTGAAAAGAAGCACACCTGGCTGCCAAGTCTCTCAAAAATCAAATCAGGATCCAAGACACAAGCAAATATATAGAATCATACACCGAGGACTTTAGGTCTGGATTCAAATAAAATGCATATTTTATATTTATATATGGAATCCCCAGTCAAATAAACACCCCAGCCCACCTCACCCATGGTTCTTTTATTTCCCATTAAAGAAACCAGCTAAGGGAGGTATTAATTCTTATGTCACCGATGGTGCACGGCAACACTTGGACATGCTCAAACTGCTCCCATATCCTCCAGGTCTCGGAACTGAAGTTCTAAAGGCAAACCAAAAAAAACCGAACGCTCGCTCCAACTCAGTTCCGCTGCGAAATGACTGAATAGTGGTAAAAGCGGTATTAACAAACTGAAGGGTGGTGCAGTGGATCGGGATTTGGACATACACACTGAAGGGTGGTGCAGTGGATCGGGATTTGGACATACACACTGAAGGGTGGTGCAGTGAATCGGGATTTGGACATACACACTGAAGGGTGGTGCAGTGGATCGGGATTTGGACATACACACTGAAGGGCGGTGCAGTGGATCGGGATTTGGACATACACACTGAAGGGTGGTACAGTGGATCGGGATTTGGACATACACACTGAAGGGTGGTGCAGTGAATCGGGATTTGGACATACACACTGAAGGGTGGTACAGTGGATCGGGATTTGGACATACACACTGAAGGGTGGTGCAGTGGATCGGGATTTGGACATACACACTGAAGGGTGGTGCAGTGGATCGGGATTTGGACATACACACTGAAGGGTGGTACAATGGATCGGGATTTGGACATACTCACTGAAGGGTGTTGGATCAATCTTCCAGTAGTGCGCTGTTGTTTTGGCTTTCAGTGAAATACTAGTAACTAAATCTGAAGTTAACTTTGCTTCAGTAAAGGACCAGCTGTATAAATGGACTGCAAGCCACCCTGGACAAGGATGTCTGTAAAAATCACAAACTGTTGATTGCAAGTTTTTATTTAGTTTTCAGTTGACCCCATTTTGGACCAGGTTGTAGGGCAGGTTTTTACAATTATCAGTCCTCAGTCAAGAGGTAATTTTGACTTGGCCTGAACACTTGACCACTGGAAATAAAGACACATAGCGCAGTCCTGTCCCAACCCAGTGACTGACATCCCCCCACCCAGGTTGTGGTTCTCACCTCTTACTTTGAAACTCCCTCCCCTTTTTTTAAAGTGGCCGTGTGTCATGCGTCAGTGAGGGGGGGGGGGGGGGGGGTGTGGACAATTCCACAGCGTCCCTCCAGGGTACAGAACCTCTGTATCGTGACTCATTTTTCACTACGTTGGCTGGAGGGCTGAGGGGGAGTCGGGGCCTATGTGTCAGAACCCAGGGGGGACAGAGAGGGGTCTCAGTCTGCGCGTCAGCGCAGGAAGGCGTGACCTTTCAGACGCGGCGAGCGGACGGGCGGTGATTAACGCTGCGCTGCTAGGAAGCTGAGCCCAGACCGCGACCGTTTCGCGGCTCACAGGAAGCGGCCTGACCACCGCTGCCTTGCTCACGCGCATCTGCAGTGTGCTGCGCGTCTATGCTGCGTGTTTATGCTGCGCGTCTATGCTGCGTGTTTATGCTGCGCGTTTATGCTGCGTGTTTATGCTGCGTGTTTATGCTGCACATCTGCAGTATGCTGCGCGTCTATGCTGCGTGTTTATGCTGCGTGTTTATGCTGCGTGTTTATGCTGCACATCTGCAGTATGCTGCGCGTCTATGCTGCGTGTTTATGCTGCGTGTTTATGCTGCACATCTGCAGTATGCTGCGCGTCTATGCTGCGTGTATATGCTGCGCATTTATGCTGCACATCTACAGTATGCTGCGCATCTATGCTGCGTGTATATGCTGCGCATTTATGCTGCACATCTACAGTATGCTGCACATCTATGCTGCGCATTTATGCTGCACATCTACAGTATGCTGGGCATCTATGCTGCGCATTTATGCTGCACATCTACAGTATGCTGCGCATCTATGCTGTGCATTTATGTTGCACATTTACAGTATGCTGCGCATCTATGCTGCGCATTTATGCTGCACATCTATGTTGCGCATTTATGTTGCACATCTACAGTATGCTGCGCATCTATGCTGCGCATTTATGTTGCACATCTACAGTATGCTGCGCATCTATGCTGCGCATTTATGTTGCACATCTACAGTATGCTGCGCATCTATGCTGCGCATTTATGCTGCACATCTATGTTGCGCATTTATGTTGCACATCTACAGTATGCTGCGCATCTATGCTGCGCATTTATGCTGCATCTATGTTGCGCATTTATGTTGCACATCTACAGTATGCTGCGCATCTATGCTGCGCATTTATGCTGCACATCTATGTTGCGCATTTATGTTGCACATCTACAGTATGCTGTGCATCTATGCTGCGTATTTTTGCTGCACATTTATGTTGCACATCTTCAGTATGCTGCGCATCTATGTTGCGCATCTATGCTGCACATCTATGCTACGGGCGGTATGGTGGTGCAGTGGGTAGCACTGTCGCTTCACAGAAAGAAGTTTGTGGGTTTGAATCTCAGCTTGGGGCCTTTCTGTGTGGAGTTTGCATGTTCTCCCCGTGTCCGCGTGGGTTTCCTCCCACAGTCCAAAGACATGCAAGTTGGGCTAATTGGAGACTCTAAATGGCTCATATGTATGAGAGTGTGAGTGAATAGTGTGTGTGCCCTGCGATAGATTGGCGGCCTGTCCAAGATGTATTCCTGCTTCTTGCCCACTGCATGATGGGATAGGCTCCAGCTCCATCCCCAGTAGCACTGCCCAGGAATAAGCGGGTATAGATAAAAGATGGATGTATAAAACCAAGGTCAACTGTGTTGTTGGCCATGGTCCAGTATTAATATTACACTAACGGAGTACATGAGTTAAGAGGCTCCACCTACTACACTAATTTGAAAAATGAGTGGGGTGGGTGTAGTAGGCATGTCCATCTCATTTGCATAAGGCATTCTGTATGCAAATGAATCTGTACAGTGTAGCACCGCCTGGCTCATGAAACTGGGGTTAAACTGTCAAACTAGGCATTGCAGATCGAGTATGAATCAAGATTTAGAAATGGCATGGCCTATTTCTCACCTCAAACTGTTCTCAGAAACATATTTTAGTGGACCGTTTAGGAGAATGTTTATGAACAGGTCGCCATGATTCTCCAGTTTGAAAAATGTTGAGTCAAAACCATAGTAGCACCTCCTAAGATGTAGTTTGGTACCATGATTTGGGCAGGGCCGGAGTGGAATACAGAAAGCATTTTTCAAACGTGGGAGGGCAGCACTAAGACGTTTTCTGCCTGTTTCTTTTTTCCACCAAATTATGTTGTATCTGGTCTCATAGCCTTAAGGCCACAGGTTTGATTCTTAGGTAGGACACTGCTGTTGTACCCTTCAGCAGGGCTTCAGTATATATCCAGCTGTATAAATGGATTCAGTGTAAATGCTATTCAAAAGTTGTGTAAGTTGCTCTGGATAAGAGTGTGCGCTAAGTGCTTGTAATGTAATGTAATGATTAAAAATGTTTCATCATAACATAGACATACAAACACATTTAGAGATTTTTTAAAAAATGAAGAAAATAAATTATCTAGGTGCATACAGTGACTAACCTTTAGCACTGAACATTGTGCTTTGCATAATCTCCTCTGAACAAGCCCCCGGTGTCTCATCTAGGCCTGTGAATGAGCTGAGACAGCAGCTGCGGTCCTGGCGGGGACGCAGGGTCGCGCTACGATGTCATCCTGAGAAGAGGTCGCTCGTTTCTCAGCGCTCGGGCTAGCCGCACACGCGCAGACCGCGCGGCGCTGACCGGAACGAGCGCCGTCACGAACGTGGTGCGGGCGGGCGGGGCGCCCCGTACAGTGCCCGGGGTGAGGCGGAACCTGGCGCCGCTCTGAACACTGCGGTAGGCTGGTGCCAGGACGAGATCAAACAAAGTGGGCACGGGTACTTTCAGAAACGCCAACACTTTCAGAAGCGCCAGCACTTTCAGAAGCGCCAACAGTTTCAGAAGCGCCAGCACTTTCAGAAGCACCAACACTTTCAGAAGCCCTGAGACCTGGCAATTTGGGGTTTTTTTGGGCCCGGTTGGGGTCATGAGTCTTAATCTCAAGAACCATATCCTACACTGAAGAAATGCCTTGTTGGATAAACCTAAAATTTTACTACTACTAGGTTGCTACACCTACATTCTTTTGCTCTTCCCAACTGAAATTTAGAATTTTCATTCACAATAAAAGGTCCAGTGTTAAATCAACTATTATCACTCATATGTACTCTGTCAGAGTTGAATCAACACTGCACATTTTACTGTGCTCAAATGAAGTAAAAGTTTCAGGGTTATCCATTGAAGCATTTTATTCAGTGTACTATGCTGAAAGGTACACTCCAATAAATAATATCTTTATATAAGTATTTTCACTGAAACATGTTTGTATCGTCCTTGCATTAAGTTAAAAAAAAAAACTTTTTAAAAAAAATTGAATACATTTTTTTGGTTATAGGTGCCCCCGGCATGCGTACTACAGCCAAACTGGCACCACTACCAGCTGCTGGTTTGTGTCTGCATTTATATAGCGCTTTTATCCAAAGCGCTTTACAATTGGTGTCTCTCATTCCTCCTGAGCTATGTCGCCCCAATATGTTGTTCCCCGTTCCCTGCTCTGCCTCTCTCCTCTTGCACTGTCGCAGGTCAAAGTGTCACATGTGCCTTTTCCCCTTCGATGAACGCGCAAGCTTGTGCTATGTTTTTGTTATGCAATCCAGATATGTTAAATGTGATGCAGTGAAATTAATTTCACTCTGTGGTTTTCTGTAGCATTTCTCATGCTATTACTTGACATTTGTTTATCGGATGGTCTTATACAGAACAGCTTCAGTTGCAGGAGAAAACACACGTGCATTCACCTGATTAATATGACCAGTGTTGTCAGACTTGGCTCACAACTTTCCCAGACGGTAGACACAACATCACTAAAGCACTAGTAACCAATACTAAACAAGAACCAAAGAACACATTCTGAACAGATATGGATTCAGATTCAGAACAAGCCCGAAGAACATTAATATAAAACCATAAAGACGCCATTACCTCAACTAGAACCCAAGGGGGTGGAGCGCTATGAGGTGGGGATGGGAGAGGAACCAAGATGCAGCCTGAAGTGGTCGTTCTTCAGTCTGCGTTGGAAAATGGCAGACGGTTTCGTTGTCCTGACGACCATGAAATGTTTGTTCAGCCACTGGGGTGCCAGTGCAGACAGGCATTGTGACTGGGGGATTAATCCCTCTGTAGATAAGACATTCCGGAGGACGTATAATAAACACAGGATTTAATTAAAATTAATGAATTTGAACAGGTTGTGACTACAGTAGCAAGTCTTTATGTTGGTAAAATACTGCAGAGCATGGTGCTTTCAAAAACGAACTATTTTTACACCTTCTCTTGCTGAAGGAGTCTTCACTCTGTTGCCCTCTGGAGTACCAAGGACTGAATAGAACGGTTTAAAGTTTCAATATCAGTCCAGGTTATGATCAATCAAGAAAGCCACAAAGAGTTGTAAGAATCTGACGTTCGAAACACAGGGGATTTATGTCCCTACATTTCACTATTTCTGTGTCTACACACCTAGTTCTGAAAGCCATGTCATTACAAGAGTGTTTTTCTTCCACTTGAAGAATACAGCTAAACTTATGACTTACTTGTCTCAGAAAAACACAGAAAAACTTATACATGCATTTTTTTTTTACTGAATGACATCTTATAACTTCACTTAAATGCCCACAAAGCATTGAAGAGTGGATATTTAATTTAAAAAAATATATGACTGCATTAAAGAAATATGATGTTACTTCACTGGGTTCTGAGAGCTCATTACTACCTTAGCTTAAATATGCTTCACCTTTTTTCTGGCATTGCAGATAAAATAGCTTAGTTTTCAATAATTTTCAACCATCACTAGTCAATAACAGCTCCTCCCAGAACTATATTTTCACAGAATGGCACAGACTGTGAGGGCCTCAAAAACAAATCATCTGAAAGAAATGGATTATGCTATGGATCAGTTATTCTCAAATCTGGCCTTCGAGGGTAATTGTACTGCTGGTTTTCTTTCTTTCTACCTGATATTTAATTGATTGATTAATCCCACCGTATGCATATCAATTTAGCTCACCTTGGCGTCTCAGGTTTAAATCAGAGGGGAAGACGTGAAAACCAGCAGTACTTTTGGCCTCCGGGGTCACATTTGAGCATCCGTTCTACACTGTACCATAGATCGAGGTCATAAGCCTTTTCCACGGAATGGGGAACCCTCGTTGACATTTCCTGCCACACACGACTTTTCTTGCGATCTGCTGTGCAAAGCGGTCCTGTTGTGGAGACAGCCGTATTGATCCATTGTATGACTCACAGACTGACTTATTGATTGATTGGGCAGCAGATCTGCAGAGTGCCTTTGGGACTGCATTGCTCATTCAGGCCCTAATTAATCAGTCGGCTTTTTGACTTCCTCGATCCAGACAAAGATCCGGTCAGTCAAAGACAAGATAGTCTATTGAGGGAGGGTCTCTGTCGCTGATGTATTATTATGTGTTTTCATGGTGCATCACTCACACTATGTATTATTAAGTTGTCACAAGTTAGAGAACATTACTACCAGGTCTGGCACTATTGGTGGATGCATGTATATTCTTTTTCATTGTGGTATTTCTCTGCTTAAGTGTCTGCTAATGAATGTGATGAATGAAATGATTGATTGGTATTTTCATTATATTTGGTTGTTTGAAGCCCTACACAAATTTACATCTAAAGGATTCAGGCAGTATGTTGTTTCCAGATTTTAAACATCTGCTGGAAATGGATCTAACGGAATCTGCAGTAGACTTGCCCTGCTTCATTGTAGCAGACTTCAGCCACTTTTACCAAGCCGCTTTAATCAGCTTTACAAGGAAGTCGACAGTAATATTGTGAAATGGGACAAACAACTGCATTGTTTCCTGCTTTACTGTAAGGCTGTGAAACATTTAAATGAAATTACTCCAGTGAAACAGCTGAAAAAAAGAACACTAGACTCAAATGAGTCATGTTTACTTTTAGAAATGAACCACAGTTGTTCATCAAAAAGATTATATCAAAGCACGGTTTGATAGTGCCAGCTGTATTTGATTTGTGATTTGAACAATTACTACAGTAATTACAACAGTGTTTGCGTTGCTTCCTGATTGTACAAAAACTTATTTTCATTCCACCCCCATTTGTGAATTTTTTATTTTTTTATCCAAAAGCAATACTTTAAGGATATAAAATCCAAAAAAAACACCTAACAGTTCAGAGCTATGTATTCCAATGTCTGGAACCAGCTGAAACAAGTTTTACTTAAATCTGAAGGCTCTCCCTTTCCATTCTCCTAATTTTATTTTTTTATTTTATTTCCATGCTAGTGTTTGAAAATTATCTTTGTTAGCATTCCCTACATTTATTATTATTTTTCTTTCGAGTTCTATTCGGTACGCTTATTCTGAAATTGGTTTGCAAAACCAACCAGGCTCAGAGTTTTAAATGATCCAGTATCTGGACATTACTTCTAGGACTGCATAAATTAGTGGTCTTCGCCATAATTTTCCCAGGAGCATTATTGGCCATTACAGCATATTTTGGTGGTCAGAAGACAGATTTTATTTTAACAGACAATCCATATATATAGCTGGTCATACTGTGTACTGAAGTAGTTCAGGTGTAGTACTTTGCTCAAGGGTACAACAGCAGGACCCAGCTGGAAAGTGCAGCCACAGCCCTTGAGTTACTAGCCCACCTCCCTACCCACCTTCCTGCACTGTCCCCCAGAAAGCCACTAGTCTAAAGCTTAAACGCATGATGGTGTGAGGTCACAGATGTGTGTTCTTAACCAAACATTCTAATGCTGATGTCACAATCGCATACTGTTCACTGAAAGTGACAGAGTTCTAGAACACTGACGTATTATTTTTAAAGAAAAAAAACATTCCAAAAAACCAGCTCTTCAAAGGGTTAAAGTAGGGTTAGGGTTAGGGTTAGGGTTGTGTTATGGAGAGCATTGCAGTATGTACTAATTTAACTGCACAGAGTCAGAACCAGCCTGAGCCAGGAAGGCCAAGAAGGCCAGGATTTAACCAGCAGTTAACTTTGACTCATAATTAAAGGCAAGAGTTCCATATTTGATAAGCAAAAAAGAGCTAAATCATAGCTCTGATTTGAATATCGATGTTAACACCCGAGAAAAGACACCCATTATTTTATATTCTCACGCATGAAACCATTATGCTGACTCCTCTCAGCGGTGAACCTCATTGTCTCTCTCAGGGGGAGCTAAATGTAAACTAAGAACAGCCGTGACCAGTTTGGTTTTGAGTAGAGCCCAACCGATATATCGGTTTGGCCGATATATATCGCCCATTATTTGACTTTTTTGACGACATCGGGATCGGCAGTTATGCAGCCGATGTGTCCCGATTTTTAAATAAGTATAATAAACAAAACAAAAAACATTGATTATTTATCTGTACTTGTCAGTTCGAATGTTGTAATTACTATTTACTAGATGTAATGTAATGTAATGTAATATTTACTAGAATTATCCAGTAGAGGGAGCTCTAATACAAGTGTGAACTGCAGCAGCTGAGCTCTAATACGTTTGTCACTTGTGCCTCATCCAATATTCTCCAAGTGTGAACTTGTTAAAGTTATTAAAAATGCGTTTATGTTTATCAATCCTCATTATCAAGCGAGCGAGCTAGCTAACATATTTGGTTCACTTTAGCAAGCTAGCTGGCTAGCAAGCCTTTATGAAGTGGCAGTGAGCACATAAGCAGCGTAGGATCTACATTTCCAGAGGACATCGCTGTATTCTCAAATAAATAACCAGCCAAAATAAATTGGTGACTGAATGCATCACACATTTGTTTTTAAAATCTGAGATAATGATATTAGCTACTATATGATGCTGTGTCAATAGCAGAGGTTTTGGGTCCAAGTCCCGGCTGGCTGTTTCCTCTCTGCCTGGTGGCGTGGTGGAGGTGAAGGAGGTTTTGGGTCCAAGTCCCGGCTGGCTGTATCCTCTCTGCATGGTGGTTGCGTACTTTCCCCCCCTGCTTTGTGTGGGTGATTTCTCCAGGTAATCTAGTTTCCTCCCACAGTCCAAAGCTTCAGGGCTCACTCGCTGAAGAGATGTTACTTTCATTGTGACTACCTCTGGTCAAATAAATGTCAGATAAATAAATAGAATATATTAAACTAACTGCTCAGGGTCAGAGTCATCCTGAGATGTACAGTAAGAGCCACAAAGGCCAGGAAAATTGCAAGCCAGTGTGTCGTCTAGTAACGCGTCATCGTAGCAAGCTAACCAGACAGTAAAAACGCCGATAAAACACTTCTAACGTGGATCATTTTAAGCCATGTTATTTAGCTTTGTCGTGATAACCTGAGAGAAGGATTGCTGTTGGAGAAGTTAATCAACCAACACTTAGCGCGGGTAACCTGCACGAAAGCGCATTGTAGTTTTTTTCACGTATTTCATCCAGTCAATTTAATTTCATCTAACGTTACACTTGATTCACTCATTAGCTCCGCTAGATAATGTCTTACTCTTTGAGATCATGTAGTAGAAATAAAATAAGAAAATATAATTAATTTAACTTACTGAGAATATATAATAAGAAATAATGAGGCTGTGTCAGCTAATGAGTTATTGCGAGCGAGTGTGTCATCTAGTCACGCGTCAGAGCGCATTGTAGTTATTTTCACCACCGAATTCTTATGGACAGGGAAGCTCGCTAGATAATGTCTTACTCTTTGAGATCATGTAGTAGGAATAAAATAATAAAATATAATTAATTTACTGAGAATAGATACTAAGAAATAATAATAACAAATTAATAACAACAACAATAATAATAATATTCATAAAAATACATGTTTGAAACTGTAAAACTGATTTTTTTAAAATAAATTTTTTTATAGATGGCTGGAAAAGAAAGGAGTAAAAGCAAGTTGTGGAGTTATTTTGATTTCACACACTTAAAGATGGTGTTAATATATATATTTAATTTAATATCATCTTTTACATTTTTTTATCTAAAAAGTTCTGTGTGTGTTTATTTTTATTTGTTTGCTTATAAGTTAAATGTTCTTAAATATAGAAACTTTAATAAAATATATGTTTTTCAAATTGATTTGAAAATGTTGCACTTTTTGCCAAAATATCGGTCAAAACATCGGTAATCGGTGGGCTAGGACTCTCCAAAATTGGGATCGGCATCGGGCCCAAAAATCTGGCATCGGTCGGGCTCTAGTTTTGAGCTGGGTACTGAGACCGAGCACGTCTGGCATTTCTGCTTGACCACACACCTCTCAGACTGGATGGCATCATGTTTTATTCTGGGTTTCTCTCACAGTTATCCCACACTCTTACTTTTACTCACTTAACTTATCTTTACTTTACTTTACTTTACTTTACTTAACAAAATAATCATAGTTTGAGAAGTTCAACTTTTGGAGGACACTCTTATCCATATCACGGGGCCCTGTGCCTTGAAAAAAGTAGTTTCTTGGGAGAAGACCGGTGAAAAAAATATCCATGTGCAGCATTGCTATTAAAAGCACACACAGGATATACATACTAAGGACAATCCACACTGCCAGCCACGGTGTTTAAGCATCCTGAATAGCGCTGTTGAAGTTACTCAGCTGTGAGTTGAGATCAATTCCTTTTCAATTAAATCAATTCAGGAAACAAAGTAAAAAGTCAATTCATTTATGGTGAGATATTCACAGAATCTTCCGGTATTTTTGATTTGTGAACTGAAGTGCCAGTTCAGTTTGAATTCATTGAACTGAACAGGAATTGGCCCCATGTCTACTGTACCAGTGAACTGTGTTCGGGATGTGAGCCGATCTGTGCACGTTTCCCACGTTGTCCGATCGGTTAAGGTCAGGGTGGCACGGTGGCGTGGTGGAGGTGAAGGAGGTTTTGGGTCCAGGTCCCGGCTGGCTGTTTCCTCTCTGCATGGTGGTTGCGTACTTTCCCCCCCTGCTTTGTGTGGGTTATTTCTCCAGGTAATCTAGTTTCCTCCCACAGTCCAAAGCTTCAGGGCTCACTCGCTAAAGAGATGTTACTTTCATTGTGACTACCTCTGGTCAAACAAATATCAGATAAATAAATAGAACATATAAAACTAACTTCTCAGGGTCAGAGTCATCCAGAGATGTACAGTAAGAGCCACACAGGCCAGGATTTAACCAGCTGTTAACTTTGACTCATAATTATAATTAAATGCACGAGCTCCGTCTTTGATAAGCGAAATAATCATACCTTCTGTGTGAAGTTAAGTACAAATGTTAATAGAATCCAGGCCTTAATCTGTTCAGGCAGAGCACAATGTCTGTGCGCTCTGCAGCCTTAGCTTTAGCCTGAGCAATTGGCTACCGTATTAATAAGGTCCTATTTACTGTATTTATTTATTCATTTATTTATCCTTCATTAAACTGTGGGACCTATGAAACTGAGTGGCATATTGCCGCGTTCTTCTGGCTGGTGTGCACATCTGTTGAGGTACAACATGCATTTCCACGGCATTATTAAGCGCGACACCACTGAAATTAATACAAAACTGTAGTGAGTGTGACTAGTTATACTGTTATATAGTTATACTGACCATACACTACACATGGAGAAACAATGACAGATTTAGCTTGGCCTGGGGTGCTGGAAGAAAATACTGTCGTAAAAATGTGAGAGGGCCTCGAACATCTGTCCTCTTAGACTCTTGTAATGTCTGGGAGGCATTACATACCAATAACAGGACAGACTGGTTCAGTAGGAAAATAGAAAACATGCCATCAGGAAACTGTGACTAAACTGAATAAACATATCCATTACCTCTGATGCAGGGCACTGTGAGCGTCGTTAACTAAGTACTTCACTTTGCTCGGCATGATAACTGTTGCTATCAAGATTTTGGTGTTTAATTTTAATGCAGCGCATGGGGGGGGGGGGGGGGGGGGGGGGGGATTCGAGAATGCAGATTTGGGGTATCCCTTTCAGAAAACACCTGAGTGTGAGTGTAGTGTGTGGTTCCCCTTTTTGAGATTGGGAAAGACCCCCCCCCCCCCTTACTGGCCCCCCCTCCCACGCAGGGTGCAGTGACTCAGGCGCACGACACACCTGTCACGCACGGAACTCCCAAGAGCTGTCATGGCAATTCAGAGGTGGACAAGAAGGTAAAAGTTCATCCCAGGATTTAGTTCCAGTCACCTGGATTTGCTAATGAGCACCATTCTTCAGGGGTGGATGAAATACATGGCAGCACTTTTACTTTCTGACCCCTGGAATGTCCACCTCTGGGCAATGTAAATGCAATGTACATTGAGCAATGTGCATGCAAAAACTCAAATGTGATTTTTATCAATAATAATAATAATAATAATAATAATAATAATAATAATAATAATAATAATAAAAAGGCATTTGCTGCCACTGAGATTAGAGACTGGACTAATGTAAAATTACATAATTGGTTTAACAACCAGCAGTCATCTTTACTGTAGGACAAAGCAGACAGTGACACCATGCTGTAAACTGCAAAGCATCCAACCAGCAGTCATCTTTACTGTAGGACAAAGCAGACAGTGACACCATGCTGTAAACTGCAAAGCATCCGACCAGCAGTCATCTTTACTGTAGGACAAAGCAGACAGTGACACCATGCTGTAAACTGCAAAGCATCCAACAGCAGTCATCTTTACTGTAGGACAAAGCAGACAGTGACACCATGCTGTAAACTGCAAAGCATCCGACCAGCTGGTTGGTTAAAAGCTCTTCAGAAGGTTCTTCCTTCATATTCCTTTTCCAATGGGCTGTTATCACTGTACTGAAGTAAACTTACTAAATATGATGAGGGAATATTCATTAATAAGGGATTAGGCAGAATGTGGATTTAATTTTTTACAAGAATAACGATAAGAGATGGTATAGCAATGACAGCAATAAACAGAAAGTTTTCTTGGTAACTCGGTTTGGGTAGCGGCTGACATATGGAACGTTATGCTTATTGTCTTGAGCTGTGGTTAAATTTTGATAAGGAGAAGCAGAGATACTCCCCGTCGTGTGACTCAATTTGACCACACATCTAAGTCTTTCATTTCTCTGTAAACCAGAACATTTCCTGGACAAGAGAGTACCACTGCACTTCTGAGGAACTAGAATTGCGATGCCTCACACAAGTGAGCGCACACACACACACACACACGCACACGTGCGCACAGTAACACATTTGTGCAAAAACACATGTACTCACACATAATGTACAGTACATACGACACCACACACGCGCACCCAAGCACGCACACATGCACACCCAAGCACGCACACACACACACACACACACACAACTTTCTCAGGTACATATTCATCACTGTCTTTACACTCTGATGGAGAGAGAGAAGAAGGTTGTGTCTGCTTTTATCCCACGGGTGTTATCGTGAAAAACAGAACCAATTCACACAAAAAGAAAGGGGAAAGTGCAACTTCAGGGAGGAAACGCCCGGTGAGGAATCTCCAAAACCAGATCAAACGGTTGTAAATCTGCATGGCCTCCCAAAGTAGACTGTTTAGTGAAATAGCTTTAACACATTTCACCTTCATGTGAGTGGATAGCATTACTAAAATAATCTACACCAGAGGGAGGTGTCTGAAGTCATTCACTCGCCCAAGAGCAGAGACTGCCAAGGGACTGTCCCAGGCGAGAGGCGCACGTACTTCAGATTACAAAACACATCACTGCTCTTCACTCGTGAACAACAAGTCACATTTTTGGGGTCACTGGTTCCCCGTATGACCAAGTTCAAGGGGAAATAATTTTGCTTTCCATGTAGGTGAAACGAATAGGAAACTTAATCACAAGAAGTTCCTCTTTGTGTGACAACTTGTGGTTGACGGGATAAACTTAGCGGTGAAATTGAGATCTGAGTCGTTTCACTGAGTTGTAGTGGAACATTGAGGCCACACATGGCCATTCAAACAAATGCGTAGGTGTGTCTTTTTATAATTTGTGGCATATTTTATGATTTACTGAGAAACCATTCAACTCAGAAGTTCTCTTTTCTACAATTGATTGTCTGATTAACCCTGTCCCCTCAAACTCCAGGGATCTTTTCACATCCAAATGCGAAGAGTTTGTTGCCTCTCTGTTGCCTCACAACAAGAAGGTCCTGGGTTCAAACCTCGGCGGGGGCCTTTCTGTGTGGAGCTTGCATGCTCTTCCCGTGTCTGTGTGGGTTTCCTCTGGATACTCCGGTTTCCTCCCACAATCCAAAGACATGCCAGGTTGGTAAACTTGAGAGTCTAAAATCCACCCTAGGTGTGAGTGAATGGTGTGTGTGCACTGCGATGGACTAGCAAACATGTTGGGGGTGTTCTCCCAATGCATGCTGGGATAGCATCTCCCACAACCCTCACCAGACATACAGTAAGTGGGTATAGATAATGGGTGGATGGACAAAAAAATATTCCCAGAACCCTCAATCACACCTAGTGAGGAAGCTTTGGAGTGCTGGTTGATGCTGAGTTGTTGAGTAAAGTAGTATCGCAATTGAAATACTCTATCTGCTATCTCAATCCAATCCCCACAGCTTTTTTTAAAAAAAAAAAGAAAAAACAGTTTTTAACTGTATGGTCGAGGATGTGAAACCTATGAAGTATTCTCTTCAGAAGTGTTTTTTCCCAACTTCTTTCAGACCACCATGCCTAATCCCATTCTGAAGAAAAGAGATCTCCTCAGTACTCAGCAACTTTACATCCGTGTCCAATCTGCCATTTTTAAGTAAAATTTCAACAACAAAAAAAAAACTCCAACTTCACCCTTGAAAGATGTCAGACTGTGCGTTTACATGCACAGTTGAAATCGATCTATATTAATAGCTTGATTTGGCCAAAGATGAGGTTTAATTGGATTATTGTCGTTGTCCCCATACACATGACTCGGAAAGAATCGATTTATTGACCGAGGTGTATCTGACGAAGGCTTCTTTGTTGCAACTTTTTTGAATAGTTCGCCATTCCGCGTTTTTCTTCCATCCATGTATTTTAGGTATTTATGTATTTAGTTGGTCTCCTCATCCGTCCATAAATTTGTTTTTTTCGCCATGATACTAGGAGGGAAAAACGGAGCTTTAGAATATCGCCAGCAGTGTATGTGCGTGAGCTCGACAATATATTTCTCACAGAAAAGGTCGTTTGTCGCCTTTTTTGGTTCATTACAGTGGTGATAGAAGTGACTAGAATTAAGTGGTGCTGTGCTGTTAGCCTTTATTGATCGCTGTACAATGTTAATGTGAAGTAGCCTACAATTGGACAGCACTAACCCATAAAAATGTACTTTGAATGGTGGGGGGGGGGTGACAGCCAGGAGGAAAGCAAGCTATTTTTAAGCACACTTCTTCCATAAGCATATAGTATACAATATATAGCATTTCACACCTCTAAAAACCCATAACATCATTTTGTTACCCAGTGTCCTTTTGGAGTCACCAAATGGCCTTTTGGGAAACCTGCTCAGAAAAGGCTACACAAAATGTTCGTTTTTGAACCAGGATCTGTCCAGCGTTGTGGCTGAGGCTGTGCTGTGTTTCTAAACCCACGGGCCCAGCCACAAGCATCCGTATTCACTCAAAAAACATCCTTTTAGGTGAGAAACAACATCCACTTCCACTGTTTTTGAGCTTCTGTTACTTTATTTCAGTAATATTTACAGTTGTTCTGAAAACAAACTCCCAAGGGTTACCTTTCACAAGAGACCAGGATTGTGCCTGTCGCCAAAAGGATTCACAAATAGTAACCATTTTATTTTGGGTAGGTCATTTTCGAGCTGGTGTTAAAAAGGGGTTAAGGGGTTAAAGAAGGAAGCTAGACACTTGTAAATACTGTAGACAGTGAGGCTTAAAAAGCTTTTTTTTATGAAAGTTATATAAATTTATATAAAATATGAAGTTACAAACATTCACAGAAATGAATCCATAGTAACAGGAAATTAAAGTGTAAATGGGACCCATGCAGAACATGGTTAAACACATTTAAATGAGCAATTGTACATATACTGTATACATGCAAAAGTACATTTCAATCTATAAATACATTTCAACCAAAATGGTAACCAAAAAATACAACAGATAGCCTGTACATGAGCTCTTTAAGTAAAGAACTTAAAGAGCTTGCTTTTTGTTGATTTCTGGTTGTCCCTTGACAAAATTTAAAATAAAAAAAAATCAATTAAAAAAAATCTAAATTTCTTCCCTTCAAACAACATTGTGCATTATTAAAGTTACGTTTTTTTTTATTTAAAAAGTTGCTGTCGCTCAGAATGATGAGGGACAAAGTGCACTGCGGCGAGATCGGCAGTTCTCATGCTCTGAGTCATGCGCTCGTCCGTGAATGGGGCAGCGTTTCCTCATATGGGCTACAGCACATAGTGCGAGGGACGCACAGTTCTACAGAATTTCACCAGAAGCTACGGTGCATCTTTCGTGTTTTTTTTTTTCTTTTCCGACCACAAGCACCCCTCCCCCTCCGTGGCAGGCGCCCGGGGTTTGAATGGCTGCCGCCTGTTTCTGAAATTACTTGACTGACGGTTTGTCATTCATTCATTTTGCGCCCGTCCCAGTCATAGCTGTAGAGTTTCCCCTGACCCGTGGGGAGGACCTTATCGTGCACCATCACGTACACAGCTTCTTTCCTTACATCTCTCCTGCCTAGCAACCCTGCAGTCACACTGGGGTGCGTACAACCAAGGGTGGCCAGTCTGGATCAAAAAAACCCCACACCTACATCTAAGACTGGGGACCCCTGATCTAAAGTACATGGAAAGGAGTGGGGGGCTTTGTAGAAGTGTTATTACTAACCTTAATGGCAAAAAAAAATTAAAAATGAAAACCTCCAAATAGTTTGTACGTCCATACTTTACCAAACATTGAGGATCACGCTCTCAGTTGTCTTAGTGCTGGGCTAAAGCAAAATCTGGCACCCTCTTTGGCCCTCTTCAGAAAAGATTGGACACCCATGTGATTCTGAACTCAATGGGTCTCATTCACGGAACGTGTGCACGATCACGTTTGATCATAAAATGCGTGCAAGAATGTTTCCAAGAACATTTCAACATTCATCATTTTTTTCTTAGCTGTATTTGTTCCTGGCTGTTTCCTTGTGCAAATCATATGAACAGGATTGCGCATAAAATTTACAGACAGCCAGCATTCATCATCTCACACACCTGGGATATGCACAGAAACGAAGGTCTGCACGTGTGTCATGAATCTCTTGTTTTTTCGTAGGAACATTTTTGAGAACAATAGTAAGAATAATTTTTTTTAAGTTTTGTGAATGCGGCCCGATGTCTAGTAAAGTATGGACATACATAATAGTTTTTATTTTTAATTTTTTGCCGTGAAAGTTAATAACAATACTTCTACAAAACCACCCAGTGCTTTCAATTTACTTTTGATCAGGGGTCTTAGATGTGGGTGTGGGTTCTTGATCTAGCCCAGCTATATACCAACTGATTCAATCAATTGTGGTTTTGATGAAAGGACTAAATTGGTTCATTTGTTGAATTGGGTTGTTTAGCACTGAACGGAAGCCAGCTCCCACATCAGGCCTGGTGAAACTCTCCTTTAACATGTTTAAAAGTGTTTTTAAAGACTTGCCACTGTCTGGTCTTAACACTGTAAAAAAATTGTCATTAGAAAATATTTTTACGATAAATAGATTAACAGCAATAACTCATTATTTAACAGCCATTTAGTAATAACAGGATTTTCACTGGCAAAATTGCTACCATTTTTTTACAGGATTTCTTTACAATGTAGGTGGGATCTGATAGGGGGAAAATTTTCATATACATATTATTTTGTGATTTACAGATTGTAACACCGGAACGTACGAAATTGGTATCCTAAATGACAATTGTAGCTGGGGTATGAACTGTGGGATAGACTTTGCTTACAGTAAAATCTTAACGATGAGAATACCCCCACCCAATACACACGCACAGACACCCCATTCTCCGCAAATACAGTGAGTCACTGGCGGTACCAGGCAGAGCCAGAGTAAACGAACGTTAAACTGACATTTAGAGACCCTGGCAGGTGCTAGTGGGGGGGGGGGGGGGGAGGCGAGAGGGCGGGGGGCACTTCTGATATTACTGTAGAGCGTACGGGCGCTCGACCTCATGGCACCTCACAAGGGTAGGCCCACCGTGATCCTCGTCCCAGGCCCGAAAGCTGTCGCGGGCTGCTGAGCCACGCGGATGGGAACGTCCCAGTTAAGGCCACATGCCCCCCTGTGATTCGACTCATTTTTTCACAAGTAAGGCCCGGGACGCAGAAATCTGCTGTAAATGCGCTGTCCCGTCCAATCCGTACACATTCTCTGTGTGAGGTAACGTGGATTTTACAGCATAATGCTCATCATCGTCAAGCAGTGGTTCCAGTAGTGGTGTATAACATTGTTGAATTTTAACATTATTTAGGTGGAGGCTTCAAATAAGCCCACTGGGTTTTCCGCCTCTCCCTGCACTGTATATTATTTTCTATCTTCGTCATTTTTGTGTATTTTTTAAATTGTGCAAAAATAATGAAACTAAACTAAAACTAAACCTCAATTGAAATTGTAATTTTTCTTTTTCAATATTATCACATGCGACATATCACGGAGTGTAGCACAGTGGGTAAGGAACTGGGCTTGTAACCGAAAGGTCGTAGGTTCGATTCCCGGGTAAGGACACTGCCATTGTGCCCTTGAGCAAGGTACTTAACCTGCATTGCTTCAGTATATATCCAGCTGTATAAATGGATACAATGTAATCCAAGTTGTGTAAGTCGCTCTGGATAAGAGCGTCTGCTAAATGCCTGTAATGTAATGTAATGTAATGTAATATCAGGCAGTGTAGAGTGACGGTTCAGGAACTGGGCTTGTAACCTAAAGGTCACGGGTTTGATTCCCGGGTAGAGAACACTGCCGTTGTACCCTTGAGCAAGGCACGTTCGCCTGACTTTCTTCAGCATGTATATCCAGCTGTATAAACGGATGCAAAGTGAACGCTGTGTAGAAGGTTGTGTAAGTCGCTCTGGATGAGAGCGCGTGCTGAATGCCTGTAATGTAACGTAAAGTAATCTCACACCTTAAAGGGCTCATTTCAACAGGGCGTTTGGTCGGGCGTGGGGGGGGGGGGGGGGGGGGGGGGGGGGGGGGTGGGGGTTAGGGGGGGGGGGGGGGGGGGGGGGGGGGGGGGGAGTGTGAGGCAAGGCAGCTGCAAACCAACGCTGCCGTCACTGCCATCTAACCGCAGCCATTTCAATGCACAGGAAATATGAATACGTGTCTTAGCGCCCAAGGAGAGCTGGAAAGGCGGCCTTCAGGGGCCTGTGCCACCCGTGTGTCTTCTAAACCGTGCGCCGCGCCACGAGTTAGAGATACTTATGACCACAGTCCTTTTTCTCCATGCAGAAGACGGCTGGGAAAGTTACAGCGAGGCTGTGGGACAACCTGTACAAAAAGTCATCTTTCGTATTTTTCTGGAGTATGTCAAGGTAGGCAGTGGCTGCCATGGGAACGACAAGTCCCACGATGGCAGCTGATGACTGTGGACATGGCTGACAGTCTAGCTTCAGTTATATTTGGGACGAAGCTTCTCCCCACAAAAACCGCATTTGCACATCGACGATTTGATTGGTCGGGGAAAAAAAGCAGTGAGCAGATACACCTCTTCCAATCAGATGCACTTCTTCCAGTCACGTATGTGGGGTGTTGGTGCGCGGTCATGTGCAAGTAGGGGTCCAAGCATTGCGGGAATATATGACTATAATAGGCTGCCTATTTTCAATGCTCTTTGAAAAATGTATGTTCTACTGTGTGCAGCATTTTTTGTTTCAAGCTCATGTTTTCCCTAATCTTGCAGGTGCACACTCAAACATACACGCGCGCACACACACATACACACACACGCAATCACACGTATTTATAAATGTTCAGTATTTTTAAAGTTCAGTTTTTAAAACATGTAAACCCTTTACCTCTTTAAGCTTTTCATTTGACCTGTTTTTCAATCTCGCATCATGTCACCATGAGTCAGCAGATGACTGGGGGCTTTGAGTGGTCGGGGGTGGGGGGGGGGGGGGGGGGGGGGCAGCGCAGGGGGGGGGGTGGGGGGCCGGGTGGGGGTTGGGGGGGGGGGGTTTCATTGGGCGGTAACGGCAGTGATAGAAGGGCAGAGTTCTCTGTGTAACTGTATTTACAGTGTGTGAATCATAGTGAAACCGATCGAGCTGTGACATTACGAGGCGGTGTGTTTACGGCAAGCGGCCATGGTGGTCACCGACACCTCGTCTGCAGACGCACGCTCCTCCACCCGTAGCTCTGGCCAGGGTTCCTAAGCAAAGGGAAACGAGGGAGGAGCCTTTCAATCGTGACACCGCAGGCGTGTGCTTTTTAAACCCGGACCTCTGGTTTGGGTTATCTGCCCAGGAAAACGAAGGAGGAACCTTTTAGTCGCGACACCGCAGACAATCATAGTTCACCCTGGGGCACTGGCACGGGTTCCCTGCCAGGGGAAATGAAGGAGGAACTTTCTAACGGTGACACCACAAATGGGCACAGTTCACCCTGGGGCTCTGGCATGGGTTCTCCCCATTTAAATCCCCCCCCCCCCCCAGCACTAAGATCGTTCCCTCTTTCACACTCCATGTAAAAGATGAAAAGGGAATGAAGACGATCATTTTTCTCTGAAAGACTGGCAGGCAATCTGTTTGACGCTGCCAAAAAATTTTATTCCCAAGCCAGTGGAACTTCTGCACACCCTATGGTAGTAGGAGCACCAGCAATGCGCTGATCATGAATATAATCATCCAGCAAAGGCGCAGAACTCGACGACTATGCAGTCATGTTTAGTGCAAAAGTGTTACACACCTACCCAAACAGGAAATACAAACAGAGACACTGAGGGTGTAGAGATGATCTAAGATAACTCTGTTCCTGCACCACAAAGGTGAAACTTATAGTTTGTACACTGAGAAGTCAAAACCCCCTATGCCAGGTCCCTCTAATATTTCACCAAAAAGTTATCTTCTGTTTGCCAGATTTCACCTCAATTAATTTCACTAAAACTACTATATATCTCTGAATTCAAACTCATTGAATTCAAGCCCAGTGTTAATTCAACTCGACTTAATTCAACTTCACACCAACCTCAGTGAACTTGTTTTCACTGAATAATAATAATAACAGTAACAATGATAATGATAATAATCATAATAATAATACACTTTTTGTATTGTATTTTTGTGCTTTTCATGAACCCAAAGACACAAAGGTTGTATTTGGATGTGCTGTGTTCTGTTTGTCTTTCTCTTTAGTGGTTTTTGACCTTTTCACATATTTGCTGATAGACAGGATACATAAAGTCTTATTAATCTTCCGTTACCAGTGGAAATCCCCCTCACGTCTCTGTCAGTGCAGCCACAGGAGTGGACAACACCTGACCCCACACAGACGCATGCCGCCCCCACCACAGAAAGCGGTTTCCAGAGCTACAGACCCTTGTCCCAAAGAGCAGGGCCCCCCCCCTTGCACTCTGGTGTAAGGGACAGGTGTGATGTTTTTACGCGCAAACCGTTCAGCAGGTCTTCAAGATTTAACCTGGGTAAAAACTTTGATTCTAACTGAGGAATGTTTATATATCAGAGTGCATGCTTTCTTATAAAGGCAAGCGGTGAGGCAAGAATACTTATTGCTTTTGTGCACAAGCTACGGAAAATATTCAGCTGAAAAAGCGGTTAATTTGTGAATCGGGCAGTTCCAGATGGAGGAGGCCACAGCATCTCAGAGGTCCCACAACTAAGACAAAAAAAACACAAAAAAAAGTTTCCAGATCCATGCAAATACTTCCCGTAACACAGGCAGTCCAAAACTGATAGGTCGAGCCGGATCCAGCCCAAATTAAGCACTTCTTAAAACTATAAAAACTTATAACTATAAAGTTATGATCTTGTTAAGATCTTGATCGAAGACCATGATTAGAGTTAATCAGCTGAATCAGGAGCCACGGTGCGGGGGTAGAACAGAAACCTGCACCCACACCGGCTCTTTTCAGATTAGACTGGGAACCTCCGCCATAAATCAGTATAATTAATTTAGTTAATTATTACAAATTAATTTCAGTTGATATGGTGTGACTGACTTCAAAGCCACAAAAAAAAAAAGACTTACCAAAAAGTATAAAAGGAAAAAGATAGAATCCATACCTGGTTGCAGCTAATTAGGGTTACGCATAATGGCCACGTTTAGTTAGCATTCCTCCAAAGCAGCACGCCTGCGATCTATGGCAGGTTAGCAGGGTTTGGTTCAGTTCTCTCTCAGTTATTCACCTCAGGAAATTAACGAAATTCGATGAATGAACTGAGACGTTTCACAAGTATCTGTCAATTCATAAGTTCATAACCAACTGGATTGGAATTTGACCCCCAGCTCCGGACGATTACACATAGCACAACGTCCCCCCCCCCCCCCCCCCCCCCCCCCCCCCCCCCCCCCCCCCCCCCCCGAAGTTTGGAAAGCTGTTTCGCTCATATGCAAATCCTGACATTTCTGGGCTGGGGGGAGTTTCGTGGAAATTTCTGGACCAGTCAGACTGTTCAGTGGGCCGCCCACTGTCTGAGTTGTGTTTTCGGAACATTGTTCTTTGCTGCAGCGAATCGCGCTCGAGCCTCTTGCAGGATGGATCTGCACTAAGCACTGGGGGCAGGAGGCACAGGAGAGAGACACACAACAACCCACTGTGTGTGTGAAGAGCTGTTAACGCAGAGAAAATGGGGGGGAAGTCCTGACTTAGCCAGCTAATAGGCCTTTTCCACAGATTTTGATTTACGTGCGCTTGCAACTACACAATACACACACACTACACACCACACACACACACACACACACACAGACACACACATATGCATGTGCCGTGCAGTCCAGAATGTCGTTTTGGCTCTGTACTCCAGCACATTGGACCTGAAATGAATGAATATGAGGTTAAAGTGCCGTCAGCTTTAATCTGAAGATCCATAACGGGTGACTCATTTTTATACATAGTCCTCCCCATTTTGAGAGGCCAAAAGTAATTGAACAATTGGCTGCTCAGTTATTGATTGGCTAGCTGCACGTTGCTGTATAATTAGTTCATGTGGAAGAAAGCTTCGAGAGCTGATTCTAGGAGTGGAATTTGCATTTGGAGTTTGCTGCTGTTGTCTCTGAACATGAGGACCAAATAAGTGTCAATGCCATTAAAGCATGCCATCATGGGGTGGACAAATCTGAATAAATCAATCAGAGACTCAGCCAAAATATTTGGTGTGGCAAAATCAATTGTTTGATGCAGTGTTTGAAGCTTTGAAGAATACACTGATAAGAGCTCAGCAATAGTAAACAATCTGGTAGACCATGGAAGCCCACTTCAGTGGATGACCAAAGCATACTTAAATTGTGAAGAAAAATCCCTTTTCAACTGTTGAACAGATCAAGAACGCTCTCCAGGATGTAAGCGTAGATGTGTCAAAGACTGTCATAAAGATGATTCTGCACCAGCATAACCTCAGAAGGCTCACTGCAAGACACAAACCACTGGTAAGTCCCTAGAACATAAAGGCCAGATTAGAGTTCACGAAAAAGTACATTAAATACCTGTACAGTTCTGAAACAAATTCTTATGGACATATATGTATTAACCTGCACCAAAGTGATGGAAAGAAAAAAAAGGAACTGTTACTGACTAAGTCCCCTTCCCCCTGCCATGTTGTGTTAGTGTTGGCATATACTGTTAGTCAATTACCCAACCTGAAACCAATTGAACATGCGTTTCACTTGCTGAAGATAAGACTGAAAGAAAAAATCCCCTGAAACAAACAGGAACTGAAGATGGCTGCAGTTCAGGTCTGGCAGGGCATCACCAGGGAAGATACCCAGCATCTGGTGATGTCTCTGGGTTGCAGACTTCAGACAGTCGTCAAATGCAAAAAAAAGTGTAACCAAGTACTAAATATGATGACTTTATTTAAGATTATGCTTATTTTTCCCATTACTTTTGTTAACTAACTTTGCTCTGTATAAAAAAGGACTGTTACTCCAGCATAGATCACTGAACAGGGATGTAAATACTCTTAAATTAACCTCATATGTGTTGATTTATTTAAAAACCAATGTGTTGGGGTACAGGACAAAAACAACAAAATATTGTGTCACTATCCAAATCCTTACATATTACGCTGCGTGTGCGTGCGTGCGTGTGTGTGGGTGTGTCTGTCTGTGTGTGCGTGTGTGTGTGAGTGAGTTTGTGTGTGTGTGTTTGTGTGAGTGCGTGTGGGTGTGTGGGTGCGTGCGTGTGGGCGTGCGTGCGTGCGTGCGTGTGGGTGTATAGTGAAATGTGTTTGTATTTTGGTTCGACTAAATGTTGACTATGTTACGAGGGCAAAAAGGCTAAATGTGTTCCCACAGCATCTTTGAGATTCCATCTGGAAATCCCAAGCAGAGCATCTGAGTTCAAATGTTTTTCCAAACAGTACAGTTTTGTCACAGGTAGTGGTTGACCCATGATTATAAGTGTATTGAATTGTGAGTCATTTACAGCACACATGTCCATGCAGGTAGCGGTCTTGGCCAGATGTTGGAGACTGAAGCCTCACGGATGTACTCAGAAACAGCTCTCTCTCTCTGAGGTAAACATCAGTTTAATTGTTGTCACCTTTTCGCGTACACGAAGCGATCCTCGTCCAAATGCGACCTGCCTATTTCGGTGCATGTGCCATAGGAAGCAGCAGAGACGACCGGGGGGCCCCTCACTGGTTCAGCTCTCCAACTTCCTGCCTCAGCCGGACTGGTCTTGATCAAGAGCTGCAGCCTCAACCACATCAAACAATACGAGTAGATGACCTATGCATATGCAATACACTTTTCTGTGAAGCTTGTGAAGTTTGCGGAGCATGAATTTCTAGCATGTGTGTGTGTGTGTGTGTGTGTGATGAGCGACCATGGGTCGTAAAAAAAAAGTTGAACAGTGCTTTCCATGCCTCGTATAACTTTTTATTTTCTTTTGTAATGGGCAAACCAATGAAATGCTACTCAGACTTCTGCAAAGTTCACCGAAGCAAAGAATTGAAGTTCCTTGTCCCCTTCGGATCTTTTGAAATCTACAAAGGTGTAAAGTAAGAGTCCTTTAGATGTTTTACCACAAATACTGCAGATGCCTTTGCCTTGTTTTACATATTTGAGGTCCTCAGTCCCTACCAGTGGCATTGTGCTGGACCTGACTTCAGGGGTCCGCTTTGGGCTGGACTGGATGGTGGGGGGGGGGGGGGGGTGCCTATAAAGCCCTGCCAAACCCAGGATTTGTGCTTAATAGTTATATCGATCATAGTTTTTGTATGATCAATGTTTTACCGACAATTTGTCTTTCAATTCATCCGGACACTTTTTAAGATGATTCCACAGTTGGTATTGTATGTATGTGATAAATGACCTTCTAAGGTATGTGATTATAATGTTCTTATCTGAACATTCTAATGCTGATGTAGCACTCACCACTGACAATTGAAAGCAATGTAGTTCTAGAACACCTTGCATTCCAAAAACCCACTCTTCGAAAGGGTTAAATGGTTCAAAAGTAAACAATAAAAATCATCATCATTGCCGTGTTTTAGTAGAACCAAACTAGGTTTAATGAATCATATGAAATGTAGGGATACACTGCGATGTGAAAGTTGCAATGTGCTTAGTTGCCCATGGTTTAGTGCGTGAACACTCCACTCTATTAGTCCAAACTCTTAAAGGGAAGTCAGCTCTGTTACGTTCCATGCTTGGCAGGACCCAAAATGCAGGACTCAGAGACAGCAGTGTTATTACATTATAGGCATTTAGCAGACGCTCTTATCCAGAGCGACGTACAACAAGTGCATTAGTTCCAGGTGCAGAGGTGCAGAAGAACACACAAGAGCGAAGTAGATCGTAGTGCCAGAAGTGACCACATAGATCAGGACTCCAACCCTGTAGAGTAACCTGTTCAGCAACAAACAATCCTGCCAAGTGCAAACTAGCGCTGAAATCACATTTTCCTAATCAGAACCAGACAAACAATCCTGCCAAGTAAAAAACTAACGTGCTCGTATTAGCCTAACTAGGTACATTGAGCTAAACTATAGGCTAGGGAGGGAGGGGGGGGGGAGAGGTGCAGCCTGAAGAGATGAGTCTTTAGTCTGCGTTTGAAGGTAGTTAGGCTCTCTGCTGTTCTGACCGCCACAGGGAGGTCATTCCACCAGCGAGGGGACACACACGTAGACTCGACAGACAGGGGAACACTGAAACAAAGTGCATGAAACAAAAACTAAAAGTGACTAGGAGAACGGTTCTATCTAAAGGAAACAAGGAAGGTACTGAGAATCGGGGTACGGAGAATAGAAACTAGGCTTGATTTAGGCAAGGAGTGCGAGGTTCAAGACTAGGCAACAAATCAACGATCTGGCAAGGGGTGAAACGAAAAGCGTGACTTTATACTCTGGGACTAAGTAGAACTAATAAGGGGGGTGTGAGGAATGCGACCTGAACGGAGTGAGAAAATGGCTGAAGGCTGGAAGTAATTAGGGAGTGAACAGGGGGATATGGTCACGCCCACCCTGTGGGGAAAAGCAAAGACATGGTGTGGAACACAAAAGCACAAGGAACATAAATAACGGGAACACGAGGAAATACAAATGACAAATCGAAACACAAGGGCATAACAGTACCCCCCCCCCCTCAACGGACGCCTCCCACAAGGCTTTTCAGGGTGGGCACAATGGAAGTCCCGAATGAGGGAGGGATCAAGGATGAGTCGAGGGGAGATCCAGCTCCGTTCCTCCGGACCGTAGCTTTCCCAGTCCACCAGATACTGGTAGCCTCGGCCTATGGGGGCGCACATCCAGTAACCGTTGGACTGTGTAGGCAGGGTGGCCATCGATAACCCGGGGGGGTGGAGGGGGAACGGCTGGAGGGCACAGACTGCTGCTGGACACAGGGTTGAGTTGCGAGACATGGAAGGTGTTGTGAATCTTTAGGGATGGTGGTAGTTTCAACCGGACAGCGGAAGGGTTGATGATGCGAGAGATCTTGAAAGGTCATATGTAACGGCGCTGAAGGTTTCTTGATTCCACCTGCAGTGGGATGTCCCGGGTAGAAAGCCAGACCTCCTGACCTGGTTGGTAGTCTGGAGCGGGGGTCCGGCGACGGTCAGCCAAGCGTTGGTTATGTTTGGAGGAGCGAAGCAGGGCGGCGCGGGCGTTTTTCCAGACTTTATGGCATCTGTGTATGTGAGCTTGGACAGACGGGACAGCAGCCTCCTCCTCCTGGGCCAGGAACAGCGGCGGCTGGTACCCTAGGGAGACCTCGAAAGGGGATAGGCCGGTAGCAGAACAGGTGAGCGAATTGTGGGCATACTCGACCCACGGTAAAAACTTACTCCAAGTGGAGGGGTTGCGGCTGGTCGTACATCGCAGGGCCGTTCCCAGGTCTTGATTTGCCCTTTCCGTCTGCCCATTAGTCTGGGGATGGTACCCAGAGGACAGACTCACCGAAGCCCCCAAGGCATAGCAGAAGGCCTTCCAGACCTGGGACGCAAACTGAGGGCCCCGGTCTGAGACGATGTCTGTGGGGATCCCATGGAGGTGCACTACATGTGCCACCAGCAGGTCTGCAGTTTCTCGGGCTGTGGGAAGTTCAGGGAGCGGTACGAAGTGAACAGCTTTCGAAAAGCGGTCCACAAATCGTGAGAATAACTGTGTTACCTTCTGAGTGGGGGAGACCGGTCACAAAATCCATCCCAATGTGGCTCCACGGTCGACCCGGGACGGGCAAGGGACGGAGAAGGCCGGCAGGAGCTTGGTGGGAAATTTTGCTGCGGGCGCAGTCGGTGCAGGTGAGGATGAAGGCCCGGGTATCCGCCTCCATGGATTCCCACCAGAAGCTCCGCTTTAGGAGGGATTGGGTGAGTCAAATACCCGGATGACAGGCGAGGCGTGAGGAATGGGCCCACTGCAAGACCTGGGAGCGAACAGACTCAGGCACAAATATACAGCTGTTAGGATTAAGACGTGGGTCGGGCTGGTCCTGCTGAGCCCTCTTAATGGCCTCCTCGATCTCCCATGTGACCGCCACAACCACACATGCTGAGGGCAGGATGGGTTCGGGTTCAGCAGGACGTTCTTCCTTGGAGAACTGGCGGGATAGGGCGTCTGGCTTGGTGTTCTTAGATCCGGGACGATAAGAGATGGTGAAATTAAAACGCCCAAAGAAAAGTGCCCAACGAGCTTGGCGGGAGTTTAACCTTCTGGCCGACTGGAGGTAAGCCAGGTTCTTATGGTCGGTCCAGACCAGGAAGGGTTGTTCCGCTCCCTCGAGCCAGTACCGCCACTCTTTGAGTGCCATCTTGATCGCCAACAGCTCCCGGTTCCCGACATCGTAGTTACATTCTGCGGGTGAAAATTTCCTAGAAAAGAAGGCACAGGGATGCAGTTTACCATTTTTACGAAGAGCTTGTTCTCCAACAGCCACTGGAGAACTTGTCTTACGTGCCTCACATGTTCCTGAGGGTTCCGGGAGAAGATCAGGATGTCGTCCAGGTAGACGACGACAGATCGGTTGAGTAGATCGCGGAGAACGTCGTTGACCAGGGCCTGAAAGACGGCAGGTGCGTTCATGAGTCCAAAGGGCATCACCTTGTACTCGAAGCGTCCCAGGGGCGTGTTGAATGCCCTCTTCCACTCATCGCCCTCCCGGATCCGAATCAGGTGGTAGGCGTTTCGCAGATCCAGCTAGAGAATACGGAGGCTTTCTGGGGGGGTTCAAAAAGGGAATATCAGGGCGACGTCCAGAAAGTTAGCACCTGCGCCTGAGTCCACTAAAGCCCTGAGTGGGTGAGCATCCTGACCCTTCTGCAGAGTGGCATCGAGCTGAAGGCAGGAGGAGGTGGAATGTGAGGAGGTGATACGGCTCATCAGGACCCCCACCCTTACTGGCAAGCCTGATATTTTGGCCGAAGGGGACAGGAAGCCGGAGGTGACCAGACTGACCGCAATAGAAACAGAGACCCTCCTTCTCCCTCCGGGAGCGTTCTCCGGGCGTAATACGGGCTCTCCCCAATTCCATGGGTTCTTCGGAGTCTGGGCTTGGGCTTGGAGACCTAGGGGGTGCACTGGGCCTGGAGGCTGGATGCTGACTAGGCCCCGGGAATGGTTGGCCAGGTGTGGAATAACGAGCCCTCTCTCTGCGGCGCTCACGTATGCGGTTGTCCAGCCGGATGGCTAAGGACACCAGGTCGTCAAGGTTTGTGGTATCGTCCCAGACTGCTAGTTCATCCTTGATGTTCTCGTTGAGGCTGCTGTAGAAGATAGACTGGAGTGCGGAGTCATTATGATCCTTTTCTGCCGCCAGGGTTCGGAACTCCACCGAAAACTCGGCCACACTACGGAATCCTTGCCACAGGGATAGGAGGCGCTGTTGAGCCTCCCTCCCTGCCGCACACTCTGAGATGAAACTAGAAAAGTTAACGTTAGCGGGCGAGGGCCTTCCCCAGAGGGCTGATGCCCAGGCCAGAGCAGATCCAGTGAGCAGGCTCCTGACATATGCGATCTTGGCCCGATCATCTTGGTAGGTCAGGGGCTGTAAAGAAAAAACCTGGTAGCATTGCATCAAGAAAGCCTTACATTTTCCCAAGGCTCCCGCATAGCGCTCTGGGGCAGGTAGGTGAGGTTCCCTCACATGGAAGACAGGGGGCGCGGCAGGCGGTTCAGGAACTGGTGGAGTTGGAGGGGCCGGAGGAGTGAAGCGAGCAGTTAACTGAGATAGCTGATCTCCCATAGTACTCACGCTGTGAACCAGGAGCGGTAGCTGTTCCGAGAGATCCCGGAGGGACTGGTCGTATTGTCCCACGAGAGCACCTTGCCTGGAGAGAGCCGCTCTCAGCTGCTCTGGGTCCGCTGGATCCATCTATAGGCTAGATTGTTCTGTTACGTTCCGTGCTTGGCAGGACCCAAAATGCAGGACTCAGAGAAAGCAGTGTTATGGAATTCAGAAAGAGATGTTTATTGATTAGACAGCAGGGGGCGGTAGGAACCAGGGCAGGCTTGAAGCAGGGACCATGAGGGTTGGCGAGGAGGTGGTCCGGGATCCGGCTTGGTGTGGCACTGGAAGGGTTTCGTTTGGCTTCGGCAGCGGAACTGGACTGGGGACCGGGAGGTTGGAGCTGGGGAGGTAAACCGGGGAGAACACAAAACGAGACACAACGAAGACAAACACGTAGACTCGACAGACAGAGGAACACTGAAACAAAATGCATGAAACAAAAACTAAAAGTGACTAGGAGAACGGTTCTATCTAAAGGAAACAAGGAAGGTACTGAGAATCGGGGTACGGGGAATAGAAACTAGGCTTGATTTAGGCAAGGAGTGCGAGGTTCAAGACTAGGCAACAAATCAACGATCTGGCAAGGGGTGAAATGAAAAGCGTGACTTTATACTCTGGGACTAAGTAGAACTAATAAGGGGGGTGTGAGGAATGCGACCTGAACGGAGTGAGAAAATGGCTGAAGGCTGGAAGTAATTAGGGAGTGAACAGGGGATGTGGTCAGGCCCACCCTGTGGGGAAAAGCAAAGACATGGTGTGGAACACAAAAGCACAAGGAACATAAATAATGGGAACACGAGGAAATACAAATGACAATCGAAACACGGATGGCCTGCACGGTGACTCATTACATTACATTACATTACAGGCATTTGGCAGACGCTCTTATCCAGAGCGACGTACAACAAAGTGTATAACCATAACCAGGAACAAGTATGACGAAAACCCTAGACAGAAGTACCGGTCCAAGTGCAGGGAACAACCGCATAGTTCAACTGGGACCCTGAAGGTTAAACTGTTTAACACTAACATAAACGAGAACAGCAACAACGCAGTCTATGCAAAAATACAAGCAGTAGTTAAGACAGGTGCATTAACTAAGTCACCTACAAAACAGCTACCTAGTTACAACCTTAAGCTTACTGTTATTTACAGGGAGGTAAGGTGGGATGTGGAGAGGTGCAGCCTGAAGAGGTGAGTCTTCAGTTGTCGCTTGAAGTGGGTCAGTGTCTCAGCTGTTCTGACCTCCACGGGGGGGTCATTCCACCATCGTGGGGCCAGAACAGACAGGAGACGTGTTTGGGAAGCGCAGGTGCGAAGAGGGGGAGGTGCCAGGCGTCCTGAGGTAGCAGAACGGAGGGGTCTGGCTGACATGTAGGGTTTGAATATCTTGTGGAGGTATGCTGGGGCTGATCCCTTAACTGCCTGGTATGCTAGGACCAATGTTTTAAATTTGATGCGAGCTATAACAGGCAGCCAGTGGAGGGTAGTGAGCAGGGGAGTGACGTGGGAGTGTCTGGGGAGGTTGAAGACCAGAAGAGCTACAGCATTCTGAATGAGTTGCAGGGGTCTGATGGCAGATGCTGGTAGTCCAGCCAGAAGAGAGTTGTAGTAGTCCAGGCGGGATAGTACCATTGCTTGGACCAGGAGCTGGGTTAAGTAGGAGGTGAGAAAGGGGCGGATTCTCTGGATGTTATACAGGAAAAATCTGCATGCCCGGCTTACTGCTGCAATGTTCTTGGAGAGGGACAACCTGTTGTCCATCACCACTCCGAGATTCTTGGCGCAGGGTGATGATGTCACTAAGGTGTCCCCTAGGGAAATGGAAAAATCGAGGAGGGGAGAGTTTAGAGCAAGAATAAAGATTAGCTCCGTCTTTCCCGGGTTGAGCTTCAGGTGGTGATTGTCCATCCAGCTCTGGATGTCCCTCAGGCAAGCGGAGATGCGGGCAGGGACCTGTGTGTCCGATGGGGAGAAGGAGAGAAAGAGTTGTGTGTCGTCGGCATAGCAGTGATAGGACAAGCCATGGGCAGAGATTACAGGGCCAAGGGATCTGGTGTATAAGGAGAAGAGAAGGGGACCGAGGACTGAGCCCTGGGGAACTCCGGTGGCGAGGGGACGGGGTGGTGATACCTTACCCGCCCAGGCAACCTGGAAGGAACGGTCAGAGAGGTAAGACTCAATCCAGTCAAGGACTGTGCTGCAGATCCCTGTTGCTGCCAGGGAGGACAGGAGGATGGAGTACTCCACAGTGTTGAATGCAGCGGAGAGGTCTAGATGAATCAGGACAGAGGAGAGGGAGGCTGCTCGTGCAGCATGGAGTGACTCACTGACCGAGAGGAGTGCAGTCTCTGTCGAGTGGCCAGGCCTGAAGCCAGACTGGTGGGGGTCAAGCAGATTATTCTGAGAGAAGAAAGCAGAGAGTTGGTTAGATGCAGCACGTTCAAGTGTTTTGGATAGAAAAGGGAGGAGAGATACCGGGCGGTAGTTCTGAATGACTGAAGGATCTAGTGTGGGTTTCTTCAGCAGTGAGGTGATGTGGGCCCTCTTGATGGATGAGGGGAGACATCCAGAAGATAGGGAGGAGTTTACGAGGGAGGTGACAAATGGGAGGATGTCTGGTGTGACTCGCTACAAAAACTTGTTTTCTTTCACAGAACCAAATAGGAGAGATGGATATTTTAAAAATAATAAAATAAAAAATAAAATAATAATAATAATAATAATAATAATAATAATAATAATAATAAATGTTTATTTGGTTTAAGAACTGATGCCCTTGAAGAGGTCAAATTTGGTCAACCCATACTGATGGTTATATTTCTGTGTGTGTGTGTTTGTGTGCGTGTGTGTGTGTGTGTGTGTGTGTGCATGTGTGTGGGTGTTCTTTTCATGGTTCTTTTCTCAGTCACAATTCTCAGTCACTTTTGGTTCCTGTGGACACCAGCCTTGGTCGAGCACTGAGAGCGTGCACTCCCACCGGCTGCTGATGTTTTTGTCATTCCACACTCTCTCTCTCTCTCTCTCTCTCTCTCTGCAGCTGGTCATCCTCACACTGCAGCCATCACAGCCGTTCTTTTTTACATCATAATAGCGATAGGTGAATGGCTTCAGGGTAGATGTACTGAATTTAAAAAGCACATTCCTGTTCTGAAGTGGAAATATCGAAGTAAAAGTAGGCCGAAATTAAAACACTCAAAGTGAAAATCAAGGGGGGACCCTCTGCAGTGCAAGTGCGTGTGCGTACTCCGTTACTAGCCACCACTACTTGCCTGCACGCACGGACTTGTGTTGCTGTTTTTTTTTCAAAGACGCAGGTACTGTTATTTGCACTGGTGTGCGACTGAAACTGGCCCCACGTGTCCCGCAAGACAGAGCCGTACTTCCTGAGCGAGGGGTGAGACAGCACAGAGTCGCGTCTCATCGCCGCGCCACGGAGGAGATGAAACAGACCGGGGCCTTAAAGTCTTCCGCTCACAACTCACCCTTCCGGCGCCTCCATCTTAGCGCCAGCAGTGCTCGTAAAAAAGACGCTTTCTAGCGGCGCTGGATGCCTCACCTCGGTTTCGGTGTCCGTGGCGACGGCGTGGGACAGGAGGGGGGTGCAGTCAGAAGGGAGGTCTCTGGTTTCGATCCTCGCGCTGCGCCCCGTGCCGTGTCACACTCTGCGCTTTTCTCTGCCGATAAAAAAAAACGCAGACGTGCGCGTCCTCTGCGGGCGGTCTTACGGAAAACGTCTGCGCAGTCCTACGCCCGTTCAGTTACATCGCGGAATTAAGAGATTGTGCAGCGGTTTGCTCGCAGAATTTGAAACAAACAAATAAATAAATAAATAAATAAATAAATAAATAAATAAACCTTGAACAGCGTCATACATGCAGCGGTGTGAGGGGAGAGGATGATGAGGGGGGAGGAAGGAGCTGGTCATGTGTTTGATAAAGGGGGGGGGGGGGGGGGGGGGGGGCTCTGTGGTTTTGGGCAGTTTGGAAGTGGATTAGTTGTAAAGCAATGCTTACAAAACCACTCGCCATTGGCGGTAGCTGGAGGTGTTGCTATCTCTAACTAAAGCAGGAAATGGAGGAACGGTGACCAGTGTCATGACCAAACATAAACCTCATGTGGTTAATTTTTTGTGTGGCAAGTTGATACATCATTTTTCCAGCGCAAACCCCTTATCTGATGACTGGCATGTTCCCCCGGCGCCACGGCTGCATTGGCGAGAGACTGCAGAGGAGTTGGACCGAACCATTCTGAGAATCGGGACGGGGGAGAATTCGACAAGATACGGCGCATCGGAACCAAAACTCTTGGAGCTGAAGAAGTGGGATTGACAGAATTTCCTCAGAGCAATCATTTGGATTGGAAATTAATTTGTGGAAATACTGGAAATAAAAAATAAAAAAAATTAAAAACGCAAGCGCGGACCTGTGTTTCTGGCGAATCTTTAAGCCATACACGAATTCCACATTTGGGGGGGGGGGGGTTTGATCGTCAGTTACGGAATTTTCTGTACAAAGATGCGTTCTCTATCTGTTACCCCCTCTGTTGTCCTCTCATCTGAATAAAAAAAAAAAAATCTGTCTGCCCACTGAAAAAATCTTAGATAATAAAATATATAATAAAAAGACCTAAAAACAAAAAATTGACATTTCTGTTTTGTTTAGGTCTTTTTGTTGTTGTTTTTTTTTGTTGCTTTTGCCAAAATATGATAACTGAACTTAACAATCACGTAAAAAAAAAAATACTTTCATGACCTTCATACGAATTTTAAGAAATATATTTATAACACGCAATATCTGTCCTGTATAGTCAGTTCTGTATTGCCGACCCGTTCACTGGTGCGGTGGGCTGTTCAGTATTGGGCTCCGATTAGTCATATGAAAAATGGTCTCTTAAATGTCAAGATGCTCAAGAGTGCTCCCAGGCTGACTATGATGTGGTGGTGCTTACCACATGTGTAGGTCTGGACATTTACGGGCAGTTTGTAGTTTAGCGATGCGTGATCGTTGATCGTTTGAAAAGCAGTTGCAGCGACTTTCGGTTTGTACAAGAGTGAGCGTGGAATTGGAGCCGCTGCGGCGGCTGGAGTCACAAACTGTCACACGTTCGAACCTCAGCTGTGTCGTCAGCTGATCATGGGTGTTATGTCTTTCTTCTTTGTTTTTAGGACTTGCTCTGGATGCAATTAGTATGTGCATAATATATAAAATCTCTTTTTTACGAATTGTGTTTTGGTTCCTGGTTAGCGTGACTAATTTGCATTAGTGATTTAGTAATGCTGCCTATGCATTCACCAGTCTGGGCCACGTCTGGCACTACTGTGCATATTAATCAGGTGTTTGCCCTCGTGTTCTCTATGCATTGTGAGGAAGCTGTGATAAGATGGAATGTATTGTGATGAGCCTGGTGCTGCAGGGAAGTGTGGAAGCTGTAAGGTGTGTTTAAGGGCTACATTACCCAGGGTTCCTTAGGACACCTAAATGCCTATGCTAAAATGCCAGGGGCCCACAGGCCTCCAAATGAAATTATCATTTTAGTCGTTTAGCAGATGCTATTAGCAAGAGCGACCTGCAGAAAAAAGGGTGTGTCCTCCTGTCTAAGGCTGGTTAGCTCTCCTGTAGCGCTGTGTGGGCTGCAGTGTGTGAGATGGTCACTGGCTGATGGGCAGGTGCGGTTAGCTCTCCTGTAGCGCTGTTTGGGCTGCAGTGTGTGAGATGGTCACTGGCTGATGGGCAGGTGTGTTTAGCTCTCCTGTAGCGCTGTGTGGGCTGCAGTGTGTGAGATGGTCACTGGCTGATGGGCAGGTGTGGTTAGCTCTCCTGTAGCGCTGTGTGGGCTGCAGTGTGTGAGATGGTCACTGGCTGATGGGCAGGTGTGTTTAGCTCTCCTGTAGCGCTGTGTGGGCTGCAGTGTGTGAGATGGTCACTGGCTGATGGGCAGGTGCTTCTGAAGAGCCCTTCAGCCGCAGTGCTCCTCGGATGGGCGTCGGCAGAAAATGCGAGGTCGAGAGGCGCCATTTCACAAAATACACGCCAGGGAGAAAAAAAAAGGGGACTCAAAAATGAATAACAAAAAAATAGCAATTTTTATAAGAAGGGCACATACACACACACACACTGAAAGTCACTGAAAACGTCACACAAGACACATTTTTTCTTAATTAGGTTTTTTTTTTTTTTTTTTAATCGGTAAAAAAATTGCTGTTATTTTCTATTTAATTTCCAATTAATTTCTGAAACTGAGACCACTGAGGTCTCCTTTTCAGGCCTTGATAGCCATAATTAGCCTAACCAGCCTTTTTATGCTCGACCCTTTGGAGATACAACAAGGAGATGCTATTTTCTCAAGTCAGGATGTGCTTCTGCTTTGTTTGTTGTGCCTCGTTACCCAGGCTTTTGTGCCTGTGTGTGCGTGAGTGTGTGTGTGCGCGCGTGTGTGTGTGTGCGTGAGTGAGTGTGTGCGCGCGTGTGTGTGTGTGTGTGTGTGTGTGCGTGAGTGTGTGTGTGCGCGCATGTGTGTGTGTGTGTGTGTGTGTGTGTGTGTGTGTGTGTGTGCGTGAGTGTGTGTGTGCGCGCGTGTGTGTGCAGTGTGTGTGTGTGTGCGTGAGTGTGTGTGTGCGCGTGTGTGTGTGTGTGTGTGTGTGTGTGTGTGTGTGTGTGCGTGAGTGTGTGTGTGCGCGCGTGTGTGTGTGTGTGCGTGAGTGTGTGTGTGCGCGCGTGTGTGTGTGTGTGTGTGTGCGTGAGTGAGTGTTCTCAGTTTTTTTTTTTGTTCACTACTTGTGAACAGCAGTGTTAAACATGTGAGCATCTCTCCGCACGATGGTGCCATGATTGCCAAGGGAAGCGAATTTGGTATCGTAATTTTCATATTCACGACGTGCAAGTTTTGAAATTGGAAATGGCCCCCTCAGCTATGCGTGTGTTTGTCAGAATTCCTAACATCAACAGTGGAAAATCAGACGCCGTTTTAATAATGTATCAGCTTATTTAGTTCATAAAAACTGGCCTTATCAACTAGCTTGAATTCTTTTTTTAAAAATGAAGAACAAAAACCTAGGCAGAAAACTAATGAGGTAAGTGAGGACGCCTCTGGATCTGGTTTATTATTCAAAAGATGTTTGCAGTGCAATTTACCGCAGAGTACCAGAAAAAAAAAACATCCCCTTTCCTGCCCTCACTAACACCCCCAGAAAGCTTAAATATAGGTAGGTTGGTACACTTTGTAGGTGTGAAGTTGTGCCAAACAGTAGATATATGGGGAAGGTGAAACAACGAAAGCGATAAAAGTTAACACTGAAAGATAAAATCGTTTCATCAAACCGTGATGAAGGCAGACGGAAGGCCCATTTACTGTGTGCCATCACAGAAAGTCAAGCATGAAAATGTTACAGAAAAGGCAGTAAATATCGGCAGTAAATCCAGAGGCTGGTTTTGAGGTCACACGGTATATAGAAAAGAGGGGATTTTCTGTCTCTCGTTACTTCTTTTCTGCCCTAATTAACATCAAAATTGACGAAGCGGAGAGCTGACCGCATTTTGCACATGAGGAAACAGCAGCAGAAATTAGATGAACCGTGAAAGACGATGCTGTTGATTCCACCCTCTTTAACTGTTCTATTCCCTGTTCGATTCCTCCCTCTTTTACTGTTCTATTCCCTGTTTGATTCCGCCCTCTTTTACTGTTCTATTCCCTGTTTGATTCGACCCTCTTTCACTGTTCTATTCCCTGTTCGATTCCACCCTCTTTTACTGTTCTATTCCCTGTTTTATTCCACCCTCTTTAACTGTTCTATTCCCTGTTCGATTCCACCCTCTTTTACTGTTCTATTCCCTGTTTGATTCCACCCTCTTTTACTGTTCTATTCCCTGTTCGATTCCACCCTCTTTAACTGTTCTATTCCCTGTTCGATTCCACCCTCTTTTACTGTTCTATTCCCTGTTTGATTCCACCCTCTTTTACTGTTCTATTCCCTGTTTGATTCCACCCTCTTTTACTGTTCTATTCCCTGTTTGATTCCACCCTCTTTTACTGTTCTATTCCCTGTTCGATTCCTCCCTCTTGTACTGTTCTATTCCCTGTTCGATTCCGCCCTTTTACTGTTCTATTCCCTGTTTGATTCCTCCCTCTTTTACTGTTCTATTCCCTGTTAGATTCCGCCCTTTTACTGTTCTATTCCCTGTTTGATTCCTCCCTCTTTTACTGTTCTATTCCCTGTTAGATTCCGCCCTTTTACTGTTCTATTCCCTGTTCGATTCCACCCTCTTTTACTGTTTGATTCCGCCCACTTTTACTGTTCTATTCCCTGTTTGATTCCGCCCTCTTTTACTGTTCTATTCCCTGTTCGATTCCACCCTCTTTTACTGTTCTATTCCCTGTTTGATTCCACCCTCTTTAACTGTTCTTTTCCCTGTTCGATTCCACCCTCTTTCACTGTTCTATTCCCTGTTCGATTCCACCCTCTTGTACTGTTCTATTCCCTGTTAGATTCCGCCCTTTTACTGTTCTATTCCCTGTTCGATTCCACCCTCTTTTACTGTTTGATTCCGCCCACTTTTACTGTTCTATTCCCTGTTTGATTCCGCCCTCTTTTACTGTTCTATTCCCTGTTTGATTCCACCCTCTTTTACTGTTCTATTCCCTGTTTGATTCCACCCTCTTTAACTGTTCTATTCCCTGTTTGATTCCACCCTCTTTTACTGTTCTATTCCCTGTTTGATTCCACCCTCTTTTACTGTTCTATTCCCTGTTCGATTCCTCCCTCTTGTACTGTTCTATTCCCTGTTCGATTCCGCCCTTTTACTGTTCTATTCCCTGTTTGATTCCTCCCTCTTTTACTGTTCTATTCCCTGTTAGATTCCGCCCTTTTACTGTTCTATTCCCTGTTTGATTCCTCCCTCTTTTACTGTTCTATTCCCTGTTAGATTCCGCCCTTTTACTGTTCTATTCCCTGTTCGATTCCACCCTCTTTTACTGTTTGATTCCGCCCACTTTTACTGTTCTATTCCCTGTTTGATTCCGCCCTCTTTTACTGTTCTATTCCCTGTTCGATTCCACCCTCTTTTACTGTTCTATTCCCTGTTTGATTCCACCCTCTTTAACTGTTCTATTCCCTGTTCGATTCCACCCTCTTTTACTGTTCTATTCCCTGTTCGATTCCTCCCTCTTGTACTGTTCTATTCCCTGTTCGATTCCGCCCTTTTACTGTTCTATTCCCTGTTTGATTCCTCCCTCTTTTACTGTTCTATTCCCTGTTAGATTCCGCCCTTTACTGTTCTATTCCCTGTTTGATTCCTCCCTCTTTTACTGTTCTATTCCCTGTTAGATTCCGCCCTTTTACTGTTCTATTCCCTGTTCGATTCCACCCTCTTTTACTGTTTGATTCTGCCCACTTTTACTGTTCTATTCCCTGTTTGATTCCGCCCTCTTTTACTGTTCTATTCCCTGTTCGATTCCACCCTCTTTTACTGTTCTATTCCCTGTTTGATTCCACCCTCTTTAACTGTTCTATTCCCTGTTCGATTCCACCCTCTTTCACTGTTCTATTCCCTGTTCGATTCCACCCTCTTTTACTGTTCTATTCCCTGTTTGATTCCGCCCTCTTTTACTGTTCTATTCCCTGTTCGATTCCACCCTCTTTTACTGTTCTATTCCCTGTTTGATTCCACCCTCTTTAACTGTTCTATTCCCTGTTCGATTCCACCCTCTTTCACTGTTCTATTCCCTGTTCGATTCCACCCTCTTTTACTGTTCTTTTCCCTGTTCGATTTCACCCTCTTTTACTGTTCTATTCCCTGTTCGATTCCACCCTCTTTTACTGTTCTATTCCCTGTTCGATTCCACCCTCTTTTACTGTTCTATTCCCTGTTCGATTCCACTCTCTTTTACTGTTCTATTCCCTGTTCGATTCCACCCTCTTTTACTGTTCTTTTCCCTGTTCGATTCCACCCTCTTTTACTGTTCTATTCCCTGTTTGATTCCACCCTCTTTTACTGTTCTATTCCCTGTTTGATTCCGCCCACTTTTACTGTTCTATTCCCTGTTTGATTCCAGTATTTCACTTAATTTTTTTATTCATTGTCATTCTTTTTAACATCCCACTCTGAAACACTTTTGGTTGCCCATTTATTTTAATTAACGGTGCTCCTAAAACAAAGCTCCCTCCTATTATTAGTATAGCAAAAAGAATCTCAGTTATATTGGAAAAGCATACTTCCACCGAGCCTTTGAAGTGACTTCCTGGTATCCTTTGGTACCAAGTTGTCCTCGTGCCTGTTTCAGACACAGCAGTAGAAATGAATACACAGTAGAAAGGAAAGCAGAGAGAACTGTGGCATATGAAGACACGAAAAGTCTGTTGTGTATTGGATCTGGTTTCACTTTAATGTCTTTATAAACCAACATGTCACTTTCAGTTTATGCGGAAATGCTGGTCTGTGTTCCCTGAAGCTGCAGTATCTGCATGTGAGATGGCCTGGAAGTGCTGAAATGTAGCTGGGCTCTAGGGCAGAGGGCAGTAGCTAAATGACTTACTATGTCACTGTATTACTACACCACTAGCGGGTGTTTGGGTATTAAAGCCAGCCACCTGTTCAGCTCACACAGAAATAGGAAAATCATTTCCGTCGGAGGGAAAGAGTCAGAATTCTCTGAAACAAGGGGGCGTCACGTAAAAATTATCCTCACGTGTAGATTTACAGGTTTATTAAAGTTTTTTTCACCTGAAATGTGGGGACAGCATTTGACAACATCCTATGAGCCACAACTGTCTCCCAAAAGGACAAAAATATGTCATTTCCTCTTCAGTTTTCATGCTGGTGTCAGCACGGGCAGCAGGATTTAATTGTGTCATGTTTAATGAGTGAGGCGTTGGGAAAATAAAAGCAGTTTATCTGAAAAGGGACAACTAGCCAATTTCTCTTAATTATCAGCAAGCGCTTTATCTAATTTTACCATTCTCATTCAAATCATGCATAACAGATTTGTTTGGATTCTGTGTTAATATTTATATTTTTGACTGCCCACCTCATAATCCTTTCGGTTACGCCTGTATCAGCGGTGAATTCTTTCAAAAAGGCGTCGCTAAGTCTGAGACAGCCTAACGGGCATTCACATGTGATTTCCCCCTGAACGGGAGGGTGATTGTTCCCTGGAACTTTGGCTCTGTGCATGTGTGTGTGTATGCGTGTGTGTGTGTGTGTGTGTGTAACAGTCTGTTTCCATCTCTGCTTTCTACCTGTCTCAAAGCAAAAAAATACAGAAGGAGGACAGACTGCCACTCCCTCCTTTAAAAAAAAGGCTTGAGCGAAATGTCAAGCTTTGACCTATTTTGGTGTTCAGCTATTCGTGATGTTTGGCCATTTGATTTAAAAATAAAACTAATTTCGTCCATAAAGTTTTGGAGGATTTTGATTTTGGATCTGAGTTGTCGACTTGTTTAAGGGACAAGCACCCAGGAGAAGGATAATTTTACTGGCTTTGATAAAACCAGCGCAGCTGTACCAAGGACTTAGCAACTAAGTGAATGTGTTGTGAAATGTTTGGCATTAATTTAACTCTAACAGAGTACAAGAGTCCAATCGGGACCAGGTGTACTCGGTACACTCAGAGTACACTGTGTAAGAACCTTTTTTTAGAGCATATGGAAAATGTGGATATTTTGCACCGCTGGAATCAGATCCATAAAATTCACAAATTAACACTTTTTTAAAAATATATTATATTAGGGATATATTACCTGCTAGGTATTTTAATACTAAGGCAGAATGTAATATGAGAAAAGAAACTTGCTCAGATTTTCATGGAAAATTCATTACACATGTATCATCTGCATGTGCATTTTCTTGTTTTTTATTTATTTTTTGCTTGTGAAAAACCATGATTGGTTTCAACATTTTTTTTCTTTCTTTTCTTGACATTTGAAGGACTGTGTCAGATTTAGCTAGTTAATGTGTGTCCGTTAATGTTTTATCTGTTGTCCCAGGGTAGGTTATAATGAACAAATGTAACGTGCAGCACTGCACATCCCAACAAGCATACTGTAGTATGCCTAATTGACATCTTCTGTATAAATAAAAATGCACAACCATACCGCACCAGAAGCCAAATCTGCAAGACACTGAGACTTCATGAGAAGCCCCTGTTAATGAGGCATCACTAATGCACCTCTTCTTAATACCAGCTTCCCTCATGTCTCACTGCACAAGAAAGAGAAAAAGAAGCAAGTGCAAACAGTGAAAAGTGATAACAGCAACACGATTATAAATGGCTACACAGGTATCAGTGTCAACGGGTACTTTTTTTTTCTTACATTAATCTCAGAGCATAATAATATGATTATGATGGCATACTGACTGAATTTTCAAACAATATTATTGTTTTATTTTAAACCACAATTGTGTCCATCACAGTCAATGGCAAACTACAGCAAAGGAGCATGTATGGCACAAAGTTTTTTTTTTTTTTTTAATTAAATAACACTTCACCTTGTAATTTAATGTCCCCTTTTCAGTTTTAAATATATTTAAATATTTGAAAAACATTTCAGCCTGTCCTCTTAAAAAAAAAGTAAAATTACTTACATAATCAGAGGCAATTCACCTGCCTTAGACTTTTTAGATGCAAACTTGCAGACCTGAAGAATTTGACAGAGATTAGTTTAAACCAATCACATTTCACGATGGAGACTGCAACAGACCAATGCAGGAGCAGATGTATTCTGAGGGGAGGGGCTTTACTGAGGTGGCTACTCTGTCCCTCACCTACTCTGAGGCTCAGAGATCGATGTCATTTCAAGCAAAGCCACAACACATGTCTCTTGAGCTCTCTGGATAGAGAGCAGGCTTGTGAGTCACTCGTGAACTGGTGAGTCTAGCACTGTACAGATCAAACCTCTGATCTCTACTGGCTGCTTCTCTTTTACAAGTAGTCTTGCTTCAGTTATCTCTCTCTTCCTCTGTCGCTATCTCTCTCTCTCTCTCTCTCTCTCTCTTTCTCTTCCTTGGTCTAGCTCATCTGCCTGTGGTTTCAGATGCAAGCTTCAAAATCTCTTCACCAACAAGCTCATTTTGGTTTTCGTAGAAACTGGGGCTTCGTTCTTGTTGATTTTGCTACTTGAAGGCATGGGGGAAATGTGTCACCGTAAGATTGTCCCCTTCAGCACATCACACCATGCACACACAAGAGAGAAGATCTCAGACTTTATGTTCTCACCATAGTGGCTGTTTATCTGTAGTTTATAATGCAGTTATTAACTACAGTATCTCACGCACAAGTGCACCTCATTATAGACAGACAATTTTATTTGTGTTCTGGGTAACCACTGAAGATGGCGATGTTGAAGCCTAAGCTGGAATTTGAAGCAAAGAGAAAAGATGGCAATTAAGTTTCTTGCTCATACAGTACCCATCACTCTCCAGATCTACCTCCTCCTGTTTTTGTATTGAACTCAAAAGTAAAACCTAATTTGCTTGGCAGAGGTTTTTTTTTCAGGGATAATGAACTGCCTTACATTACATTACAGCATTTAGCAGACGCTGTTATTCAGAGCGAATTACACAGCTTTTACACATCATTTAATATTGTATCCAGTTATACAGCTGGATATATGCTGAAGCAAGGCAGGTTAGGTACCTCGCTCAAGGGTACAACGGCAGTGTCCAACCCAGGGAAAGGAACCTGTGACATTTAGGTTACAAGACAAAGTCCTTACCCATTATACTACACTGCAGCCTCGGTTCCACAATGCTGAGGATCCTGAACCATCGCTGTGGTGAACACACTGAAGTCAGCATCAACTGGGTTGATAAACGTCAACAGTTCCTGGAAGGTCGTCTGAGTAGGGCTGCAGAGCTTTTGATCCTTCCCTGTAAATTCGATCGCAGAGATGTCTGTCTGAGCGTGGTCTTCTTTGGTCCATCGGTGAAAGGTGATTCAGGGTACTTCTGGGAAATTTACTGGAGTGAAAAATGTAACGATGCTGTAAGAATCACCTGAGATTAATCATACAGCGCAATGAAATCCTGTGCTTTCAGTCTCCTACTTTGCGTTAGCCAGAAATCACTTTGACATTACATGCTCTTGATCCCAACCGTTGGCTGAATCTGCAGAATAGAAGCCCTTGACATATTCTGGCATGATGAATCTTACAATCTGTATGAGCTTTTGATCTGTGGTCCAATGCATTTCAGTGCTACAGTGCGTATAGTACGATGTGTTCATGTGCCACACAAACTGCGGTATTTGTGACGGAGTTATACCTACATTTTTTACATTTTCTTAAGTTAGTCTTGAGGTCATGCGATTCATTGTGACCTTTTGTGATGGACTGCCTGATCCAAAACATTTAGATAGCGGGCGTGATGTGACGTTGATGATTGTGTACCATTTTGTTAACAAAATTCTGTGTTCCTGATGCTTGAAAGGAGACCCGATTGTTGTCAATTCACAGAGATTCTGAACTATTGAATTTATTATTTTTATTTTACTTTTTTTTAAAAAGCATTTTAATATTGAAGCATGCTATTGATTAAAGACGAAAGTATTCATTTTATGCACATATAATATACACACAACAACAGAACCCTGGTATGGAAGTCGGCGTACGAAATTGAAAACATCAAAGGGCGCTCTAGGTTGTAGATTTTGAGATAAGGTTAATTTAGTCAGGAAACGGCTACAGAATAAATAGATTTTTTTCTCGTTTTTTTCCACCGTGACCTAGATACAGCGTTGAAAAAAATTATTTTAATGTAACACCAAAGCTTCTGACAAAACCCAATACCTTACAGTACCTTGCCAAAGGTCAGGTACAGTCTGACATGAACGCATGTCACCACTGGCACCTCTAGACATTGGAAATGAAGCACGACACATCAAACACCGACCGATGGGTTTACACCATATGAGCCAATGGTTTGAGTACTATGATCATATGTTATGTTATTGAAAGCTGTTTTTGAAACAATAACAAAATTAGTTTTGTGTTAGTGATTAAATGTAGGTCTGGGCCTCCAAATTCAGTTTGTGGCGTTAAAAAACTGGAACCTCATAGGCATTTAGATTCTATGTGGGGAAGGGACCAGAACCTGTTTTTAAATATTCAGGATATTTTTTTTCTCCAGCTTTTCAGACTCACATTTTAAATTTGTTTAATCATCCAACGAGCGTGCAGAGTACGTTCACTGTCATCAGACCGTTCCAAACCGGTTTAAGGGGTCATTCAGTAAAGCAGGTAGGACTAACTGCACTTAAATTATCATTATAAAATGTTTTTTTTTTTAAAATTAATTAATGAATTAATTAATACTCTTTTCGTAGTTAATGTTACCGAGAATAAAAGCGCATTTCACGTGTAGACCGCTGTTCCGGAATGTTCTGACTGAATCATTAAGAATGTGATGACATGTATTTCTAGAATATTTAGCAGCATTTGCAACTTAAATCAAGTTAGTTAAAAGAACATCTAAAACACATCACTGCACAATAATGATATTATTTACTGAAAGGATTTTAAAAAATAAGTCATTATATTTAGCAACATGACAAATGCAATTTCACCATTGATGTTAGGTTTAATCATATAGGTAATACCTCAGAAATATTCATCAGCGATTACAATCATTACAATCGATCACAACTGATAAAGGTCATTTCAAGATACCGCAGTAAGAACATTTTAGTGCCAGTAGCACACAGATATGACTGAAAAAAATTATAATATATCATATTTTATATATTTTAATTTAAAAAGAACTAAACATGATGCATAAGTACATTGGTTTGGGTTCAATCAAATTTTGACATTAAAATGAATGCAAGTGTTTTCTTTACATTTTACAAGCTACTTGTGGTGATTGTGCTGAACTTTCTGAAGAAAAAGTTAACACTATCTTGACATGGTGAGAAGTCGCTGCCAATGAGCGGTTACTTTATTCACGTTATTACTTGAAAATAAATGAAAGCACTGCCCTGTCCTTGTCCAAGATGTTAACACACAAGCTCCATTCATCATCCCCAGTGAGTCACACATGGAAGCACGATTTAAAAAAAAAAATTTTTAAAGCGTTTTTGTTTTGCGGTCATAATCGTTCACAATTTGACCAAATAAATTTCGTACAACAAAGTCATACAACGTAAGTGTAGAAGTGGAGGTGTGAGAATGTTTTTTTTTTTTTTTTAAATGGTTTTAGTAAAACGTGGAAACGGGTGTACTGTAGAATTCGCTTTCCTGTTTCATTCAGACGCGATCGCTTCAGTTGGCACACGGCGGGAACCGGGGACCGAGGCCGCACGTATGAGCAAAAAGAAAAGAGAAGAAGCTGGGGACGAGAATTAACAGAGAGGGCAGAATACCCCCACGCGCCGACTCCTGCGGCTCTCAGGTCTGCTGTAGGCCACGGGCCACACGGAAGCCTCTTTTCTACGTTTACGTTTTTGGTAAATGGACTGCATTTATATGGTAAACTGACTGCATTTATATGGTAAATGGACTGCATTTATATTGCGCTTTTATCCAAAGCGCTTTACAATTGATGCCTCTCATTTGCCAGAGCAGTTAGGGGTTAGGTGTTTTGCTCAGGGACACTTTGACACGCCCAGGGCGGGGTTTTGAACCGGCAACCCTCCGACTGCCAGTCAATCGGTCTTACCTCCTGAGCTATGTCGGCCCCCCAAATTGAGCGATTCTTGTTGTAAATTTTCAGCACCACGCTGGCAGCTCTCCACTGGCCAGTAGAGAGGGGAGCTCTCTTCACTGTGCGTGAAACACTGGTTTTGTCACCCATCCACGTCCGTCCAGCCCCCCGAAAAAAGGTGATAGCAGTCCCTGTGGGTGTGAAGGCGAAACTGGCGGGTTCGCACGAAGGCCTCGCGAATCCTAAATCAGGGTGCCAACGCTTATCATTTCAATCTCAGATAAATTTCAGAAGAAAAACCTGGTGTCGCAATGACACATTGTAAAAACCGGACTGAATTAGTGGTAAAGCTTGGAGGTAAATCTGTGGCTCATGCATAAAGAACAGTGGTCCAGAATGAGTGACTAGTGTTCCAGATGCAAACTTAGGGACATAAGGACACCGGTACTGTAGGTCACTATGTGTAAGTACTCAAGAGATAGCACAGATATGCAAATTAAAATTATGCGGATAGATGGACTATCTGCAATTATCTTGGCTGGGGGAAACTGCATTTATGGAAATAACCATGAATTTGTCACCTCACTACATTGCGTTTTGGGTTTTGAGGGCGAAGCCATGTGACAGCTTCTCTATGTGTGTGTGTTTGTGTGCGTGTGTGTGTGTGTGTGTGTGTGCATGTGTGTGTGGGGCAGGGTGTGTGTGTGCTTCTAAACGCATGAGACTAAGTTCCAGTAATTATGCCAACAAATTTCGTCATTTCAGATTTTTTACTTTCCGTCGAACCTGCAGTCACCGTCAGATGGAGGAGGTGTTTTCGTGCGTCAGCATTGCCTTCTGCATTCCTATTTGCATTGCACAGTGAGAGAGAGAAACAGAGAGACAGAGAGACGTGCGTTATATCAGACTTCCGATTTTAGTCAGTATTGCACAATATTCAAATTTTGGTCAAACGCTTCAAACTCGGAGGATCGCCGACACGGCATCGCACGACCCCAAATTTAATGACATTACATTTTTTGACGGACGCCCCCGCGGGGCCAGTCGTCCCCCTGCTGAAACCCACAGGTAGAACAGAAGAGTGCGACTGACGCCGCTCCCCGCACGGCAGGACATTGCCTGAGGCGACGTGCGTCCAGTTCGCCCTCCGAAGCGCTGCGGTGTGAGGTCAGCACCGGCCTCAGCGTTTCACCTCACCGCCTGCGAACGATCCACATTCTGTCTACACGCCCCGATCATTTCCCTCCTGCGTCATCGCACTTCTACTGCCTTCTGTCTGTCTTTCTTCTTTGTTTTTCCTCCCTGTTCCAGGTTCATTATCCTACCGTACGACCCTTCAGTCTAATTGTGACAGTGTTTATCATGAATAGAGCATAATTTATTAGAACTGTATTACCCACTGTGGACAGCAAAGGTCACTGTTGGCACTGCCCTGGTGGAAATTTCAGCTTGGTTCCAGCCTGGTTTTTAGCTGGTCCAGCTGGTTTCGAAGCTAGTTTGTAGATGGTCAAGTTGGTGACAAAATGGTTGAGACCATCACCGAATTTCAGATGGCATCGAGATGGAGCAAAAACTGGTCCCAGCTCAATTCCATCTTAGGCTGTAAGCTTAAGTTTTCCACCAGGTCGTATGCACTTCTTAAACTGTACAGTGTATGAAACATATTGTTGTTGTCGTTACAACATTCCGTTACAATGCATATGTGTACTCCTGGCATTAGTCATGGTTTCGTATTTTGAAGAGGTTTGTGGCTTCGGCATGTGTGTGCGCGCCAGTAACCAAAAATTCAGAGTTGAAACAGAGCTCTCCTTCTCCACGTAAACCAGGCTTACAGAGCACCGACTAGAATTCATTTAACACGCAGGACAGAAGAATACTGCATGTGCCTTTCCGGGCCTTCGGTTGCCAAATGCGCAGAACTCTAGCGTGCACGCTCGCCAGGAAAGTGCTGTGCGCTGTGTTACTGTGCCTGTCGGGCTGTGTCTTGTTGTTGTCTGTGAGAAAATCTTAAAGAGAAAAATTGATGAAATCCAGGCTGATGCACTTGCTCCTTCTGTAAAATTAAAATTGCACTGGACCAAAACGCATTTCATTTTGAAAAAACCGTGATTTTACACAAAATGTTCGTTGGATGTTCATCGATAGAAAATGTTTTAAAGAAAAATATTGCTCAGGGTGAAAGACTCAAATTAAGAATAAAACACAGCAGTCGGTCTGAGCAGAGTCATAGTTTTCAAAGTACGCAATACGCACTTAAAGCTGTTCAGAGGAAACGTTTTGTTCATCGTGTTCTTTCTCAAAAAGTTTGCTGTCAAAATTATCGACAATGAGGTATTGTTTTCAGTATTTGTTTAACATCTACAAGACTCACACCCTTGATAAAATGCTCGAAAATTAACGTCATTCCAAGCCTTCGTCTGATGAAATTTTGGAGCATTACATCAAGTGTGCAAGTCTTATTATTTCATAGTTCTATAAAGAAACATCATCTTTCAAGGAGATTCACAGCATGAATTCACTACGTAATCAAATAAATTCATATAGTTTCAAAAATGCAGCGCCATAAACCACTCTTTTCAGTTTTCAGTTAAAATCAGTTCTTTTGTGCCTGCAATCAGTTCAGATTTTCCATCTTCAACTTGTTGATTTCCACTTATAGCTGATCTACAACCCAGATAGAAGAGGCAAAAAATATTATTGTCATTACCCTCAGCAGCACCTTCCTACCACATAAGATCAAACATACTCAAAGGTTAACAATGGGAAACAGAGTGGGTATAGGAAGAACACTTGGTGTGGGAATATTTAAATTAGGTCCTTGTTTTTTCGGTCTCTCATTTCTTCCTTCAATCCGTTACCTTTCAATGGGAGAATTTCCGCAGCAGAAATCCCCTTAAAAGGATGAGCGATTCACATAAATGAAAATCAAACGATTAATATGCATATTAATTAAGTTATTAATTAATGTATATTAATTAAGTTCACCTATTTTTTACTTTACATTCAGTATTTTATTAAATATAAGAGAATGTATCATACTGAGCCAGAAATATTGAGAAGTCCTGAGTAAAAGAGCAATATTTAAGAAGCATTGACACAAATAATTGTCCCCTGTCCAGCATTAATGGCAACATTTATTATTAATGTTTTAAAAATGTCATTACTGATGATGATTCACGCATTAATGACAAGGCACCGACTTCCCTGTTTGGATCAGGCGTGCAGCTTTTTAAAATGATTTAGTCATTAGGGGTGGGGTGCAGTGCAGGAGTGGGTCAAGTTAAAAATGAAAGCCTGTTCATTTAGGAACTCTGTGATCTGATGTGGCTTCTCTGTCATATACTTTCCCTAGGACACCAATCACAAAACCAGCTAAATAGTAAAATAAATCCAGTACATCATTTCAATGTTTTGTACAAAAGATAAAATATTCACTCATTGTAGATTATATATCAACGGTATTTTCCTCCCTTTTCTATTCTTAATGGTGTGAGTGCTTGGTGACTGATTCATGACCTGTCCAGGGTGTATTCCTGCCTCTCACCCAATGCATGATGGGATAGGCTCCAGTCCACCCCCGTGACCCTGACCAGGCGGGTTTGATTACAGATGGATGGATTGTTTCTTTATTCATGGAGCACAAATGTTACCTTCATTCCAGCACTTAATGTACTTTGTAGTATCGTCCTAATGTTGTAGCTTGTACTGCCCCCTAGTTTGACTGAGCACAGGTTAGGTCAGAATAATGTTCACTGTGTGAACTGGACTTAATTTGTTCATGGCTATGAATAACCGTACAAAATGAGCATTGTGCCTTATTGAACCTGCATTTTTGCAGTTGTTCCAATGACCTTGATATTCACTTTTGCACGTCGCTTTGGGTAAAAGCATCTGCTAAATAAACGTAATGTAATGTGATGTAATGTAACATAATGTAATGTAATGTACTGTAATATAATGTACTTTAATGTAATGTAATGTAAAGTAATGTGAGTTTCTCTGTCTGCCCCAGGTTGGATGGAGATCTCTGGCCGGGCCTTGAACCCCAGCTCTCGCCTCTCCTCCAGCTCCGACCCCCGGGCCCCGCTCGGGTTCTAAGATGTCCGCCCAGCTGCGCAACCCCCTGTACTCGCCCCTCCTGCGGCGGGCCGGGGAGCTCCGCCGCTCGGGCGCGTTCTGCGACGCCGTGGTCGTGGTGGACGGCCAGGCCTTCCGGGCCCACAGCCTGGTGCTGGCCTGCGCCAGCCGGGAGCTGGAGCGGCGGCTGACCGTCGCCGAGGACGACCGCGACCACGACGACCGCCGCGACCGCGACGACCGCCACAACCACCACGACCGCCACCGACGACCGCCACGACCACCGCCGCCGCTGCACCATCGACGCCCTCTCCGCCCACGCCTTCCGGCAGGTCCTGGACTACGCCTACGCGGAGGTGCTGGAGGTGCCGGTGGCAGACCTGCCGGGGCTGGCGGAGGCCGCCCGGGCCCTGGGGATGGAGGAGCTGGGGAGGCAGTGCCTGGCCTGGCTGGAGAGGGCGGACCCCGGGCCGGGCGCCGGACACCGCGGGCGCAGGTCCTCGGGCTCCGCCGGAGGGGAACCCCAATCCTCGGAGGCGTCCCCCAGCAGCACTGACCTGGAGGGGCCGGGCTCCCCTCCCCACGACTCCCCCCGCAGCGGGGAGCCCAAACCCGACGAGACGCTGCGCAGAGTTAGCGTCATCGCCAGCGCCGCCCCCCACCTGCCCGCTCCCTCCCCCGACCAGGCCCCCCAAACTAGGGTGGGGCGCGGGAATGTCCCCGTCCACTACAGATTTCTCCATCCGCACCCTCCAGTCCTCCCAGCCCTTGCTGGCGTACTCCTTCCCCTTCTCCACGCCCGTGTACCCACTCTTCCCTCCCCAGACCCTCCCCCAAGTGCACGACTCCATCTTCAGCTACGCCAGGCTGCTCCACCCCTTCCACCACACCCTCCTCCAAGCGCCGCAGAAGCTGGCCCCCTCGATGAAGCACGGCCCCCTGGGAAAGAAGGCCTCGGCGGACGTGGCGCTGATGGACGCCGTGCCAGGTGGTGGGGAAAGGTAAGGCGCCGCCGCGGTGGAAAAACAGCCCGCCAGAGGCCCTGTCTGACTCCAACTCTTCAGTTGCAGAATGAACAGGTTTCCCCTCCTCCTCTGGCTTGTGGGTTCCCATTCCCTGCTATAACAGAGCTCAGAATGTCCCCAATTTGCCTAAATTCCACACAGCTAACTGCCTGGCAGGTGTCCGTGTGTGTGTGTGTGTGTGCGCGTGTGTGTGTGCGTGTGTGTGTGTGTGCGTGTGTGCATGTGTGTGTGTGTGTGTGTGTGTGCATGCAAGCGTGAGTGCCTGCATTTGTGTGTGTGTGTGTGTGTGTGTGTGTGAGAGAGTGTGTGCCTGTGTCAGTGTGTGTGTGCAAGAGTGTGTGTGTGTGTGTGTGTGTGTGAAAGTGTCCCTCCTCCTGTACTTTCCCCTGTTTTAAAAGTCCCCCCTAACCATGTCTATAGTTCTCCATTTGTCCTAATTGCCTCGATCAGTCTCTGCTGGGTCTGAAGAAGTTTTGTTTTTTATTGGTTACATTTCAACGGGAAATTTGCCATCACTGCTGCTGCTTGCGTATGGGAGGAATCTGCAGTCTAGCTGTAGGTTTGTTTTAGTCAAATTTCATCCAGCCGAGTTTCATCATGTGCGTCACTTTTCGCAATTTATTTGTCACAGAGCTGGGTTTTGACGTCATTTACCGGGTCAGTGTGTTTCATCAGTGTGGCAGCTTGCAGTGCGATGCACGGAAGACCGTTCCCCACAGGCGTGCCCCCACCCCATCCCACCCCACCCCACCCCACTCCTGAATCGTACTGAGCACACGATGCAGGAAATGTTCTTTTGCGGACGGGGGGGGAAGAGGGCAGAGCGGAGTGGTTCACAGGGACGCGATTTTTTAAAGCGAGCCCGTGAGGCGGTCTGGGGGATCCCCCGGCATTTCCCCCCACCCCAGCCGCCAGGCACATGAAAGGCGCGGAGGTCCACCCACGGATCTGTACGAACTGTTCTGTTTCGCTCTCGTTCTTAGACGCTGCCTGACCACCCACTCTCCTCCCCCCCCCCCCCCCCCCCCCCCCCCCTCCCTTTAACCTTCTGACACAGGCCACCCCATTCACATTTTCGTAGTTTCCCCGTCCCGGGCCCTCGCTGCGAGCGCCAGGTGCTGTGGGACGCTCGTCTGACCCGCCGGTTTCCAGGCTGAGTGCGCGCCGCGCCCACGCGCGGGGCCTGGGGCTGAGCGTCGGTCTGAGGGAGGCGCCCTGGAACTCAGAGCCGCTCACGTCTCTCTCTCTCTCTCTCTCTCACATACTCTCTCTCTCTCTCTCACACATACTCTCTCTCTCTCTCTCTCTCTCACATACTCTCTCTCTCTCTCTCTCTCTCTCTCTCTCTCACATACTCTCTCTCTCTCTCTCTCTCTCTCACATACTCTCTCTCTCTCTCTCTCTCTCACATACTCTCTCTCTCTCTCTCTCTCTCTCACATACTCTCTCAAATTAAAATTCAAATTCAAAATGCTTTATTGGCATGAAATACATTTGTACTTATTGCCAAAGCGTACACACACAAACAGGAATAGGAATACAAACGACAGTGAAATACAAACAACATTATGGTACTCTCTCTCTCTCTCTCTCTCTCTCTCTCTCTTTCTGACACTCTCTCTCTCTCTCAATTCAATTCAATTCAATTCAATAAGCTTTATTGGCATGGTAAGGGTACACTTACATTGCCAAAGCATTCACTCACATGACAAACATAACAGACAGGCAATAACAATTTAACTACAAAAAACAGAAAAAATATAAAATCCAGACAATTCGCAGAAATAAAATTCTACATCTAGAACATAACGCGTACAAAATGTCAATGAACTATAATAATTTTACTTTTCTGGTGTCAATGTTACTCCCTGTCCCTCAGTTTGTAGCAAGTGGCAATGTATTGTGCTGCCAAATCTACACATTCCCTTCTTTCTCCCAAAAGGAATGGCAGCTTCTCTGTCTCTGAGTGCATCTCAAATTGTGGGCAGATTTTTTTCATTTTGAGGAAGAACAGTGACCTTGTCTCTCTGTATTTCTCACATTTCTCTCTCTCTCTCTCTCTTTCTGACACTCTCTCTCTCTCTCTCACACACTGTTTATCGCTGTCTCTCTCTCACACTCTCTCTGTCTCTCACACACTCTATCTCTGTCTTTCTCACACTCTCTGTTTATCTCTGTCTCTCTATCTCTCTCTCACCCTCTGTCTCTCTCTCTCTCTCTCTCTCTCTTCTGTACTGTGAGCATTGTGTCATGTATCATTGCATGTAGCACCTTCCAAACAAGTAGGTTGTGCTCACACAATGCTATAACGCTATAATGGGCAGACTTCAGTGGAACCGTTAGTAGCTGGTATCATGACACCATCAGAAGGTTGTTAAATATGTGTTAATGATACTGTGGTCAGGGAGAGGAGAGGTATGAGGACATCCTGTTCACACTCATCTGTTTTATTATTATTTTTTGCCCACAATTTCCTTTTCTCACACTAGCCGTATTCAGCAGAAAAATGTGTTTTCGGATACGTGTGTATGTATATATATATTCTCTAAATTGTCCATAGGTGTGAATGTGTGAGTGAATAGCGTGTGTGCCCTGTGATGGATTGGTGACCAGTCCAGGGTGTATTCCTGTCTCTCGCCCAATGCATGCTGGGATAGGCTCCAGCCCCTCTGCCACCCTGACCAGGAATAAGCGGGTATAGATAATGGATGGATGGGTGGATATTAAATATATGTGTGAGTACGTGCGTGTGTGTGTGTGTGTGTACGTGCGAGTGTGTGTGTGCGCGTGTGTGTGTGTGCGTGTGTACATGTGTGGTATGTGTGCATGTGTGTATGTGTGTGTGTGTGTATACATTGGCAAATCAGAGGCTGAACAATTTACAAATTATAGTTCTGTGTTTATTATTATTATTATTATTATTATTATTATTATTATTATTATTAGCCCATCTGTTTCTGTATGGCTTGCTGCTTTAATTACATGCACACATACTTTTCCTGTGCCTCTGCTTATTGTCATTGCTCTGTTTGGATGCTGAGGCAGAGACAGGTTAAAAGGATCCTGTGCTTCTCAGAGATGGGTTAAAAGGATCCTGTGTTTCTCAGAGATGGGTTAAAAGGATCCTGTGCTTCTCAGAGATGGGTTAAAAGGATCCTGTGTTTCTCAGAGATGGGTTAAAAGGATCCTGTGCTTCTCAGAGATGGGTTAAAAGGATCCCATGCTTCTCAGAGATGGGTTAAA
>CM045883.1:90676247-90860283 GCA_025169545.1 Anguilla japonica
AGATTTACACCCCTCTAGACGTCCAGCTTTTGCCACTGGGGGACCAGTTCCAGAAATGCAATGACGGGTTTGGACTTGAGGTGCTTTACTCCCTTCTTCTTCTTCTTCTCGTTTCTTCAAACACCAGACGGAGTTTTGGCCCCAAGTCAAAACCCAAATCAACACAAACATCCTTCGTATGACTGGTTTTGTGGGTGCAGAGCAAACACAAACAGACAGAACCCAACCGCATCCTTTCTGTCAGGATTTATCTGATTGGTTTCAGAAGCACACCCGTTCAGAGGCCTTTGTTCTGTACAGTTACCATTACTGTACACTGCAGGGCTGTGGGTGCTCGCCTGCTGCCAGTTCAGCTTAGAGTCTGCTTTATTTCAATTTTTTTATTTTAAAATAGCACATTCTTTCTTCTTCTTCTTCTTTTTATTTAACTAAAGCAGGTTTTCAAAAACTGTGTACAGCTCAGGGTCTTCGCTCATTTCTTTCTGTGAAATTAGCCTTTGATTATTACGATAGAATATTTATAAAGGGTCAGCTTAAAAATCCAAACACATTTTAATTGGGTAAATTACAGCTGGTGTTTAAACTACAAGTCTGGACCTCTAGACAACTGACAACTAGACAACTGACATGTCATAAGAGAGGCTGCCACTGCAGCCTTAAGCAAGATACTTAACCTGATTTGCTTCAGTAAAATATCCAGCAGTATAAATGGATTGTATGTAAAAAGAAGTCAAGTGGTGTACACCGTACTGGATAAACGAGTCTGTTATTTTACTAAAATGTGTTACACATAGATTGGCCAAACTTGCCACTGATAAATGTAATGACGTGTGAGAGACAGCAGTCACAAATTTTATGCGTAAATTAAGGCTGTAATGTTTTTAAATGACAAAATATTTGAAAAAAAAAAAGATTTTTATTCAAATTCATATTCAATATTATTTAAATTCAGCGTCAACAAAATTGTCTTAATTATTATGTACTGCTCAGGTATGTCCACCAGAGGGCAGTAGAAGTTCTGAACGGGAGATGGACAGGTTACCGTAAGCTGGGGAGAGATGTAGCCAAATAACAAAAGTATGACAAGTTAGGTATTCCTCAAACAGAGGAATACAAGTATAATATATAAATTAATATTTACAGTCCCTCTCTCCCTCTGTCTCTCCTCTCTCTCCCCCTCCCTCTCTCTCTCCTCTCTCTTCCTCTCCGTCTCCTCTCTTTCTCCTCTCTCTCCCCCTCCCTCTCTCTCTCCTCTCTCTCTTCCTCTCCGTCTCCCCCCCCCCCCCTTTCTCCTCTCTCTCCCTCTCTCTCTCTCCGCAGCCCCACTGGAGCCCCCGTTTTGCCCGTTCTGTGGGAAGGCCCAGACGAGCCGCAGCGCCCTCCTGCCCCCCCACGCCCGCAGATGGGGTCACCTGTGCTCGGAGTGCGGCCGATCCTTCGCCAGCAGCACCGCGCTGCGCAGACACCAGCGCCAGCACACAGGTGGGCCCTCAGAACCCGGACCTCTCCCTCAGACCCACACCGCATCCACCGCTGCTCTCCTCCCAGGGATCAGTCCAGAGAGGTGGCTCCACCGCTGCTCTCCTCCCAGGGATCAGTCCAGAGAGCTGGATCCACTGCTGCTCTCCTCCCAGGGATCAGTCCAGAGAGGTGGATCCACCACTGCTGCTCTCCTCCTTGGGATCAGTCCAGAGAGGTGGATCCACCACTGCTGCTCTCCTCCCAGGGATCAGTGCAGATAGGTGGATCCACCCCTGCTGCTCTCCTCCCAGGGATCAGTGCAGATAGGTGGATCCACCCCTGCTGCTCTCCTCCCAGGGATCAGTGCAGATAGGTGGATCCAGCACTGCTCTCCTCCCAGGAATCAGTCCAGAGAGGTGGACCCACTGCTGCTCTCCTCCCAGGGATCAGTCCAGAGAGGTGGATCCACCACCACTGCTCTCCCAGGGATCAGTCCAGAGAGGTGGATCCACCCCTGCTGCTCTCCTCCCAGGGATCAGTGCAGATAGGTGGATCCAGCACTGCTGCTCTCCCAGGGATCAGTCCAGAGAGGTGGATCCACTGCTGCTCTCCTCCCAGGGATCAGTCAGAGAGGTGGATCCATCGCTGCTGCTCACCTCCCTGGGATCAGTGCAGAGAGGTGGATCCACTGCTCTCTCAGTCCAGAGAGGACATGAGGAAGAGACACGAGGATGAGATGGGAGGGCGGGGATATGCAGCCAGAGTGTATTAGGCAAGCGGAGCGTCCTTTGCTCGGCTCAGTGTCAGTGTGAAGCCGCGTCTGTAACAGACACTGAGGAGTGGATCGTTCACATGTCCCGCAAATTGAATGGGCAGCAAAAAAGTGTAAATGTGCGCGCTTAAAAAATGTAACGATAAACATTTTCACTGCAATGAATTTTTTAAAACATATCAATAACTGAAAGTGGCAGTAATTTGTGTATTTGTGATGTTGCAATGCCTTACTGTACCCTCCCTCTCTCCCTCCCTCTCTACTCTCTGTCCCCTCTGCTCTCTCCCTCCCTCCCTCTCTACTCTCTGTCCCCTCTGCTCTGTCCCTCCCTCTCTTCTCTATGTCCCCTCTGCTTTCTCCCTCTCTCTCTACGCTCCGTCCCACCTGTTCTCTCCTCACCTCCCTCTCTACTCTCCATCCCCTGCTCTCTCCTCACCTCCCTCTCTACTCTCCATCCCCTGTTCTCTCCTCACCTCCCTCTCTACTCTCTGTCCCCTCTGCTCTCTCCCTCTCTCTCTACTCTCCGTCCCCTCTGCTCTCTCCTCACCTCCCTCTCTTCTCTCTGTCCCCTCTGCTCTCTCCCTCCCTCTCTACTCTCCGTCCCCTCTGTTCTCTCCCTCCCTGGAGCAGGGGAGGCCACGCTGGGCTGTGAGTACTGCGAACGCTGCTTCAAGGATGAGAGCTCCCTCCGCTCCCACCGGCGGATCCACAGCGGGGAGAAGCCCTACCAGTGCCAGCGCTGCCCCAAGAGGTTCAGCCTCAAGCACCAGCTGGACACCCACTACAGGGTGCATACTGGTACTGCCATGCCGCAGAGTCACCGTGTGTGTGTGTGTGTGTGTGTGTGTTTATGTGTGTGCCTGTGTGTGCCTGTGTGTGTGTGTGCGTGTGCGTGTGCGTGTATGTGTGTGCCTGTGTGTGCGTGCGTGCGTGCGTGCGTGCGTGTGTGTGCGAGGGTGTGTGTGCGTGCATGTGTGTGCGTGGGTGTGTGTATGTGTGTGCCTGTGTGTGCGTGTGTGCGTGCGTGTGCGTGTATGTGTGTGCCTGTGTGTGCGTGCGTGCGTGTGTGTGCGTGCGTGTGTGTGCGAGGGTGTGTGTGCGTGCATGTGTGTGCGTGGGTGTGTGTATGTGTGTGCCTGTGTGTGCATGCGCGTGTGTGTGTGTGTGTGGGTCATGAGTCCAAAGGCCCCTCCCTTACTGAAAAAAACGTATCAGGGACTGTTGTGGCCCTTGAGGGCCCCCCTGACCTTTGGGCCCCTGGGCCTGGGTCCCGACAGGCCCCGCCTGCTGTGCCAGCGTCTGACGGCGGTCTCCCTCTCTGACAGGCGAGAAGCCCTTCGAGTGCCGCCTGTGCGGCCAGCGTTCGCGGGACTACTCGGCCATGATCAAGCACCTGCGCACCCACGGGGGTGCCACCCCATACCAGTGCACCATCTGCCTGGAGTACTGCAACAGCCTGGCAGCCATGCAGAAGCACCTCAAATCCCACCCCGTCCAGGACTTCCCACCCGACTGGAGCATCGGCAGCACCTACCTGTACACCTCTCACAGCTGAGGGCCACATTCGAGGGGGGCGGGGGTGGGGGCCTCCCTGCGCACGCGACTCCCAAAAACGTTCACCATCAACCGGCTCCGCTGACGAAGCTAGTCAGCAGGGGGCAGCGCAGGACGCAGTTGGGCAGCGCCTGGTCATTGGTTTAGCGGGTTTGGTGTGGTCACGGGAGGGAACCTGGGTGTGATCTGACCATCATTCCACAGGCAGGTTGAGCTCTGACAGGCAGGCAAGGAGCGGAACGAGCACAAAACACACACACACACACACACACACACACAGCACACAAAGATCTTTCAAACACTTGGTAACTCACACTAACTACCCATACGTCTCCTCCCATTATGGGACAATCACATGTGCACATTCAAAACGTGGACAGAAACAGACCTGGGTTCAACATAACCACATTGACCAGGGGCCCCCAGTCTTCTCCAGAAAGGGCCAGTGTGGGTTAAGGCTTTTGTTTCCAACAAGCAGTGACACACATGGTTCTACTCATCAACTACTAGAGTAATTTGCTGACGACCTTGATTAGTAGAATCAGTTGTGCTACTGCTTGGCTGAAACAAAAGCCTGCACCCACACCAGCCCTTTCGGGACAAAATTGAGGACCTCTGACATAGACAGTAATTTCAAGTGTAGCATGTCAGTCGAGAAGCAATACCACATTATGACCACTAGGAGGAGCCAAGTCCCAGCTACTTCTCCTATTTGAATGTAGAATACAGCAGCATTACTGAACCCATTTACCAATGTTTGATTTTTGTGCTTTTACTATGAATGACAATTTTGTGGCTGTATATATTTTTAACGTTTGTATTTTTTAAAAATCAAATATTTTAAATATCTGCTTTATTGTCAGTAGCAAAAAAGAGCTTTTCATAGAAAATTTAATATTATATTTAAGATTTAATGTGTTGCAATTAGGTTGGAGTAACTGATCAAATCTAAAATAGTAAGACATTTGTCTCTTATCTGTTAAAGGGGTGTTGAGCAAATCTAAGAGGGTTCTCTCAGATATCATCTTTCTTTTTTGTTCGCACAATAAAGTGAGCTTGGGGGTGGGGGGGGGGGGGTTAACTTTTAATGCTTCTTATAACATCACAGCACAGACAATCTGCATTTGAGAAGCACGTAAAACTCAAAGAGTCATAGGGTAAATTAATGGGGGGGGGGGGGGGGGGGGGGGGGGGGGGGGGGGGGGGGAACCCCCTATGATTTCACTGGGCAGAGCCTGCAGAGCATCATGTTCAGTATTTAATCAACTTCACTGGACTCATATGTCCCCTGTTAGAGTTGAATTAATGATTTTATTGTGCGTGTGTGCCGCGGTTCCATGTTTTAATGGAGCGCGCGTTATTATGTCGCCAGTTTTTTTTTTTTTTTTTTTTGTTTTTTGTTTTTTTGCCGAAGCTGTCGTTCAATTTTACGAACGACTCAGCGAAGCAATAACGGATGATGGACTGGGTCAGTCATCCAAAACTGCCGTTCCACGACCTGACCGAAGTGTGCAGCCCAGCAAAATGTCACAAAAAAAAAAGTGTTAATTCAGCTCTTACAGAGAGTACTTATGAGGACAATGGAGCCCACATATACACTGCAAGAGCTGATTTAACACTGAAATATTTTACTGTGTACATTGTGTGGGTTAATGGTCCTGACCATAGGTGGACTGCCACCACTGTAACCATGGAAATGGTTCTTAACTTTGGTTTTGCTAAATTAATTAATTAATTAATGGCTCAAGTAAAATACCCCATTGGTATAACTGCATTTACCCGTGGACACAAGTTTTAATGACGTGGACGAATAACGAATAAGTGAAAGGCAAATGAAGTGTCTAAAATTCACAGAGAAGACTGAAGCACACATGAAAGAGTTTTGACCACGCCTTTTCTTTACTAATTGTCTTATTTGCTAACATTTGATGTTTCTGTTAGTCATCACACATTAAACAACGTGCTTGCGGAATGCACTTATTGGCTTTATGTTTGCAATTCTCTGGATGTGCCAGGTTTTATAGCAGATGTAAAACGTTAACTTTGAACAAAATAAAATTTTATTTGACACGGCTTCCAGTTTTCACTATAGATCTCACGTGTACTGCCTCAGATCACTGGAAAGAATTTCTATCATACAGCTTGGAATAGGTAAGATCATCTACTCTACACCAACGTTGCACAACAACATTTGTAACTTTAATGGAACAATTATTTTATAGTTATGTTACGCATATCCTCATTCAAAATGTCGGTATATCTATACGGAACATTTTCCCAAATCGCTGATAGTGCAAACTGAGATGATGCCATGTTCGTGAGCATAATGTGATACTGCAGCCGATATTCAATCACCATTTGTCCTTAACTTTCCCTGTTCTGGTATGCATGCTTGCGTCCTGCATACTTGCATACTAGAACATATGTCATGATGTGCAATAGCGCAAGTACACTTTTTTCAATTTTTTTATGGCAGAATTCCACCGCAAAACAACATTCAACTCATACCAGACATGCTTTAACAGCTGGAGGTGCCTTTCTTCTAATTCATGTTCAATGAGTTTGAAACATTTTTCAAACACTGACACTTTTGTATACCAAGTGCCTCGCAGGCCTTGATTTTACATTATATTTAGTTGGCAGGCGCTTTTAAACAAGCAGAAGGACAAGAAGGTCATTGGAAGAACAACAAACACAGGTCCAAAAAGATACGTTTCTCATTACGTATCAGAATCAGCCATGGATGTCAGGTCATGCAGTAAGCATAGGCTAAGTAAAGTTACGGCAAGTCAAATTAGAAGTGAGGCATGATTACAAGAGATATGACAAAGAGCTACAACACCAAGATGGTAGTACAAGCGCCAAAAAAAAAAAAAAAATTCTGGATGAAGATACAAGTGAAACATAAAAGTGCAAGAAGATCAAGATATAAGTGATATAAGACATATCACTTAGGATCCGGGATTGGGTGTTACCCTGCGAAGGAGTAGCGTTAGAGTTAGTCAAGACACATTCTGAAGCAATGCGTCAGACCACAGAGCAATATGTGCAGTGACCTAGTGGTTCGTAGAGTAATGGGTGGTTTCCTCCACCACTGGGAAAATAGGGTGGAGAAGCTGTTGACAGATGACCAGTCACCCAGATGACAGGGAGTGCAAGTCACCCTGCCGCAGCAGAGCGGATTGGTGGTCGAGCTGGTGTGTAGGGTTGGATCGTGTCCTGTAGGTAGGTGTGTAGGGTTGGATCGTGTCCTGTAGGTAGGTGTGTAGTGTTGAATCGTGTCCTGTAGGTAGGTGTGTAGTGTTGAATCGTGTCCTGTAGGTAGGTGTGTAGTGTTGAATCGTGTCCTGTAGGTAGGTGTGTAGTGTTGGATCGTGTCCTGTAGGTAGGTGTGTAGAGTTGAATCGTGTCCTGTAGGTATCAATCAATCAAACTTTATTTATAAAGTACAGTGGGTGCAACTCAATGTGCTGTACATAAAAAGACAGAAACAAACAGTGTGACTGCAGGATATTAAAAAAAAAAAAAAAAAACATTTAAGACCTAAGGACAAATCTAAAATCAAGATAAAAATTAGGGTAAACGGCAGCAGTAGTGAAAGTGGCGCAACAACAAACACAGCAGACAAACAAGGCCGGATAAACTGAGTAAATAGTTTAAAATAAATAAAAACTTTTTTTTTTTAATGTGTAAAAAAAAAAAAACATAAGTAGTACAAATAAAAATAAAAGTATAAAAAGTAAATCAGGGAGGGTAAAACCAGGTAAAAAGCCACGCTAAGAGAAATAATAATAATAATAATAATAATAATAATAATAATAATAATAATAATAATAATAATAATAATAATAATAATAAATAAGTAATAATACACGTATATGTATATAAAAAATAAGATATGGATAAAACAGTGCTATAAAACCTAGGTAAAAGCCATGCTAAAAAGGTGTGTCGTAAGATTTCTTTTAAAAATGCCCACAGATTCAGAGACCCGGAGGTCCTCTGAATCTGGCAGGCTGTTCCTAATTCTTGGGCCATAATAGCTAAAAGCTGCCCCTCCGTGCCTTTTAGTTCTGGGCTTTGGAACAGAGGACCTATGGGCTCTGCTGGCTACACACCTAAAAAGCATTTCCGATAAATAAATGATACATTTTAAAATTTTATTATCCGACCTTGTTTGATTTATATTCATTCTAATGGTTGTAATCTTATCCCTGAAGTAGGCTGAGAATTCCTCGCATTGAGCATTCGAAAAAAAAAGTCACGGGCTCAGGGGCACTGGATTTATTAAGCTATCAACAGTGGTAAAGAGTACTCTTGGATTGTTCACGTTTTTGTTAATGATATACGAGAAGTGTTCCCGCCTTGGTGTTCTCGTAATATGTCCGAGTGAACTTGCAGTTTTGTTTGTTTGGCCTTGGGGCAATTTCTTTTTTGTTCGTTTACGGTACGTAGCATTTCTCCATGGGGCCTTCCGATTCGGGGAGACCTTTTTTACTTTCACAGGGGCAATAGAGTCAAGTGTTGAGCGTAATTTTGTAATAAAGTCATTTGCCAGGTCGTCAACCGATGATGGTCGAGTGGAGATGGGTTGTTGTTTAAGCATGTAGTAAAATTTTCAGCCGGTGTCGGGTAGCGTCTTTTTATAGTGTGTTCATTGTTGCGCTGGGGCAGAGGCACTCGTATACATACAGTGAACTCAATCAAGTAGTGATCAGACAGTGCAATATCCGTAACCGATACACTATTTACAGTCAGCCCCCGCGTAATGACCAGATCTAAAGTATGACCACGATTATGGGTTGTGCCATTGATGTGTTGGGTAAAACCCAGATCATTCAATAAATTAATACAATCAGTTCCAGTTTTGTCAGTTTTCACCAGTGATTATTATCTTATCGTAGTTGGCGATAGACAGTAGCTCAGACAATTCATTTAAAAAGCTGGGACGTTTTTTTGGTGCTCTATAGACTGTTATCATAAGCAGGGGCGACTGACAATTAAATATAGCAGCATTATACTCAAAAGTGCTAAAATCATCAAAAGAGATGCTCCTGCGATCTAAAACAACATTTATTATTGATGCTGTCCCCCCACCCTTTTTCCCTATCTGTGGAATAAAATGAGACATAGTTTGGGGGGCGTTTCGATAAAAACCGCAGGAGCACGCGCATAAAGCCACGTTTCCGTTAAAAACAGGCAGTTCACCTGACGGTAGGTAGGCAGGGGCTGTCCTGTTAGCTGCAGTGTAGGCTGTTTAGTGTAGGATTTTGAACCTAGCCAGTGAAATGACCTCAGCAGGGAAGTGACACGCAAGAGCATGCAGGAAGGGTGAAGACAAGTCAGGCAGCAGAGTTCTGGGTGAGTTGTAGTGGCTGTGTGGCACAGGAGGTTAGCATGGCTAAATTTTTGTCAGGACGTCTCAGCACAGACGCGTTTCGGCGCAGTGCCTTCTTCAGTGCACACCGAAACGCATCTGTGCTGGGACGTCCTGACAAAAATAAAATCAGATTATGCAAAGCGCAGCCCCTTTTTTTCAACATTATCGTTTTCTGTTTTTGCCAACTGAAAACATTCAGGAAATCTAAAAGCACATATAAAATTCCAGAAAGTAAATTATCTTCTTAAAGTTTATAATAAACCATCTGCTCTAACATAATCTATGGCTTCAGCAGGAAAGCTTGTGTTGTGAATCAGAGGACTGCATTAGAAATTACTCATATTCGTCACGCATGACCTTGTACTTGTAACCAAAACCACAGTATATGACAAATCATCTGGACACCCCTTGGCCTGGGGCTGTTTTTCTTGCTTTGGGATTGGCCCCTTTTTTCCAATAAAGGCAAGTCTTAATGCTACAGCATACAATCACATTCCAGATGATTCTGTTCTTCGCCAGCAGTTTGGGGAAGGCCCCTGCAAAAAAAAAAAAAAAAGCTCAAGCCCAAAGAAAACACAAAAGAGATCAGGTAAATTCAAGCTCGGTTCCACTCACATTTTTTTCCTTGTGACATTGAAAATGAGGGGGAGTGTAACTGGTCGAACAATGAGGAACAATGAAGAAAGGGAGGGGCAGCTCCCTCCAAAAAGCAAAACTTCTCAGAAAAAGCATTTTTTGTACACTTCTATGCTCACAATCTAAACTTCATTCTTATGGATGTGGCATCCTCACTGTGTTGTGTTAAAGTGTTTTTTGTTATTGTTTTTTTGGCACAATTGAAACTCTATTGCTTTTGAACATCTAGTTTGCCAAAGTTTAAAATCCTTCAAAAGAAGCAACATAATCCGCTCGCTGGCACAGTGAAAACGCTGAAGAGGTTATGGGCACTCAGACAACAGGCCACCGATGCTGTGGTCCAGAGCTTGCGTGCAATCCTGATGCTCTAGTGTTATCGGATGTAGGTCTTCCATTACAGTGTGTTGAAAAACAGGAAGACCTGGAAGGCAATGGAAGACCTACATCCGATAACACTAGATAGCCGATGAATGTAAACACTGCGTTATCGCAGATTGGTGCACGTGTTTCAAAGTTGCGTGCGCTTGTTGCCATGAGCCACCGAGTACACAGGAGAGGAATCGCAAGAGTGTTTTTTGTTTGTTTGTTTGTTTGTTTTTTAATTTTTAAGTACATAGATATGGCAAAGCTTTAGCGGTTTAGAAGCGTACATTATATCTAATATAAAAAAATAAAAAACCATCTGTTAGGAAAAAGGCCGCTGACAACAGTAGTTTGAAACGGTCGTTAAATAGTTGCTCTTCGTCCTTTTGACCACCAGATGCCACTAACGTGCAGAGTGTTTAAAAGCCTTGAGTAACGAACCCTTCTTCGATACAATTCAGAGGACAGCTTCATTGCTCATTGCTTCAAAAAGTTCCACTTAACGATCACTACTATGGTGAGTGACAGGCAAAGTGACCAGGACATTGGAAAAATCCTGAGCTTTCTTCTAGCTAATGACATGGATGGGGCATTCTGTAATCTTTCTACTCTGTGTTGAACATACATGATAAGCTTTTCTTGTCTTAAGCTATAAAACACCACTTGTGAACTGGCATACGAAGTTTCATGAAGTTTAGCTACACAGTCAACTATTGGTGATTAAGAAAACATTTTACCTGTCTGCAGGTTAGGCCAAATATGAGAAATGCGTTTCTGTGTGTGTGTTTGTGTGTGTGCGTGCGTGTGTGTGTGCGCGTGCGTGTGTGTGAGCATGTGTGCGCGCATATGCGTGTGTGTGAGTGTGTGTGCATGCGTGTGTGTCTGTGCACATGCATGTGTGTGCGTGTGTGCATGTGTATGAGTGTGTGTGTGTGTGCATGCGTGTGCGTGTGAGTGTGCGTGAGTGTGTGTGCATGCGTGTGTGTCTGTGTGTGAGTGTGTGCACGTGCGTGCGTGTGCGTGAGTGTGTGCGTGAGTGTGTGCCTGTGTGTGAGTGTGTGCACGTGAGTGCGTGTGCGCATGTGTGAGTGAGTGTGTGTGCGTGTGTGCATGCGTGTGTGTCTGTGTGTGAGTGTGTGCACGTGAGTGCGTGTGTGTGCGTGAGTGTGTGTCTGTCTGTGAGTGTGTGCACGTGCCTGATAGGGGCTGCCACAGCTGTCATTTGGCACATGGGGCTGCCCCACGGACTCCAATATAAACTCCAATATAGGGGGCGATATAGCTCAGGAGGTAAGACCGATTGTCTGGCAGTCGGAGGGTTGCCGGTTCAAACCCCTCCCTGGGCATGTCGAAGTGTCCTTGAGCAAGACACCTAACCCCTAACCTCTAACTGCTCTGGCGAATGAGAGGCATCAATTGTAAAGCGCTTTGGATAAAAGCGCTATATAAATGCAGTCCATTTACTCCAGCGAAACAGCTGGGCCGGGTCCCATCCCCGTAGCGGGCCCATAGATGCTGGAGTGCCCACCGTGTAGAGCAGTGGTAACCAACCCTGTTCCTGTTTTATCACCGTCCTGTATGTTTTCTGGTAAAGGTATCTGAACTGAATATTGTGTGTAAGTCTGTTGGACTCTTCTCACCGACTGGGGGATATTAAGGTAATTTCCACCACAATACTCTCCTTGCTTAGATACACTTAGCTGTGCTGTATACCTAACTCAACAGTTTCGGGACAGTCAGCGTAGGGTACTCCCCGCCCCCCCAGCTTCCGCAAGTTATTTAAACGCCATTGCAGGTTTACAACACCGACTCGATGCGACCTGAAATGATCTGTTTCTTGCTGCCTCTCTTTGGTGGACTGGGAACTGAAGCTAACACGATGTGGTACTCGAAAGAATGTCGGACGGAACCGACGACTTATTGGAACGAACGATCGAAGCAATGTGAACCGTGCGAAACAAGGTATAAGAAGCTTGCAGGTACGTTATACGGTTGTCTACTGTACTGGCACAAATAATGCAAGCACTGTATCTGTGCCATTTCTTCTGCTGTTTCTCGGAGCCATCTGTAAAACTGTATTCGAAACGTTTTTCTTCTTGACCACGAGTGGTAACGATGTTATATGACAATCAGTAATTTAAAGTATACAAGCAAAAAAAAAAAAAAAAAAAGTTTTCTTTGCACGAATATTGTTATTTTCTGCAGAAAAATACTGGACAAAGAAGTATATTGTGAGAATGAAGTCTTAAAGTGTGGGTTTACTTTGATCTCTGTAGTTTAATCTAGTAGGAGTATTAATAAATAATATAAATAAATAAATGTGAGATTTAATGATCACACGATTATATAAAGCAATCTGAGACCGATGAGGACCGCTTTAGATCCCCCATGAGAATGATTTCGGTATAATTACTATTTTATTTAACATCAGGAAGGCAGGATGGCCGAATGGTCGTCTATAGCAGCCAATGACAGTAAAGTGCGCATCCTTGGATATATTCACCTAAACAGCGAGCAATTCACATTGTTTGGCTTTAGATATGGCCGAATGGTGGTCTATAGCAGCCAATGACACCATCATTACCGATACGATCGGAACTAAACCACTGTAAGCATAACAGTAATCAATTGGTGAGGTACCAATTTCTTGAACAACGTTTCAGATATGTCCATCCGTCGTTTCAACCCGGACTTCAAATCATATCCAGTTTAAGGAGAATATTTCTAACGTTAACGTGCACAAAGCCAAGACCAGTTCAATTTTTGCAGTCAGGTTGTACAGGACCACGATGTCGTTGAACTTTACCAGATATGGGATAACGGCAGCAGCAGCAAAATGACGCGCTTTAATTTCCCAATAAGTGCATAATTCCCTAATACGGCAATCAGGCAATAAGGGTACGGATGAGTAATTTTTCAAAATGAAAAAGGTCATTCACAGCTGCCAGAGTTCGTAAGTAAAGCATACTATCTGAGTTTGGATCGTGGAGAGCTTGCTGTTGCGTGGGGTGAATTTTCTGGTGATAATTAACTGCATCACTCGTCGGATAGTTTTTGAGCAGGGAATGAAACAATTGATAGTTACCTCACGTGCTGCAGACTGGTTAAAGGCAGGAAAGCACAGATCACATAATGCACGGAAAATTCCATGATACCGGCATTAAATGGCATTATAGTACATTTTAGTGTCACCATGTAAAAAGTAACAGCACTTTTCATACATAGCAGCAGAGATAAGAACGACAGTGACGTAGGGTGCTTGTTTTTTCGGAGCGTATCCAAACGTGATCATTTTCAGCTCCATACACACCTAAGAAAACAGCGAGGCAAAAGTAGCGTCGAAAACATTTCGAACTCATTGAACATAATTAAAAAAAAATAATTTTAAAGCGCGTATGGTGCGAACATATTTTATAGCTGTTTCAATATGCTTTGTGTTTTAACAAATTCACACAAACTGAATGTTTAACTGAACTTTACTGAGCAACGAGTAGTCAGCCACGTAAGTCATTACATAGACGCCGCATTGGCCTTTGGATCGTACGTCAACGTCGCCGGCATATTGGACCAGGCAAAACTGGCCTGAAAACAAATACAAGTAAACGGGGAGCTGCGGTTTTCTGGATAATAAGCACTATAACGTTTATATTTCTCAACCGATTTCATGCGTCAGTTTTATATTCAATGGTTTATGATCTATGTGGAGTAGAAAAAAAGATTTGAAAAAAAAGTTTTGAAAAAAAAAAGTTTTGAAAAAAGTTTTTTTTCTACTCTACGTTGTATTATTGTATTGTGTTGTATTATGTATATATGTAATTATTGTAACGTTGTTGGCAGTGTGGTCTCCATGGAGACGGGGAATCAGCTTGCAGAAATAAAACAAAATAAATCACGCTCACCTTGAATTTCTGACCAATCACACATGATGTTCGTATTGGTGTCATCTGCGTTGATTTCGGCTAGTTAGAACATCTTGGAGGTGCAAGAAGTGCCGGAAAAAAGTTTTTTTCTTGTATTTTTATTTTATTTTAAATTGTGTCCTTCCTCTGAAAGATCTCTGGGGCTGGACTGATTCCCATTGCATGCACAGCCACCTGCAGCGGCCCATGGGTGTGGAGAATGTGGTGAGAAAGCTGGACTCTTCCACCAGTTCCAACATGCCAGAATCATTTTTGATATTACAGACAGAGAACACTCGTGCTCTATTGAGGTCTGGTAGTACATCTTCGATTGTGGGTAGTGGATAGTGGCTCCTCTTGAGTGCCTTGTTGAGAGGTTTTGGATCGATACACACTCATAGTTTCCCAGATGGTTTCCGCACTACGATGAGGCTGCTGACCCAATCTGTGCTTTTTTCCACAGGCACTATGATTCCTCTACTCTGTAGGCTAGTGAGCTCCTCTTTGAGTGGGTTGTAGAGGGCCACTGGAACCCTTCTCTTTGGTAGCTTCACTGGCTCCACACGCTCATCTACTTCCAGCTTCAGTTTGCCAGAAAAGAGTCCATCTCCATGGAAGACGTCTGCATAGTCCTATTTTATCTGCTCTTCTGTCCAGGATCTTGTCTCATTGATAGCCAGGATATTGTGGTGCTGCCCTGTAATCTATTCCATTTCCTGGCTGGCCTTGCAACCTAGAATGGGTCTGTACGCCTTCTCCTTGACTACAATAAATTCTAATTTGTACCTTTTTCTGTTGTGTGGATTAGCCACTTGGAGCATGCACTTACCACGTGGCGTCAGAGTAGTCTTTTATACATCACTAATACCTGACTGCAGGGCTGTAGCTAGCTGTATGCCTTTTGTGATGTTTGCAGGGGTCACACTGTTAGTGGCACCACAGTCTAACTGAGATCTGACAGATTTCTTGTTGACCCGCATGACTGCGTGAACAGCTGCGCTAGAATTGGGGTCGTTGCCCTCGGACGTTGGGCCTCATGATGCATAACACTTCATCACCACTCTCTGATTCAGCTTCTGCATTTTCCATTGCGAGGACTGCGTTTTTTCTGCTTGCTGCTGCACAGTAGGGAAGTGATTGTTTTTTTCCACACGCTTTGCATTTTTGTCCAAATGCAGGACATTTTTCCTTTTTTCTCTCATGTTGTCGTCCACAGTATCTGCATCGTATAATACTCAGTTCCTCGTGAGGGTGTCCTCTCCCTCTGTTTCTCTTTCCGTGTCACTGTAGGTATTGTTGCAGAGCTCTGTACTTCTATGACTTTCACTCTCTGTCTAGACAAACTGAGATCAGTCTCTCTCAGTAGGCGCTCCCTTAAGTGTGAGTCCCAAGTGCCACACACAATCCTATCCCTGATAAGAGAGTCTGTGATTACACCAAAGTTGCATGTTGCTGCCAGAGTCCTCAATTCAGTGAGATATTTATCCAAACTCTCATCTTGGCTCTGAGTATGTGTGAAAAAATTGTATCTCTATTGTTTCATTTTTCTTTGGATCGCAAAATCCATCCAGTGTTGTTATTACATCATCTACAAAAAGATAATTTGCTGAACTCCCGACACCCAGTGTCTCACATATCTCCCTGCCTTTTTCACCAATGAGGTAATACAACAGTTTCACTTTGTGATCATCAGACTTATCTCCCATTGTCTGATCCATATACAGGTTGAAATCCTCTTTCCATCTTTTCCAGGAAAGTGCTAAATTACCATCATCAAAGTCTATTTGTCCTGGAGGTTTCAGTGCATTTTCCATAGGGAATTAGTTTTTTTTTAATGTGACGCTCCGTAAGAAAGGAATGTTTGGAATATTTACTCATTACCTCGTTGCTGTATCCGTAGGCTAGCTTTCGCACGGTGTCTCATCCCGGGAGCTAGCATGTAGGCCTACCTTTGTAATGCTTGATTTTCACCACGGGTCTTTTTTTTCGTTTGTTTTACGACTGGGATGTTTTCTTCTCTACATCGATGAGGTCCAGGTTTGTTTGGGTATTGCTGCCACCATGTTTCAATACGCTTTGTGTTTTAACAAATTCACACAGACTGAATGTTTCAACTGAACTTTACTGAGCAACGTGTATTCAGCCACGTACGTCATTACAACAACAACAACCTTCCGCTTCTGGTTCCACATCAATATGTGTCCCATCAATATTGCTACAATAGCGACCCTACAACGTACAGCAAATAATATTTCCACTTTACTGTATCATTTATTTACATAAATGTGTGTGTCTTCATGACTGTTCTCTCCCATTATTCCCTGATCGTTTTCAGGGCACCAATTTTCCCCAAACTGCGGCAGGCAAGACGATGGTGGACAACCCGCTCCAGCGTATGAACCATGCAAAGAAGGCACATTCAATGATGGAAGTCTCCTGACATGCAGCAGCTGCACGCTGTGCCCCCCAGGCCAACCAACACTGGCATCGTGCAATACTACCACGGACACACGCTGCTGTGAAAAGTGAGTGCCTTTCGTTTACACAGGCTTGTATGTCCCACCACTCTATGGCTTCTCAAACTGCATTGCTTCAGTATATATCCAGCTGCAAATGTAAAAAAAAAAAAAAAAGAAAGAAAAAAAAGTTGTGTAAGTCAGTCTGGATTAGAGTGTCTGGATCAGAGTGTCTGCTAAATGCCTGTGTAATGTAAATTCACACCTGGGACTATAAGGGCTCAACCATCAGTCCTGGTGAGAGCCCTTATCAGGCAGGGAAACTGCAAAAAACATTTGTCCTTTAGCAGGGGTGGACAGTAACGAAGTACACGTACTTCATTACTGTACTTAAGTACCTTTTTCAAGTATCTGTACTTCACTCAAGTGTTTCCATTTTGGGAGACTTTTTACTTTCACTCCATTACATTTCAAACGAAATATCCTACTTTTTACTCCACTACTTTTGTGCGATATCTGTCTGTTACTCGTTACTTTGACGTATACCCCGGGAGAGGCGTTTTCGATGCGGTATTTTAAAAGCCGTCGCAACGTGCTCACACAGACATAAGTGCGGTATCGAAGCCATCTCGAAAACTCCTTTTTTCTTCTGTGTGAAAGGGGTAGTAGAGAAAATGGATTGTCTAAAAGATCCCATAGAATAATAATACGACATCACTTTCATACTGAAGCCTACCAATCAGGGCGCAGCGTGCGTTTCAATCGGCTCATGACACTTTGAACCAAAGACGTTAGCTAAGCGGGAAGGCGAGTAGAGACAGGCGATTTGGAACCTATTTTTTACAGTCTCTGTTTGGAACACAGAGAGACAGTTTAACAGTCCAAGTACATCTTAATACAGTGTATATCAGCTCGGTCTATCGGCAAACGTATGCCTCAGCCACGCCCAGAATTTCTCAAGAATAATAGAATTTTCCAAGAAACAACGAAAGTCATCAATAAAATTTCGCCAGGTGCAGTGTCTTTTACCTACGAGTTGGGGTGATAAAGCGTTGATTTCACTGCTACCACAGACTGAATGTGTAATACAGCTATGATGAGACAAAACTTTTGAATACACTGGGATATAAAACGGTATTACAAAAGTAAAATTAGACATATTATACGTTGTTAGAAAGCTTATTCTGTCACCTATTAGATCGATGATGTGTAGATCAAGCCACATTGTACTACAAAGGACGACAACACCGAAAGCAACATGTGTGGTATTACAAGCTGACGTCGCTTTCTGGAGTAAGACCGGACCGGAAGCTGCTGCACACATGTTGTTGACGGCGATGTTGCCGTTTTTAGAACAGTCTGGCTTGATTGAGAATTCATTTATTCAGTAGGTGAGAGTATAAGCTTTCTAACCGTGTATAACACGTCTAATTTTGGTTTTGGAATATCGTTTTATAGGTCAACCGAAAGTTTTCTCATCATCGCATTCACTTACGCATTCACTCTGTTAGCAGCATAGACCGTATGAAAGGTTAGCAGTCAAAGACGCTGCACCTGATGAAGCGTTGTCAACGTTTTTTCGTAATTTCTTGGGAGATACTATTATTATTGAGGACTTCTGGGTATGCAAAAGACATATGTTTGTTTATATACCTAGCTGACATTGTTTTCATATGTCATTTTGCATTTGGAATAGCGTTTTTCGCATTCACTTGCGCATTAAACTATGACCTGTTGCAGGTGCTATATCCTTTCTGGTGGCTAAGTCGCCAGGAAACCTCAATGTATTTTGATATTTGGTAGTGAAATATTGGAATTGATGGTGCCTTTGTTCCATTTTTTTAAATTAAACTGTGAATTTGTATTTATACCATAGTTTTCATTCTTACATACAGTATGTTAGGAGGTGAACAATTTAGTTTGCCTACTGTATTTTGAAACTGTTTGTCATGTCAGCAGCCCCTGACAAACATAAACATACTAAATAATAGTACTTTTTACTTTTGATACTTAAGCATTTTTAAAAGCAGGTACTTTTGTACTTTGACTCAAGTAGAAATTTAAATTGAAGGCTTCTACTTTTAGTGGAGTAATATTTAGCAAGGGTATCTGTACTTCCACTCAAGTACAGGATTTGTGTACTTTGTCCACCGCTGTCCTTTAGAGGCCATCTTTAATATTCTGTCATATTCTAGGCGAGTGTTTGTCACTTTGTCGCCATTTCCACATTTATTTCTATGCAATTAAAATCCCATATGTGTCACATTTTTATGATTGTGGCGTACAACCAAGTCATTGGATATGATTGGTTGGATTTGGCAGCATCTGATCTGAATTGCATCTAGGGGTTGTTAGGGTCTGATTCTGCCGAGGTTGAAACTGAATATGAACTGCGGGCACCTTCTCCTGTAACCAACATTTTATTGATAAATAACATCCCATAATGAGGCTGCATGAGTCGCAAGACACCCAGTTTTGAGCTGATTGCAACAACTAGATGAATTGCAATCGCAATCCAAGCAAACAAAATTGGATTTGCACACTAAGATGTACATCTGGTATACATGAATCTGATTTTGTTAGCTGTATGGGATATGAGTGTAAACAAGGCCTTGGAAGGAAGCCATGAAGTCACCTGTACCTGATCTGTCTTGCTCATTCTCTGTAGGGGAATGGCCATTCACGAGTGCCAGAGACCTGAAACCAAGGTAAATTCGAAATTACATTCATGACAACATGCAGAGAAACACACGTAATATTTGCTCAGCCATGCAGACGGTAATGTTGCACATCTTCTTTCCCCCTAGACATTAACTCCCACAGTGGTAAACTCAACAGTAAGTACCAGTACATATACATACAGTACATACTCTATAGTATTTCCTCCATCATTACAGGTTCATGACAACATGCAGAGAAACACACCTAATATTTGCTCAGCCATGCAGACGGTAATGTTGCACATCTTCTTTCCCCCTAGACATTAACTCCCACAGTGGTAAACTCAACAGTAAGTACCAGTACATATACATACAGTACATACTCTATAGTATTTCCTCCATCATTACAGGTTCATGACAACATGCAGAGAAACACACCTAATATTTGCTCAGCCATGCAGACGGTAATGTTGCACATCTTCTTTCCCCCTAGACATTAACTCCCACAGTGGTAAACTCAACAGTAAGTACCAGTACATATACATACAGTACATACTCTATAGTATTTCCTCCATCATTACAGGTTCATGACAACATGCAGAGAAACACACCTAATATTTGCTCAGCCATGCAGACAGTAACACTGCACATCTTTTTTCCCCCTAGACATCAACTCCCACAGTGGTAAACCCAACAGTAAGTACCAGTACATATATATACAGTACATACTCCCTAGTATCTCCTCCATCATTACAGGTTCACTTTTTGCTTCAGAGCGTTAAAATAAGGCCATATTGACAGGTTTTACGTGCTGTCCCAACTAAATGTTTTAAAGCAATACATAAATAAAATGGCTTTTGAAGATGGGAGGAGGAAGCACTCGTTATATAGTCATAGTAGAAATGGGTGTAGTTTTTATTCGTTTTGTTTGTTTGCCAGGAGTTTTACCTGGATTCCACATCGTCCCCATCATCCACATCGTCCACCTACGGATGTAAGTTTCCCCAGGAATCCTCAAAGGATTCCTTAGAGAGACCAAGGAACCTGGAAGCTTTTTCAAAATGGAAAAGCACAAACAAGCGCCTCCCTCCCTCTCCTCCTAATTGTGGAATGGGAGCATGTAATGAGTTAATCCCTGAATTTCTGCATGAGATAAGGGTGAGGAGGACTCTTCTGATCTCATGTCTGCTTTCAGGGATTGCTGTTGTGCTGCTGTTTCCTGTCCTGCTCCTTTTACTCGTTTTGATGCTCAAGAAAGCAAAGTGTCGCAGAAAAGGTGGCCCCACTGAAGGTGAGTGCGGCCATGGGGTCATGTTTCATGGCAATGGCTGCCACCATGCATCAGGGGTCAGCTGTCTGAAATGTCCATTTTCAGCACTTGGTTTCAAAGTTTTTGATGAATTTGAACACTTTTTTGTTATTACTAGGCAGTCATTAATTACTTTAAGCAAGGGGTGCCCAATCTTATCCGAAAATGTCCAGTGGGTGCAGGTTTTTGGTTTAGCCCAGCAATAGGACACCTGATTCTACTTATCAAGGTGACGATTGAAGACCATGATCAATTGATTAATTGATTGAATCAAGTGACGTAGTGCAGGGCTAAAACAAAAACCTGCACAAACACTTTTTTTTGGATAAGATTGGACACCCCTGATTTTGAGCACTAATTCCTTGTCTTCATGTCAACAAGATCTCCAGCTTCAGAGGATTTTCGAGTTTTGAAAAAAAAAAAAAAAAATCAGAAAAGAAGCTGATGGTTTGCAGCCTGCGTCATTGGCTTGCTTTATTACATTTGGAATTTAGAGCTGTTTAAACAGAAGCATGGCTCTGAGACATACCATTTAGGAATGCAAAAAAAAAAAAAAAAAAAAAAAAACATTTGCAACAAATATTTTCTTTGATCTAGAGTGCCCAATCACAACCACAGATTTGCTCCGTCACTGAAGTATCCTCATTCCACACAGCAGAGCTCAGCCACTCCGAATTCCGGTTTTCCACCGTGAAGTCTGACCGCCGCGTTCCTGCTGCCGCGGCGTCTGACGGCTGCACAGGCAGACCACAGGTGCACAGTTAGCCACAGGCCATGAGTGATGGGGCGGGGCTTACAATTATTATTTATTATTATTAACCTTTATTTAACCAGGACAAGTCTCATTGAGATTAAAAATCTCTTTTACGAGAGCGTCCTGGCCAAGACAGGCAGCAGCACAATTAACAGGGCTGCAGACATAACAACATATTAACAGTTCACAATAAAATAAAAAATTACAGAATCGCAAAATACAGTATAAATTTTTTTTAAAACATTTAAAATATATTTTTTTAATATTTAGAAATATTTTAAAAGATATATAATATTCGTCACAACTCATCAACATCGGGCATTATATTACAATGCTGACTGGAATCCTTCCTCTCTGGGTGACGTTACGGTGAGTCGTCTGTCATCACAGTGAAACTCCTGGTCGCGGTCACCTCTGGTGTAGTTTTGATTTGATGAAGGCTGTGTAGCAGGGATACTCAGACACGGCCCTGGGACGTCAGGCGAGTTAAATCTCTGGCCAATCGGAGGCGTTAATCAACCAACCATCAAGTAGAAAACCAACAGCATTACTGTCATGTGTGATTCATCAGCTGTGCCATTCACCAGCTCAGTGATTCCGCTGGAAATTGGGATGGCAGGTATGGCTAATTTCTCTCACACCGTTGTTATTTTCTCATATGCAAAGCCTGCTGGGACATATGCGTCTGCTCCTATTCTCCACTGTCAAGTTTTCCGGTTCTAGCTTAGCAAAACAGCAAAGAGGATTCCCACCTGCAGATAAGCCTATCAAAATGCCTTATAAACCTTACAAACACTGAAAGTGCATCTCCACGAAATAACAGACAACGGAGCAGGACAGAAAGCTACACAAGTTGCGACCTAGGGAGCTCTAATTCTACGGACTTGCTGATTCTTTTGTCAATCAAGGCTTGTTGGATGGCCGTCAAATCCGTGAGTACGTACACTGGCCATATTTCACCTGCGTTTCTGATGCGTTTACACTTACGCCACCGCACCCTTTGTCACAGCCAGTGTTTAACATATATAGCAAAACAAAACTGTCAAACGGTACACCCTCATCAGACTGTACAAATTCACACAAGGATAGCCATAATCCACAACCGTTTCTTACAGGGTCACTTCGCATTTCTCACTCTCATAATAAAACGCTTTGCAAAAAGAAATGATATCTCATCAAAAAACACATTTTCAACGTACAAAAATGCCAAGTTACTCACACGTACAAGACATACCCCGTCTATAACTTATTCATTCAGACTGCCAAAATCCAGGCCTGCGATTAAAAGTATTGATTGATGACGCCAAGTTACGGTACTACAAACAATATAGGCTATCTTGCCTCACCGAAATTACATAAGATGTATTCCAAAGCAATGCTACCCAATATTTCCTCAATTCTTTGAAGTCACTTGGCCCTGTGTGTATAAGCATGCTGTGCATGGACAGGCCAAACGTGTGTGTGGATGGCTTTCTCACAGTCAAGATTGATGGTTCTGAACCCTTTAGTATCAAACACTGTTGATTTTTCTACATTGTGCCCTTTAGCAATAGTGCAGCACTAAGTTTTTTTTAACTCATAGAAAGTGTGACTCATTTCAGTTTAATGTCTGCTTTGTTACATCAGTGATTAAAAAGGAATAGACAAAATGGAGACAATAATGAAAATAGAGAATTAAAAAGAAAATAGAAAATATGAAAAGTGACGGCTCCGTGGGCTGGTCAGCTTGACCTAGTTATGAGTCTCCGTTTAAATGAAGGGCAGGTTTGGGGTGTGATGCAATCGCACCCTTCTCATAAAACGATGTGAGTGGAACGGTTCTTTCGTGGTTCTTTGGGGGGAGACTGCGTGGGTGTCTCAGTTGTCTGGAGGACATCTAACAGACGCCCAGTGTTTAGTAGTGATAGTCTGCTGAGGCTGCCCGTCTGCTCTGGTAATGGTGAATTCATCTTGAGGATGAGAATTCATAAACGGTCTATGCAGGTCTATTGTTTAGGGCCACAACCGCTGGGGGGGGGGGGGGGGGGGGGGGGCACACGACCACGAGGGGGGGCCACACAATCCAATGTTTATCTGAGGTAAACAACGTTATTTTCGCAATTACGTTATTCATCCCCTCTCGCGGAACTAGCGGTATTCATTTTAAACGGAATGGCAACTGTACATTATTGTAATGTTAGAAGGATTTTTCCAAGCGAACCCCCCCCCCCATCTTACCCGGAAAAGAATGGAACCCCCCCCCCCCCCCCCCCCCCCCCCCCCCCCCTCTTACCGGAAAGAATGGAACCCCCCCCCCCCCCCCCATGTTCAGAAGTTCTCAAGAATAATCATACTTTCCAAGAAATGTGGAAACTCATGAATAAAGTTTTGCCAGGTGCACTGTCTTTTACTGCTACCACAGAGTGAATGCATAAGGAGGCGATGATGAGAGCAAACATTCGGTTACGCTATTCCAAAAGTAAAATTAGACATATTATACATCGTTAGAAAGCTTATTCTGTCACCTTTTGGATCGATTAATTGTCAGTCAAGCCATATTGTACTACAAAGGGCGACAACAATGTAAACAATGTGTGGTATTATGCACAGCTATTTTGGAAGGTACCCATTCATCACAAATGACCATATATTTCACAAACGGATTGTCCAAGACAATATATGACCACTCATTTTCGAAAGGGACATCTCTATGCATAAAACCAATGGTAATGTTGTATATTTATTCTATATTTAGTCCCAGATATTGACAGTAGATTGACATGGTGTAATTTTATTTATTTTATTATTCAGTGAGTAGCGTTTTCGCTGCTGTATTGGCATATCTTAGGGCTATTGTGGAATGTGCCTTAATCAATGCTCACATGACTTCATGTCCCTCCCTGTCCCACAGTCAAGAAAAATGTGAGCTTTTTACCACCATACAAGGACAAGAATGTGGATGAGCTTTTAGGTAAGTTGCAAGTGTCCAGGCTTCTTTGCATTAAACAAGCTCTATACTTCATTACAATGCCCAATAATTTAACCTCAGAAAAGTAGGAAAGTAGGTTTGAATTAAAACAAATGGAATGAAATAAATGAAAAATTATAATATTGCCTAAAATGCAAAGAGTAACAATGTATATTTGTTAAATGTAATCTTCTCTCCATAGAATTTCATCAACCAGTAATGTGATGCAGTATTGTACTGTACACAGATTTAAAAAAATATGGCTTGAATTTATTTGATCATACTTCACAGAAGAAAAACAATTTCTAACATTTGACAGATAATAAAACCACATGAATTTTATCTGGAGAGATAGAGGCAGATCCTCATTGATAATTTATCAGAGTTTTGTTCTGACCTGCATGCAACAGCCTTCATCCTCCTTAAAAAATAAAAAATAAAAAATTAAAATGTTTTAAGTGATTTTTTTTTAATGACGCTAAATCAAGTGCGAACTTCCCCACCCTTTATCGCCAGCTGTCCGCATCCAGGAGGCTCCGCTGCAGTCAGTGCTGGATAACCTGGACGTCCTCGAGGAGCTCATCATGCTGCTGGACCCCGACAGCTCTGTTGCCAAGACAACGCGCCACGTGGCAACGCACTGCTCCTTCTCTGCCACGTGGATCAACTACGCCTACTCCATGAGGGACACCAAGAGCCCTCTGAAGGCCGTGCTGGAGGCGGTCACCACCAAGTTCCCAGACTGGACTGTCGGCCACCTAGCGCGGGTGTTTAACGACATCGGCCGCAACGATGCGGTGGTGGTCCTGGGAAAGCTCCCCCTTCTCAGGGACAAGCCGTACCACAATTCACACAGTTTCAATAGCAGGATGTCATTTTTCTGAAGGAAATTAAAAATGTTTTTAAAAAAAAAAAATAATAATAATAAAAGGGGAATTACATGGGCGGAGCCGGTTATTTCACAATCGTGCGATTGACGGTCATCGACCTTCATCGATACACGACGGCGTACCGACCACTAGTGCACTACTGCAACCAAAGACGAGTTAAAAACAGAAACGCGTTGTTTTAGTTTCATTAGTAGACAATACACGACAACTGTGCCGAATACGGAGTTTCGAAGCGCCAACATTGTCACTCTGTCGTTCATTTAAAGGGGAATTACACTTTAAAACACATACGGGCTTATTTTATTTCTAATTTTCTTCTTCTCATTTTTCGATTAGTTATTTTGTTAATATTTTAAGATGTTTTTGTCAGGATTTTTCGGGGAAATGGACCCAAACGCAGAGTGGGAGAAACTAACGAAACTCCAAAGGGGTGAATAATAACAAAGAATTTAATTACAAAAAAAAAAACTCAAGAACAAATAAAGGGGCCACTAGGGGCAAAACCACAAACTCAAAAGAATACTTAAGAACTAAAAAAAAAAAAAAACACAGAACAGAACACAGGCAGGGCGTAACACAGGCAGGACGGAACACAAGCAGGGCGGAACACAGGCAGGGCAGAACACAAGCAGGACGGAACACAGGCAGGACAGAACACAAGCAGGGCGGAACAAAAGCAGGGCGGAACACAGGCAGGACAGAATACGGACAGTCGCTAATTGAAACATGTAGACAGAGAATGTCTGTGTTTTTTGTGAGCAGAACAAAGAAACTCTCCCCCATTTGTTTTTTGACTGTGTAAAAGTGAATGATTTCTGGAAAGAGCTGGCTTCCAACATCTTTGAGCTAACTAATACAAAATATAAGTTTGTCCTTAAAGACATTATTTTATATTATGATAACAAGAGAGATAAGAATCTGGAATACAATGTAAATTTTTATCCTTTTAGCAAAGTTTTATATACATAAACAGAATTTTCAAACTCCACTCCCAAATTACAACCTTTTCTTTTGAAAGTTGATCTCTCTCTCTTTCTCTTTCCCTTCATTGCAAATTGTACCACGATATTTGTATTTTTATATTTTTGTGCATGCATTCTGAAGATGTTATATTGCATTTCATTATTCTTGCTACAATAAAAAAAATAATAATAAAAAAGTAACTATAACACTATTTACTGAATAAAAAATGGTTGTTATAAAAGTAACATTATGTACATATCCATTCATTGTTGAAGGAACATATGAGGAAGCGTAATAAAAGAACAACAACGCTAATCCATACTGCCGTATTTTTCTATTTAGTTTCCTCCGGCTTTATTCCGACCATTATAATATATTGATGAACTTGATGGCAATGTAAATAACGGTAACGTTAAGGCCAGTTCAGATCAATGATTCGCAACGAGACAAAACGGTTTGCCTGGGGTCTCAAAAGGCCCACTTTGTCAATCGCCAAGTGCAGTTTTAGAATGTTTACAATCAGACGTCTTGGAATTTTGCAAGTTGCAACCAGTCTCGTTGCGAATCACTGAACTAGCCTTTAGTTAGCTACATTGCAACGTTGCAACAAGGTAGCATTGCATTCGAGAGACGGTTTGCAAGGTCGGTACCAGTCGGTAGCGTTAGCTAGCGTTTTTTCTAATTGTTAGCTGACATTAGATTGTGTTAATTACATTAGCTAGCTAGCTAACGCAGCGTTACCTGATATGAGAGATGGATACTGTGCGCAATGTTGTCTAAACGTTGGTCCGGTAGCTAGCGTTAGCTGTGCAATTAGCTATGTAATTTAGTAACGTTACATTGTCATCAAATGTAATACAAAATCTACATCAACAAATAATATGAGCTCTCATGTTACACAAAAACTTTTTAGGCTTCCATACCCCCCGCCCCGTTACTGTAACGCTAGCAGACACTGGAAAAAAACTGTACGCCGCTCACACACAAGTGAGCTGAAAACAGAAGAGCAAGCCTGTTGCATTAGCTCCGCCTACCCTCTCTGGCGGACCAACCACTGATGGGTGATGGAAAACGCGTCACTAACTATGCGCCACTTGTGATTTTTTCCCGGGAATGTCGCCACATACACAGTTCTTTAATAATAAATAATAATAATAATAATATAAATTATAATAATAAGATTCAATCACCATTGTGTTACCTAATTCGGCGATAGACGGAGACTCAACAGACATTTATTTTAATGAAAATCTTCCAGATTATTACTTTCATGTCTAAGAATGTTTAGGCAATTTAATTTGTTTAAACGAATGTTTAGCACTGTAAAAATAAATATTTTATTTGCTTCAAAAAGTTTGGAAGTGTTAAATATTTGTTGTTTATAGAAAAAGTGTTAATAAAGTTATGTTGTTAATTATATTCTACTTATGCTGCCTTTTCATGAACAAAACGCCTAAAAAAATAGGTCTTTCTTTCGTTAGACATTTAAAATGAAATAACTACTCAAAAAATGAAGGGCGACATTAATTAGGACAATATCAGTCATGAGAAGCAGAAGTGTTATAAAGTAGCCTATAATTCCCCTTTAACTATGTAATCGTTTATGCATTTTATCGCATTTGCACCGATTTTCACCAATTAGCTTCTAGCAGCCGCCCCCCCCCCCCCCCCCCCCCCCCCCCCCCCCACGACCCTGCCCAGGATTAAGCAAGTGTAGATAATCGATGGATGTATCAATTATTTTTTCTTTTTTGGTATTTGGCATTTTGTAGATGTATCTTTGACATTCTGAAAAAAGCGCAGCACAAATAAAACTGAACTGAATTTAAATGTGTTAGCTACGGTATATCACAAAGCCAACTGTTTGCTGAATTAGGAGTCATTCAGTCATTCTAACTGTTCTGGACAGCGTAAATTACTGGAAATTGGATTCATCCAATTTAAAGCATTCCTGAGAAATTTAGATTAGACTTCAGGTGGTTTAAACAAGAAAATCTACTGTTAGAGTACCATCATTTGCATTGCTTAGCTGGTGGGTTGGTTCCGAAAGTACAAAAGAACACACTACATATGCACGTTTGTTCAAACATCTTAACATCTTTATTAAGCAAATAACGTCATAAATAAAAAAAGTGCATAGAAAAATTAAACGGGTTTAGAAATATGTATACAATTATGTACAAACTCAGGTTTTCTTTATACAAGGTAACAAAGCCAAGTTCACCAATGATTAATTTTTATGTCCTTTTTTTATACTTTTTATACTTTAAAATAACCCTGTGTTGGGGGACACAGCTTTTATGACAGTACTGGAGGAATCGTTAACGGTGAAGTCAGGTTAAACTAATGCTTTGCATCCTTCATTGCACACAAAGGCCAGTTCTGCAGGAGAGTCGAAACCCAGCAGTATTTTCGCACTGTATTCCTTTACATCTTTGAGCAACTGAGGTAGAATCCTTGCGAGAACTTGAGAGGGAAGGAGGCTTCGCCAAAGTTTTATTCTGTGTTGTCGTCAGAATGATGGTAAACCAGTGGGACGGAGACGAGCTGGCTAGCAGGGAGAGAGGCGAGACTGCACTTCCTTTGTGTATCTGCTATATCCTCCATTTTTAGATATTCGTGGTTATCCCATTCTTAGAAGAAAAATCAAACAAACAAAAAAACGGAAGATATACTAAAAGAGGAAACGAGAGGAAGGTTCAAATGAAACGGCTGTGGGTATGCGTGGGGGCTGGGGGGGGGAGGGGGGGGGGGGTAGCTGGAAGGTTCTCTGCAGAAAACAAGGTCTGCATCTTCTCCCACTCCCCCATCGCACTGTCAAAACAAGGAAGGAAGAAACTTAATCAAAATATAAAATGTTTAAAAAAACTTGGCTCAGCACAATGTCTTTTCTAAAGACCACACTGCCTGATTCCAAGCAAGGGAAAACAAACTTAAAATTGGGTTTGAGTTGGTGTTAACTGCTGCCCGGGATGGGAGAGCGCAAACGTCACAAAAACTCCTCCTCCCCCACATCCTACTACACATATTACACTTCCATCATATTGACTTGCACAATAAAATGAAGACTGTGACATCATCTCTTTTGTGAGGGAGGCAAGGTCAAAGTGTTCTGTTTTTTTTTTTTTTTTTTTTTTTTTTCGTTATTTATGTCAGGGTGGGTACTTAGAGCTAACTGTACCAGACAGTAAGGTGCCAAGTGCGTAGTCTGTTTACACCGTAGGGGCTGGTCTTGGAGTAACCCTCTGCTTTATAAAACAAAGACATGAAGTACAGACGTGCCTGCCCAAAAAGGCCTTGCCAGCGACGAGCTCCTCAGAAACGCAGAAAAAAACACCGGTACTGACTGAAAGGTAATCCTTTTCGAAGAGAAACAAACTCCTGGTCTTCCCCTCAGCACCAAAATACAAAACGTGAGACAAGGTTCTCATGCAAAACTAATGTGCAAAACTACAGCAAAAAAATCAAGTCTTTGATTATTACTGCATCATAAGTTATTGATATTACCATGGTTACGGAGACAGCGTAAAGTTCAGCACGACTGAAAAGTCCCGACTAGGGTCAGGTAGTGTTCGCTTACTTAAAAACGAAACGAATCGTTTTAAAAAAGACAGCATGAGATTCCGTTCTTACGAGATTGTCTTGAATGTACAATGCTATTCCCACTATCCGTTTGGCTCAGACGAACACGCATGGGTCACACGTTAATTTAGCACCAAGAAAGGCCTTCCGAACAGCCTTGTGAGGAGACGGGAGAGGGACCAGGCAGGCATGCCCAAACGCACACCGCACACCAGCAGAATCCAACCAGGCAGGCATGCCCAAACGCAACGCACCACAGGCACACCATGCCCAAACGCAATCCACCCAGCCACCGGGCAGGCTGCCCAAACGACGGCACACCGGCAACGCCAGCCTGCAGACCGAAGCAGAACAAGAGAAACCGAGCCGGACACCGCAGAAAGAAAGCAGCGCAGAGATGGGAGATCGGCAGGGGATGGACAGGGTGAAATAAAATCGGACTTGAACGGGGGTTCAAAGTGATGCCCACGTACGTCCCGTTAATAATGTGCAAGATGAAGGGAGACTCGGGCAGGCGTATTTATCCGTGCTGTGGGAAAGTTCAGCCACGGAACACAGTTCCGGACGCGAGCGGAGGGGCAGCAGCATCTAAAGCATGCTCGGGAGTCTCAGAGAGGAGACACAGGAAGCCGCCGCTGCCCCCCCCCCCCCACAGGTTGACGAAACCACCACACACTCATTTAGGTTAAGTTCCTGGTAATCTGATGATCTCAACACATCCACAGCGTGCGCTGATAAGAGTAATGTATATAGTCGCTGGTTGTTGTGACTGCTGGTGAAACACAAAAATAGCAACAAGAGAAAACAAGATTCTGGTTTCAGCCGGCGTTATCTCCCCTAAGACCTTTCAACTGACTTCCTCCATCCTGCAGTGTATGTGACTACTCCTGCCCCCCACCCCCACCCTGAACCACGGGCCTTTTGCACCAACATCAGGTAAAAAAGGAAGACTTCCCCCGCCCCCACCCCCCTCCAATGCAGACCTGAAAGCCGGTCTGAGCAGCTGGAGGCGTTACAGATGAGTACAGGAAGGAGTGCGCACCTGGGCGTGTAGGAGCCTCTGTGACCCCGCCCCCAGGCCCCCCAGGAAACCCCACCCCCCCTCTAAAAGCCCGCTTCTTCCGCGCTCGCTTGCCCCTCTCCTCTCTCCCCTGAGGAACCCAAGGTTTCTTGGAGACGTCTGCTCTTAGCGTTGTTTCCGCTCCCGCTCTTTCCTCCTCCCGGCGCCCCCCCCCCCCCCCCCCCCGCCGTGCGCGAGAGAGAGAGGGGGGGGGGCGGGGCCTAGTTGAGGAAGCGGCGGCAGCGGCGGGCCCCGCAGTTGCAGAGCAGCTTGCTGCTGTCGTCCTCGATGGGGAACTTGTAGTCGTAGGTGAGCTCCTCGCCGCGGTAGATCTTGCGCAGGGCGAAGATGACGATGTGCTTCTGGCCCTCCACGTTGATCACGCGCGAGTAGCAGTTGGGCTCGCACGAGTGGTTGATGAAGCGCGCCGCGTTGCCGTGCATGGTGGCGTCCACCACGTCGAAGTCGTCGATGCGGAACATGTAGCAGCCGATGCCCTGGGGGGGGGGGGGGGGGAAGGGGGGTTAGCGGGGCACTGGTAACAGAGCAACGGCTTCGTAAACCCCCCCCCCACGACCCCCTGAACGCCCAGCTCCACCCCCCAAACCCCCCGCTGTTAGAACACCGCCCGCACGCCCTGCTCCACCCCCGCCCAACCCCCCCCCCCCCCCCCCCGCCCTGCTCCCCCCCCCCCCCCCCCCCCCCACGCCCTTCTCCACCCCCCGCCCGACCCCTCCCCACGCCCTGCTCCACCCCCCCAGGCGGTGGAGGCCGCTCACCTTTCCGTCGTAGTACTTCTCCCGCTTGTCCGTCAGCACGGAGCGGATGACGATGCCGGAGTACTCGATCACCATCTCCCCCGCGTCGATGTTCCGCTTGCAGAACAGGCCCCGGCCGTGGATGGCAGACCTGAGAAGCGTGGAAGGCAGGGAGGGAGGGAGGGAGGGGGGAGAGAGATAGAGAGGGCGGGGGCGGGGGGGGGGGGGGAGAGATCACGTGAGAGATATAGAGAGGGGGAGAGATAGTGAGAGAGAGAGAGGGGGAGAGATCACAAGAGAGAGAGAGACAGAGGGGGAGAGATCACGTGAGAGATAGAGAGAGGGGGAGAGATAGTGAGAGAGAGAGAGAGAGAGAGAGAGAGAGGGGGAGAGATAGAGAGAGAGAGAGGGGGGAGAGATCACATGAGAGAGAGAGAGAGAGAGAGGGGAGAGATCATGTTAGAGATAGACAGAGAGAGAGGGGGAGAGAGAGCACGTGAGAGAGAGAGAGAGAGAGAGAGAGAGAGAGGGGGGGGGGGGGGGACGTGACACCATTTAGGCGATTCTATGATGATGGGTTTTGCAGCTGTAGAAACAAAACGTTAGACTCTCTCGGCCTGAGACCGAGCTCCCCAGAAAAAGCAGCCATTTTGAGGAGGTGAGCGAGTTCCTGGAGATCCGTGGCATACGGCCATTTTCTGCGGCTAGGGGGGGGAGACTGGAGGAGAGAAGGAGAAGGCGGCTCTTCTCTAGAGACACAGACCTGTACACCCCCACCGCCTCCTTCGACGTCCGCTCCAGGTGTCGGAAGCGCATGGCCATGGGCAGCTCCAGGCTGGTGGCACGTCTGTGGGAGAGGGACAATTCAATCCAGTTCGGTTCAATTCAATTTACTGTCCATTCCAGTATAACAAAAAGTCTTGTTTGCCAGTCTCTATGGTGCAACATAAAAGCATAGTGCAGACACTGACACAGTTAAAACACACACTTTCAAGACAGTTTTAGAAGTAAAACACACAAAAACAAAACAAAATAATTAAATAAAAATAAGAATAGAAAAGAGTTAAAAAAAATTAAAAGTTACGTATAAAAAGTGCAAGTGGTCATGGGTAAAAAAGTATTGCAGTGTCATTAGAAATTCCCGTTATTGCACAACCCGTGTCCACAGTCAGGCTTAGTACAACCAATCACAACCCTGGCAGAAGGGGTCTGCCCGTACATGGCTGTTTCTCAGGACCAATCGCTTTACATGGGGGGCAGGTCTCCAGCTCAGCGATGGCGAGTGCAGCACTGGCTTGGACCGTGTACAAACTCCATTAAAATTCAGCAGCCGCATCCAAATAAAAGCCTGGACCTTCTTTTCCCACAGTAACCACTCACATTCAGTACGAAGGTTCGCCGAGAAACTAGGCAAGTGGTCGGTGATCAACCAGTGACTGTTTTTAGGACAAATCCAAAATCATTTCAGAAAATTCTGAAGATTCACAACAGTGGACTCTTCTGAATTCATTAAAGGAGTAACATGGTGGTTGAATGTGACACTTGCCAGTTGTCTTTAGGCAACAACAAAATAAACGTGCGTAATTTTTTTAATTTAAATGTATTTTAAAACGCATTTTTCTAAGCCTAAATTTCCCACTATAAAAGCTCACCCAAACTGTCTGGGCGTGGTAATGAGAACTGTCAGTTAGCTATGATTGACAGACCGTGCCCCGTTACCATAGCTACCTCCATGATACGTGCTCATCTTGGGAGACTGAATTTTCACAAGCTAGTTAACTTAGTATATCAAGTATCGATAGCTAAGCACGTTGACTTATATCCAATAATAAGTTTTGCTAGCTAGCTAGCCAAGTTAAGATAAAACCACAACTATAATGTCCTTAAGAAAGCGAACTAGCTAACTAAAGTTATCGATAACATTACATTATGAAAGCAAACTACATAGCTAGCTAGCTAGCTATAAATTAATATAACCAACCAGATAGTCTAATAGTCCTTAAAAGGCACTCTTATAAGTGAACCTAACGTTAGTCAAATATAATAACTATGGGTCACGAGTTATCCATGGGCTACTAGTTTTTGTATGTTTGTGTTTTGCACCTCAGGGCTGCTCCTTTTTGTTTTTGTATGTTGCATCTGCACCTCAGGGCTGCTAGTTTTTGTTTTTGTATGTTGCATCTGCACCTCAGGACCGAAAGTTTTTGTTTTTGTATGTTGCATCTGCACCTCAGGGCCGAAAGTTTTTGTTTTTGCATTTTCTTTTTGTTTTTGTGTTCTGCACTTCAGAGCAACTACAGGTTACTGTACTTGTGACGCACTAAGTTGATAACATTCTCAGCCGGCCGAAAATCGGACGATAAATTTAAAAAAGCACATTTCTCCAAAAATAAAGAACGGACATATTTCTTCATATGTTTCTTCAATGCCTCTTGTGCAAATAGCACAAAAACCGAGAAAGTTTGAAAACCACCATGCTACTCATTTACGGAGCTTAATGGTCATGTGAGTACTTGGAAAGGCTGGTTTCAGCCATATAAAATTCACAATATTGCCCTGAGGAAGCGGGAGCTATGCAGATGTTATCAAACATCTGTAATGCATTACACCGTCTACCTCTAAGGCACGTGAAAGTACCTACGCCCAGCACACACATGCATTTCTCTCTCAAAAGCTTTTTTTAGTTATGCAGCCCACGACAGTTAAAGCTGACTACACCTGTTTCCGTTTAACTTGTCCAGGATGCAAATCAGCACATAACGGAAAAACAGGCACTGCAGCTGTGCTTTTAATGGGGGAGCCGCTCTGCGCCCCCGTCCTGCACCGGGGCGGGCCTCCCCCCCCCCCGTGTTTGAGACAGTGAAGGGCATCTGACCTGGTGGACTTGAGCGGGACTTCGTCCTCCTCCTCGTCGTAAGGGCCGTTGTCAGGCAACTGCCTGTGCTGAGAAGCCAGGAAGTTGAACATGTCGAAGGTGGACTTCCTGTGGCGACAGAAAGAAAAACAGGATGAGACGGCGTGGGCGCCAAAATCGCTGTGCGCGAAACGAGACCGCGAACTGGACTGAGATAAAATGAAAAATGGAGCCAAAAAGAAAACAGTACAAATCCCTGGAAATGCGACGAGGGGTCATTTCCTGGATGGCGCCAGGCCCGACGGGGTGTATCTGAGGCCTGCTCACCTCATGTGGACCTCCGAACGGGCGCAGCCGCTGGGGTTGACCGGCAGCTCCTCCTCCTGGCTGTCCTGCTTGTGGAAGCGGAAGGTGTGTCGCTGGCAGAGGCTGGCGCCCTCTAGCTGCTCCAGCAGGAACAGCACGGCGTCGTGGAGCATGCCCAGAACGCGCGCCCCGGTCATGCCCGCGAAGGACAGCTGCTTGAGCCGGGCGGCGGCGCGGGCCTCCTGCACGCCGTCGATTACCGCCTGCCACGCCACTGAGGGAGGAGCGGGGAGGGGCATCGTCACGCAGTGTTCCCACAGTGTACCCCCCCCCCCCATATTATTATTAATAAATCACCCCCATGAGTAACTTCCTTTCCCTTGCGTTAGTCAGAAAACTGCTGGAAACAATTGCTGGGAATGACCATCGCCCACGCCATGGCCCTCCCTCTCATGCACAGGCGTGCGTACCCTCGATGCTGTCCGCCTCCACGCTGAACCCGTCCTCGCTGCTGATCTCGAAACGCAGGTGCGGCTGCTCCCTGCAGGGGGGGCACTCCTCGTCCAGGTCCGGCGGGGGCATCTCGTCGTCCGAGCTGGAAACCGCACCTGACGGGGGCGTAAGCGGAAAAAGGGGGGGGATCAGCGATACGAGGTGCGTGGGCGAGGCCCGATCCGTGTCTGGATTTTCGGGAGGTTTGGCCAACCTGAATATTTGTTCCAGTCAGTCAGCGCGTTGCGGCCCACGCCCTCCCAGGCCAGCGGCCTGCTGTAGCCGAGGTCACCCCGGGTAGCCGAAGCCAGCCGATCCCACGGTCCGGGCCTGCGAGCAAACAAAACCCACAGGCTGAAACAGCTTCAGAAAACCCGCCAAAAAAAACCCCACAAACCTGGCTGAAACAGCTTCAGAAAACCCACTAAATAAACACTGGCTGTGAATTCAACCACAAAATTCCGCACTGAAAAATAAATAAATACTTTTCTTTTTTTTATCTATAAAAGTGCAGAGCAGATATATGTATATATACCTTGGCACTAGGTGTCTGACTATTGAGTGGTTCCAACAGTAACAAAGCCCCTTTGTTTTCACACTTGTTTAATTAATAATTTTATTTATTAATTAAATTTATTTATTTTTATCTTTTATTTAATTTTATTTTATTTGTTTATATTTCATTGGAAGCAGCATCATTGGAATTTAAGATTATTCCCTTCAACTGAAGGATATGTTTATATATATCTTTACTGTAAATAGTTTCTATTTCCAATGCAAAACAATCTTTCGATTTATAAAACATTGTTTTTCTGTTTCTGATTGTTCAATGTACCCCAATTAAAGGGGGTGGGGATTGGTGGTGGGGTTCAGACAGCTCATAAAACTTAGTTTAGTTAAAAATGAAAAGAGCGAGAGAGATGAAAAGTACAGTATGAGGATGTGGCAATATATTTCATAATTAATTATATGGCAATATTAAATCAATTTGATTTTCAGGCACGACAATTGCACTGCCAGTGAATATTAGGTTAGAAAATACATTTGCCTGATTTAACGTGACGGCCACTTCCTGTCTTCTATCCGAATACAGAGACAGATACAGATAATTTTGTTGGTGGAACAGATACAGATACAGATACAGATACTTTTGTTGGTGGGACAGATATAGATACAGATACAGATACAGATAATTTTGTTGGTGGAACAGATAGAGATACAGATACAGATACAGATAATTTTGTTGGTGGGACGGATATAGATACAGATACAGATAATTTTGTTGGTGGAACAGATAGAGATACAGATACAGATAATTTTGTTGGTGGAACAGATACAGAGACAGATAATTTTGTTGGTGGAACAGATACAGATACAGAGACAGATAATTTTGTTGGTGGAACAGATACAGATACAGATACAGAGACAGATAATTTTGTTGGTTGAACAGATATAGATACAGATACAGAGACAGATAATTTTGTTGGTGGAACAGACAGAGGTGGGTAGTAACGCGTTATATTTACTCCGTTACATTTACTTAAGTAACTTTTTGAATAAATTGTACTTGTAAGAGTAGTTTTAATGCAACATACTTTTCACTTTTACTCGAGTATATTTGCGAGGAAAAAATGTTACTTTTACTCCATTATATTCGGCTACATTCCGCTCGTTACTTTTATTTTTTACCCATTTTTTATTCAATGCATGTTCTGTTCGTTTCTTCTCTCAAGAGAGACTTCAGCCAAAGAGGCTGACTGGTCTTTGCTTTGGCTCTGTCAGAGCCCCAAATGACTCCGTTTCACCAATCAAACGTAGCCAGTCACAGCACACAGAAGGATGAGTGGGCGACAACAATGGCTGAAACAACGGCGGGTGATTTGTAGGAGGCAGAACAGCCCTGGCCTCACGTTCAAACTATGTTTTACTTACAGACTACCAAAACAGTAGTTACATTATGCGCTGCCTTCTTTGTCTGCCTAGAAATGTGGACATTTCAGCCTACAAGAACTCAACTTCGAACTTGAAAAATATGTGGCGGTAAGTTGTAGGTTAGTTTTGGCTGTGGATAGCTAACTGTTTGACTGAGTGGTCATATATTGTCTTGGACAATCCGTGTGGGAAATATACGCGCATTCGTGACGCCTGGGTATCTTCCAAAATAGCTGTGCCTAATACCACACGCCTTGTTTATGGCGTTGTCGCCCTTTTTAGTACAGTCTGGCTTGATTGACAATTCATTTATTCAGTAGGTGAGAGTATAAGCTTTCTAACGATGTATAACATGTCTAATTTTGCTTTTGGAATAGCGTTTTTTAGGTCAGCGTAACCTAAATTTTTCTTATCATCGCATTCACTTATGCATTCACTCACGAAACGTGGTCAACTATTATTCGTAATTTCTTGGGAAATACTATTATTATTGAGGACTTCTGGGCATAGCTAAGCCGCATGTTTGCTGATAGACCTAGCTGACATCGTTTTCTGGAGCAAAACAGAAGAGGATTGAACTGTATTGTTGATTTACTGTCTCTGTCTCCATCTACTGAACACAGATAAGATTTCATCATTGCTATGTAAGTAGGCTATTACTGTTCAAAATACTTCGGTTATATACGTTATTTTTGAAATTGAGTGTGTTTAAATAGGTTACTGGTATTAATGTGGATATTTCACACTGTAATGTAATCAATAGTTAGTAGTGTAATAGTTTTTGTGAATCATGCAACAGTCATGACGTGAGCGCTGGAACATTGCATACCATACATAACATTGCATAGCATGCATAGCATAATACATACGCTAAACCGGAAGTTCTGCACATATTCTGCGCAAGGCATCATGGGACTTTGGAATATCGTGGAGACGTGCCTCATAAGGTACAATAATGTTGCGACAAAGCATTATGTTTTCCTCATATAAAGTTTCTGTTTGAATTTGAGCAGGCTCCTCTTTGTTGTGATGATGAGTCTATTTTAATGGATAAATCCCCTGTAGCTTCATTGATATTTTTTCTGTCAAGGGAGGGTTCACCCCAACAAACTGATGAGGTATACAGACTTAATAGAGTACAACAGAAAGCGAAAATCCTCCTCTTCTGACGAACCTCCTGTGTATTGTTTTATTTAAAGGGGTATGCTTTAGGCCATATTTGAATTTGCACATGGCTATTTTATATTTTGTTTATTTCTATTGGACAAGCATTTACAATTTTATATTTTGGACATCTGGATTTTTACGTTCATCTTGCTCTGCTTATTTCAACATTAAATCAGATTATATGAAATGCACTTTTGTATGTCGCTTTGGATAAAAGCGTCTGCCAAGTAAATGTAATGTAATATGAAGTAACTCAGTACTTGAGTAGTCTTTTCACAAGATACTTTCTTACTCTTACTCAAGTAATTATTTGGATGACTACTTTTACTTCTACTTGAGTCATTATTATTTTAAAGTAACAATACTTTTACTTGAGTACAGTTTTTGGCTACTCTACCCACCTCTGGGAACAGATATAGATATAGTTACAGAGACAGATAATTTTGTTGGTTGAACAGACACAGATACAGATACAGATAACGACGTCTCTGCACACCCCTAGCTAGTAATGAGCCACAGCTTCTCAGTGCTCCCGTTCCCTGGCCATCATACTGCACAGCCACCTCATACAGCACAGCCACCTCATACTGCACAGCCACCTCATACAGCACAGCCACCTCATACTGCACAGCCACCTCATACAGCACAGCCACCTCATACAGCGCAGCCACCTCATACTGCACAGCCACCTCATACTGCACAGCCACCTCATACAGCACAGCCACCTCATACAGCACCAGCGTGGACGGCCAGGGGGAAAGTGAGAGAAACGCACGCCGCGCAGTGTCCTTAGGGTGGCTGGTAGACCCACACTGGAAACATGACATCAAGGGGAATTCCACCCAAATAAATGTGTTTTTATGTGCAAGTTGAATAAGCCTTGCAAAGTAGGTGCCCACACATCTACATGAGACGCACGGCAGCTGCCAACAATACTCCACTATTATTACGTAGTAACTTAGGCTATGAACATCAGCATCTACGGCCTTTTTCACATCTTTTACATAATCACCAAATCCTCACGGGCGGTGAAAACATACCTGCACTTATGAAACCGTGCAATGATCACAGCCTAAAACACAGCTCACATCATGGGGCATCGCTTGTCCCGCCTTCACAACGTCAAATAAACCGGGATTCGCCGCCTCTAAGTATTCAGGTAGCCATTTTAATCAACCCACGCAACTGATTCTGAATAACAGGAACAGGATGCGTCATCACTTGGACCATGGGTCCGGCGAGAGATCACAGCTCCCTATGTGTGGGGGTTTTTTTTTTTTTTTTTTTTTTTTTTTTTTTAATTTGTTTTTTTAAACTCACATCCTGTGTCAAGTCTACAGAGAAAACTAAGAGCGTGGCTGGGGCGCGACTGAAGACACAGAGACATCGCACAGCCGCTGTGGCTGCTCAGCATAAGAGCTGCTGTTGTTCACGTTGCGTGCCACGACTTCAAGTCACACTTACGGGTTAGCCAGTTGCGTGGTTGTAATGTGTACACTACATTACTTCAGCTGTAACAACACAACCCTCCGCCCCCCAGAGAACACTGCCGAGAACCTCAGGTAAAAGGAGAAGATGAAGGCAACAAGCAAAAAAAAAAAACCCAATGGTATGAGTACTTCCACAGCCACGCTGACGACACACACCTGTATGTGTCCGTGAAGCCAGATGACCCAAACACTCTGTCCAATCTAACTGACTGTCTGTCAGCCATTAATAATGGATGAGCAACAACTCCTTAAAGCTAAATGAAAATAAGACTGAGATCCTCCTAGGTAAACTGGGACATCTGACCTCGCAGACACGACCAAAGAAAGAAATCCCTGTGTCATTTTAAGTCATTCTGACCTCAATTTTAAAGCCCATTTTAGTTCATTGACCAAAACTGCTGAAAAGCTTGTTCATGCTTTTGTTTCTAGTTGTCTTGGCTACTGTGACGCACTATATACTGGCTTACCAAAGCAGCCATTGCAGAACTACAGACCATTCAGAACGCTGCTGCCAGGGTTTTAACAAAAACTAAATGACCTCACTCCCTTTTATATCACAGACACCCTGTGGTTTTATAGTCCTCCATGAGCCCTGAGGTCCTCCACAGCTGCTCTTTTAACTATTCGCAGGCTTGTCAGAAAAACCTTTGGCGATGCTACTTTCAGCTACTACACCCCAAAAATATGGAACATATTAGACTTGCTGGCTGAGTGGACAGTTTTAAATGACAGTTTTACATGACAGTTTTAAACTCAAAACATACCTTTTTAATATAGCCTATAACTAGAAGTGTCTTTTTAATCTTTTATGATTTTTTTTTCTTATCTTTGATTTTATTTTTGTTTTAATCTTTTATGATTATTTAATGCACTGTTTTCTTGCTATTTTATAAACAGTAACACTCATTGTTCTTATTTTCTCCCTTCCTCCTTGTGTATTTGTATGGTTTTAAACTTGTGTTTTTGGTGTTTCTGCGTTTGCTACTGAATTGTACAGCACTTTGAGCTGCCCTCTGTGCGTGAAAGGTGCTATATAAATACAGTTCATTCATTCATTCATTCATTCATTCATTCATTCACCCACCCACCGGCCGTGCGCGCTCCCAAACCTTATGCTCTCAGGGTCACCGGGACGCTCCTCCTTCAGTTTGTCCAGGTCCAGCACCCCTTTCACGGTCGGCGTTTTGATGCGGACACCCCCCGACCTGCTGGGACAGCTGCAAAGACATTCAGCGTTACGCACAGGCGCAGAGCCGCCCACCCGTTCTGACTGGGAGACCGGCTCAGGCCGCCGGTCACACCCCCACCTGCTACGCTCCCTCCACTCACCTGGCGACGGCGCTGACGGCCTTCCCCGATGGCGGCTCCTCCACGACACAAGGGGGCTCCACCTCGACGAAGTCGGTTTTGGATTTCTTGGTGGCGATGCGGTCCGACAGCGAGGAGACCCTCTTCATGCGGACCTGGGACCGGGGCCGCGAAGTGGCAGGGGTCGGGGGGGTGGCGGCCGGGGATTCGGGTTCAGGGTGGACCGGCGGCAGCACCGCAGTACTCAGGGCCCGCACCCTGCTGAGGGCGGGAGGGGTGCGGAAGTGGGAGGCGCCCAGCAAGTGGGCGATCCGGTTGGGGTTGAAGTTGCTGGCCATGGCCTGGTTGATTATGGACTGGGCGCTTTCGTTTCTGCTGGCAGCGTTGAGGGAGGACCTGCCTCGGCCTGCAGGGGGGTGGGGGGAGGGGCCTGGCCGCAGCGACGGATCTGAGCCAGGGACCGCTTTGGTTCTCTTGGCAGTCGGCGTTGCCCTCTTTTTCCTAGGCTTCTTAACGCCAGGCACGGTGTCCTTGGCAGGTGCTTTTGGCTTTTTCCCAACGAGGGCGTCAGCAGCAGGTACTGCCCCGTTGGTGCTGTAGGCGATGAGGCGGGTGGTGGCGGCGGGAGGGTGGACTATCGGTGGGGTTGGTGCAGGGGTCACAGGGCCGGCGGGGGCGCTCATGGCTCCCGCGGCGGCAAGGGTGGCGGACAGCGCGTTACTCTGGAGGAGGCTGGCGATCTGGTTGACGCAGCCGTAGGACGGCGAGTTTGGGCTGGGCAGGTGGAAGGTGTTGCTGTCTGGGCTCTTGACGTAGATGTGGCCCAGGCGGTTGACCAGCAGCACGTGCGGGGTGGAGTCCACGCCCACCTCTCGCACCGTCAAGATGGCGTGACCCGGGACGGCCGGGCTCAGGACGGGCTGCTGGGGCTCGAGAGCTGTCCTGGGGGTGGAGAAGTTGATGGAGATGGTGTGCCCCCTAGAGGCGTCTTTCTGCGACGGTGCGGAGTTGTAGCCGTTTAAGATCATGGGAGCAGAAGCGGGCGTCTGTTGGGGTGGGGCGGGGCCGAAAGGCTGGCACTGGGTGGCCTCCCTTACTTGGAAAGTCAGGCCTTCGGCAAAAGTGGTGGTGGAGGGGGAGGAAGACACAATGCTAAAAGTCGTGGATCCTGCTGGGAGCACCGGCAGTGACACTGTCCCGTAGGGTCCAAGGGGCATCCCAGAGCCCGGCACCATCGACATCACCGTTTCCTGCCGAGGCTGGAAACTAGAGGAAACGTACGTGAGGCCTCCGACAGCAGGAGCAGGAGCAGGAGCAGGAAGCCGCGATTCCACATGAGACAAGGGTGTGCGGAAACTTTCCATAGGTGGCAAAACCGTGGTCCTTTGTGTGGACGGCAGCGGGTCGAGCGTGGTACCGAGGCTGGGGACTGGTGTTGCTTTGAAGGCAGGCACGGAGAGCTGCGGCGATGGGTTGACCTGCAGAAGGTCCGTGGGAGCATTGCTGGGATTGGGAACCTCGTTAGGCAGGAAAGGATCTCTCTCTGCGTTCTGGCTCCCATTAACGGGGGCGGGCAAAGCAGGAGTGCCCACCGCAGGTTCCGCCAGATTGTTCAGATAGACCTCGGTACCGTCCTTGGCAGAAACAAAGTGCCCACTGCTGGGGTCCAGGAAGACATCGCTGGGGATCTCCACTGAATCCGCATCCACTGGTGGCTCTTCCTGGACGGTCACCAAATCGGTCAGAGAGGCGTTTGGAGATGGAAGATCATGACACTCCTGGACCAGGATCCCCGCAGACATGTCTGAGTTTGAGTCGTGCGTCATCAGCATGGCCTGCTCCACTGACCCATCCGCAAGGCCCCCTTGCGGAATGTAAGACTCCACGAACTGTGCGGCCGGTTGGTGAAGCTCTGCGAGTCCCTTCTGCAGGACCTGCGCTTCTGCAGAGGCTGCCGCATCTTCAAACACTGACACCACGCCGAGCGGCCGCAGGGACCCAGAGCTTGCTTCCAAGTGGCAGTATTCCGGGGAAGGGTCCGCCGCCGCAGTCTGTGCTTGAACTCCTACAGACGTCGCCATGGTGTCGTGGAGTGTGAAGCCGTGACTGTCGTGTGCGAGGCTGGTGTGCGCTTGCGTGGAATCCTGTACGTTCAGGTTGTCTGGGAACAGGTATTTGAACGGAGCCTCCACGTACGGAGAGGCACCGTCTCTGCCCACGTTCTCAGACAGTTTGTCCAGGGCATCAGAGGACGAGCTCGTGAAAGCCATGCAGAGGTCCGGCAGCCCATTGCTCCGCCTCTCCTGCTGGGGCGGGTTCTGACTCTGGCTAAGGGTTGAGCTCTTCAGGTTGCGGGCAACATCACTGGTGGCCATGCCGGCGTCGCTGTCTGTGCCATCGTCCACGCCGTCCAGCTGGGGGATGGAGGCAGAGGAGGGGGGCGGGGATGCCTGCGGAGGGGCAGCGCGAGTGACGACGGTGCGGGAGAAGTCAAAGTAGTTCTCCATGTCCTCGTCAGACGAGGTGTTGCCCCACTCCTCCCGTGCCGAGGTGGTGGGGCGAGGCAGGGCCCTGATGTGGGCGGTCCTTCTGGCCTCCCCGTCCGGGTACTCCTCCCCCTCCCCATCCACCACGATCTGAGCCCCGCAGTGCATGGCCACGCCCTCATTCAGCAGCGTGTCGTCAAACTCAAGTTCCGTGTTCAGCACCGAGTCCACGGCTACCTCCGAGTCCACCACGAAGGGCGCGTAAGGGAACCCTTGGCCCGAGACAAGGCGGGAGCCCCTCCCGGAAGAGCCCGTCCCATTGGCCGACGCCAGGTCCTTCAGCTCCGGCGAGGCCATGAAGTTGAGCGGCACGTCGGCCGAGTCCGGCTGGCCCAGGTCGAGGCAAGGCACCCGGGGTCTGGGAGAGTGGTGCAGGGCGGGGGGCGCGGAGAGGCCATCGGGGACGGGTAACGGGGGGCTTCCGAGCCCATCCTGCCAAGAGGGCGGCCTGGGGAAGAACCCTGAGGTAGAGTGGGGCGCCGACATCCCGGGAACGCGTACGGAGGACGAGGAGGAGGAGGAGGAGGAGCAGGAGGTACTTCGGCCCCCGGCAAGGCGGACCGAGGGAGAGGTCAGCAGGTTTTCAGTAGCACCGAGAGGAAAGAGAGCGGCGGTGACCGGGGACGTTTTGGGGTGCAGGGCTCCCCCCGCGCGCAGGGTGATGGGTCCTGAGGGAGCGCCGTGAGGGGGCGAGGAGATGCGGCAGCGGGGGCCGGAGCTGTGGGAGTGGGGACTGTGCCGCCGGGGCCGGCGAGTCTCCTCCAGGTCGCTGATGGTCAGGATGTGATGCGATTTAGACGGGGCGGTACCTGCGAGGGACGCGAAGGAAGCCCAATCAGAGCACGGAGAGGTACCAGACCTTCACCTGCGACGGCTGACGTTCAACCACAATCAATCTGACGTCAATACATTTTTCAGCAGTTGGATCGCAGCAATGAGTAACTGGATTTTTGTCCTCCGACCTCCTTAACAACACAATATTTTATATCAGGAATCCTTTTCAGTATCCTATGCCAACTTATACTTATAATTTAATTAAGCCATCCACCTACGTGATATATAATGATCAACATTCCCGGACGGAGAACCCAGTCTATAAATGGTATGACCTACGAATGAACTGCCGCCGATGTCCACCGTTAATTTTCTAGTTGACTTTGGGTAAGGACGGAAACAAGGACCTGAGACAGACAGCCTTCAGGAACTGGGGTCCTCAGCCCTGTAAAATGTACCTGGGGAGGGCAGAGGACGGAACATCCCCCCTGCGGGTCTCCTGGGCTGGGGGTAACTCGGAACTTTGGGTCGAGCCCCTGGGTCCGGTTTGGAGAGGGGTGAGGGGGTGCTGGGGGGTGCCTCACCCACAGGAAGGGGAGTCGCCTCCGCATTCTGGGTGTCCGTTTCTGGCGGAAAGACGAGCCGATAAAAAAGACATGCCAACCATCTCTGCATTCAGAGATCAACATTTTTCAGGTCTGATTTTATTGTGATGTTACTGTACATAAACGTGGGGTATTAGTATCTTCATGGGCTATACTGGCCAGTGCGTGGAAAATACTCATTCAGATTTTCCTCTCTGTGATGCTCACATCGGCAGTTATAAAGCCTTAAAATGAACACTACCTAACTGGGCAAGGTTTGACCACACATGGCATCCGCGCAAAGGGGTTAAGAAAGAATAACAGCTATGATCGGCCATCCTATTTTTGTGCTGGAACCAATTCCATTTTTAGTTCAGCTAGTCAACAAAATTAACTGAAATCCAATTTGCGTGCTGAAAAATAAACGCAAATCGAAAGGAGCTCGGAGCTCCTTCAAACAGAATTTCAAGCCTTTCGTCACCAGGCGATGCAGGAATATTGCGGACAAAATTAAATAAATAAATACATCATGAAATTTATTTGAAATTTATTTGACATAAATAAATAATGAAATGAATAAATAGATACATACGTACATTTCGTGCCACATTTAATTATGCTCACATTTCATGAGGTATTTATTCATTACATGACGCATTTATTTACTTTCGTCCAAAATATTCCTCCACACAAGGCTGCCACATTTCCAAGGAAATAAAAATGAGAATACCGTGACTGCTGAGCATAAACCGGGTAACTCCACCATCTGTATCCAATTTGTTTACCAATAAATTAAGTGCAGGAACGAATAATGGAATGTTTGAGAAACAACCACAGGACAGGTATGAGGTCACTCCACATTGTTGGGAAACAGACAGTTTTGTGTATTCTTAGTCCCAGTTTGTGTATTCTAAGTCCCGGAGTAAGGGCCACCCCCATGACCATATATGGGCCTCCATTCCTGTCGGTTTCGAGGTTTCCCCTCCGTCTTGAATTAACAACAACATGAAAGCGTTTGGCTGCTGGGAAAGTCGTGCTCATAAAGGAGAGTTTCCAGAAAACCGGGGGCTGGTTGTGTCTGTGGAAGGCTCACCTGAGGGCGGACTGGAGCTGTGGGCGATGGTGCGGTTCTCCCCCTGGTCGGGGGTGTCCTCCACGGGCCTCTCCTGAACGGGAGGCCGCACCTCCCTCACCTTGCAGGTGTACCTGCAGCGCCGGCGCGGGTCCATGGTGCTCCAGTACCAGCGAGAGCACCTGAGGAGTTCAAACAGGAAGGGATGAGTCGGGGGTGGGGGAAGGGAAACAAGACTCATTCATAAAAAAAATTCAAAAAACCCCTAATCCTGGGTCAACCTGAAAGCGTGACAAGGGCTTACATCACCATGTGATCATACTGAAAACAGGGGTTGTTGAAACACTTACTGGTAACCCACAGGGAAGAGCTTCCCTTGACTCGCCGAAAGCTCGGTCAGCACCCCTAGCTGGTCAATCTGCAACGAGCCTGGACACAGAATATGAGAGAGAGAGGGGGGGGGGGGAGAGAGAGAGAGAGAGAGAGTAAAGAGTAGCCCCGACTGCATGAAATAAATCTGATTCATGTAGGAAAAGGGGAGGATGAATCTGTAAGAATCTGGGCGCACACCGGTCCAGTGAGCATTGAAACTAGCGGCCGCTCACCTATCATCATGTGGATGGACTCCGGCTCCAGACCGGTCAAGAACTTCCTGCGGAGGCTGATCCCTTCAAAATCCACATACACCCTCCGCAGGACTTCAAACCCTTGCCCAGTGACCATCTGTAACGGAGGGGGGAGATCACATCAGAAACGCATTCCGGAGCACACTAGAACAGCCAAGGCGGTCACCCAAGTGCGATACTGTGCATTACAGAACATTCAAAAAGTGTTGTCATCAAAGGCACAAATCAGCTTGTCCATGAATTTAGCCAAATACGTGTAGCTAGTAACATGAAGAGCAGGACACCAATAAATAAGTTGTAGTCATTTCCTATTTAACCTGATAGCCACAAACAACAAGACAGCAAGTTATTCCGAGATGATTTCATTTTCACTCTTCATTTAGGGCATTTAACAATCGGACACACAACAGACTTCCTCAGATGTTTTTGTTTTCTGAAAGACCGACACTATCCACAGTACCTTCCTGCTTTCACCTCCATTCAGCAAAATAAATATCAACTCTTACCCCATTCCACCTGAAGCCCCTCAGGTGCCATGTCAATAAATATTGATTTTGGGGCGACATGGCTCAGGAGGTAAGAGCGACTGTCTGGCAGTCGGAGGGTTGCCGGTTCAAACCCCGGCCTGGGCGTGTCGAAGTGTCCTTGAGCAAGACACCTAACCCCTAACTGCTCTGGCGAATGAGAGGCATCAATTGTAAAGCGCTTTGGATAAAAGCGCTATATAAATGCAGTCCATTTACCATTTTACCATGTCAATAAATATGACTAAACACACTCTACACACGCGTTAAAGGTGACATACCTACACTTTCATTTAAAAAAAAAATACATTCTATATTTGTTTTCAGTGTTCGGTTGTTGCATGCCAATGCAGGGCTAAAAACGATGCTGTTGTGTGTCTAGTGTTCTTCAGAAAGAACCGGCTTTTGACCGGCTCAGCATAAACAGTAATCCAGAACAGTAGCCCTGGTTTATTTCGGTCCCTTGGCTGCATCACTGTCTGATGTCTATCTCTGACTACTCAGTAATTACTCTGCAAAGCCCTGTAGTATTGTGGTTAAGTAGCTCGCCTTGTAACCAAGAGATTGCAGGTTCAAATTCGCTGAGTCACTGTGCTCTCGGTGAGTATAACTCAGCCACTTCGCAGGAGGCGCCACGAAACGTTCTCACCTTGGGCCCCAACACCCCAGACACAGACAATCCTGTGTTCTAAACTTTTTTTTGGTCAGTCAGGGCCCTTCCCAGATAGCAAGTGACTCCCGGCCAGGTCTGTGTGCAACTTCAGGAGAGAATCTGCGCAGACCCAGCCCGGAGTCGCTTGCCACGTGGGGTTGCAACCGTCCTACCCCCCCCCCCCCCCCCCCCCCACCGCCGCATGGTGCCCCCGCCGCGAACAGCCATTCTGGAGCAGAGCTGCCTCCCCTTTTTCCCGCCCCTCCTCACCTTTCCGCTGATGAGATCCCTGTGCTTGTGGCAGAAGACCTTCTTGTCGTCCTGGAAGACGCAGCTGCGGGTGCGGGCGCACATGAAGTGGTAGTTGCTCTGGCAGGAGGTCAGGCAGCAGCCCACAGTGGCGCCAGTCTGGTTACACCGCTCGCAGCGCTGAGGGAGAGGAGGAGAAGACGGGTCAGAGGAAGGGCACGCAGACAGGGGGCGGAAGGGCAGACGGAGAGGACGGTGGGTGAACGCAGAAGGGGGGGATGAAAGTGCAAACGCACCGCGATACCCTGGCGCAGGGTTCACCCGTACTACAAGAAAGATACGGAGGCTCTGGAAAATGATCAGAGAAGAGCAACCAGCTGCTCGTCCAGGCTACGGTGACCTCTCGCCTTGATTGCTGCAACTCTCTCCATGCAAGCCTGCCAGCTTGCGCCATACAGCCACTACAGATGATTCAGAACGCCACTGCCTGACTCATCTACAACCTACAACCCAAATTCTCTCGCGTCACTCCTCTGCTGCGATCACTCCACTGGCTACCGGTCGCTGCCAGGATCCGGTTCAAAGCCCTGACCCTTGCCTACACTGCAGCCAACAGGACAGCCCCCATCTACTTGCAGGACATGATTCGATCCTATGTCCCTGCTCGACCACTCCGCTCTGCAGCAGCAGGGCACCTTGTAACCCCTCCCACCCGACCAAAGGGATCACAGAGCTTCTCCACCCTAGCTCCCCTGTGGTGGAACGAACTCCCCGTCCCTCTCCGAACCTCCCCCTCACTACTCATCTTCTGCCGTGGCCTGAAGACTCATCTCTTCAGACTATGCCTAGACTAACCACCACCACGCTGTATATTTCACTCTAAATCCCACCCCCCTTTTTCATGACACTTATGTGACACTTATATATTACATGTTGCCCCATCCCAGCACTTTTTGGTAATTTGTATTTGTCCTAATACTGTAGCTTATTCTTCTGCCTAGTTGGCTTTGCAGAGGTTAGGTCTGATTAGTGTTCACTGTGTGAACTAAACTGTGTTATTGGCTAGAAATAGCTGTACAAAATAAGTATTGTATCTTACTGAACCTGTGTTTAGTAGTTGTCTATGACCATGAAATGCACTTTTTGTACGTCGCTTTGGATAAAAGCGTCTGCCAAAGAAATGTAATGTAATGTAACCAAAATGACTCCTGGTATGAAAGATAGTCAAAGGAGACTAAGGGGTGATTTGACTGAGACTTTTAAATTCATAAAGGTGATCAACAAAGTGAACTACAAGAGATTCTTTAGAGTTCTGCTAGTAAAACAAGGGGAAATTAGCAAAACGAGGTAAATTCCATAGAGACATTAGGAAGCATTTTTTCCACACAGAGAGCAGCCCATGTGTGGATCAGCCTGCTGGGTCACGCAGTATAGGCAGAAACTCTGGGGATTTTCCAGACCAGGCTTGATACAGTGTTAGATACTATCCAGTCTGTATGTAATCAGAGCACTAATTTAGGCACGTGCACAGATTTTTCCACACGTACACAGATTTTTCCGAAAACGTCGTTTTTTTCCCTCCGTTTTTTTTCCCTCCGTTTTGGCCTCCCACCCACACGGGGCAATCGTTTTAGCATCCTCCTGTGGACGCAGATATTTTTTAAAACGCCGGTCGTGTGGATAGGATTATTTACTTTTTTTTTTTACGGAGAGGGAAAAAACCACGTTTTCAGAAAAATCCGTATACGTGCGGACAGGGCCTTAGTCAGGATAATGGCGAGCGTGGTTTGGCTGAATGGCCTATTCAGCCTGGTATGGACTGACCAGACACAAACCAGCTGCTTGACATTGCTCTGCATTTAAGTGACCAATTAGAGGCAGCTGGGTGGCTCAGCCGGATAAGGCGGCGTGCTGCGGGTTAGCTCCGCGATCTTCGTTTCTAACCCAGGCCTTGTCAGTGTCGACTGCGGGCGGCAGCCTAATAGGGTGACGTGCACTTGGCAAATGCACGGTCCAGGAGGGAAGTGTTCGATCAGCTGTCCTCGTTCGATCGCTCCCTCCCTCCGGTTGGCCAGGCAACCCGGGGCCCGCATGCCTAACCACTCACGAGAAGTCTTTGTCCGAAAACACTCAAGTTCGCTACGTGAACTTTGCTGAGGGGTGTGGTGTGAAAAGAAACTGGCCGGGACAGCACATATTTCAGGAAGAGAACCGCAGATGTCTACGCTCTCCTGAATCGACACCAAGCGGGGACAGCGTTTGAATGAAGCCGCAAATAGTTAAATTAAATCCGCACTGCAACGGGAATTGGACATGTTCAGCCCCCCCCCCGTTTGGCACCAATATTACATAAATAACGTTAAAAAAATTAACTGACGTATTAATGCAGCCTATTACATTAGTCACGCCAACTCTTAAGAGGATGGGGACAGAAATCCCCAGCAAGCCCTGCAGTCCCCGGGACTTGTGCCAGACCCTCCCGTGCAACAGCTTGAGGAGTGAAGACTGGATTCTTGGCTCTGCAGAAGAGGACGTAGACCTTGAAGCATCAGTCTAGACTTCTTCCATTCAGTTACTTATCTAAAGTTGCGCGAAAGTCAATTTGCGTACGTCTGCCCCGGCTGCCAAGCCCCAATCGTATTCCCCCTTTACGATAGCTGAGCGGCCGCATGCCCAGCGCCGGGATGGCTGACTGACCATGAGGCGCCCCCTGGTGACAGCGCTGTGCACGTGCATGAGGGAGCCGTTCTCTTCCTCGAACACCTCCGCGGACCACATGGAGCAGTTGACGTGGGCCCACTCGTTCTGTCCCAAGTACAGCAGCCTGCCCGCATCCTGCAAGGAAGGGGGGAGGGGAAGGGAGAGAGAGAAAGAGGGTGTATGTAATGCACCAATTACACTTGTGACGATTTCAGACACAAGGTTCGAATAAAAACTTTTAGCTCTGTGCTGAACAACGTAAAGAAACTGAAAGGACCTTTCACTGAGGGAAACCATCAAACCTCCCCGGGCGACAACAAAGCGGTCAACTGCCAACCGCCATCCTTCAACTGTCAACTGCCCTTCTAAGAATTTTCTGGAAGTTGTGTTCAGAAACAAAGGCCACAGGCTTTGGCAATGCAAATAACAGAAAAATGAAGCAATCCTGAAAAGTGACCCAAGTGACCCAAGTAATTATTAATTCTCCGTATTTTGTCTGTTGGTTCCCATGACACCAGACATAACACAAAACATTCCAACCCTGTTATTGTGCAATTTAACAGCCGCTCAACTCGATTCGTTTCAGCCGTACAATTGTATACCAAAATCTCTTCCCATGAGAATACGCAGAAGAAAGTGTTCCAGCAAAAAAATAAATATCCTACAATGCCCAATTAAACCGCGCAATCAAAGTATGCTTTAACTTAGCCCACAGTAATTACACACACTTTACTCGAGAGCCTTCTCACGATGCTGAAGCTGTCCTCGTCTGACACCACAGGCCTCCTGCTGCAGTTCATTTCAGGCTAAGAGGAAGTAACTCTACATCACTTTTTTTTATTTACAAATCTGTAGACATGTTTATACGCCTACTTCATACTGAAAGAATGTCATCAATGAGCCATTAGCTGTCTTCAAAGGCTCATGTGGACTGACCTCTTCAGACCGCATCTTGGCTCCTTCCCCACCCTCGTCCCCACCCTCGCCCCCACCCCATAACGCAACGGTTCTTTGGGCTGAATTTACTCATAATTACTCATAAGTGTACTCTGATGTTGGGTTAGCACTGTTAACGTGCACTATTGCTCTAGTGATGATGCATCCATGCTGTTAGCCAGGTCCGATCCATGGCTCACAGTCATCAGGAGAACGCACTAGGGCTTCTCCCGACACTGCAAGTCCTCATGGATTAAATAAAAGTATACAAAGGACTAAATGGCGATGATCCACACCAGAATGTTCCGGGAAGTTTGAGAGAAAAACATCCATGAAAGAAGTGGAATGATCAAGAGGTTGGCAGTGACAGGAACAAACACACTCAGCCCCCCTCAGCGCCCCCCCCCCAACAGGACCGAGGCTGATAACCAATTATGTAGGAAAGTGGTGTAGTAAGAGGTTATGATGAGGTTATGGTAAGCCAGAGCCTTACTCCATGCATTCTCACTCTAGGCCACCTCAGATAACCCCTTTAATATCGCCGTTGCCACGGCATGTTGATCGCAGATGTTTTTTTTTTTTGTCTTCTACTTTTTTCCCCCCGATACTGTAATGTTCATGAAATTCAGTTCAGTGTAAATGTAAAATCTTACGTGGGTAGATACCCCCAACAAGTAAACCAAGAGGGCCAAGTCAGTTGCAGCAAAACTGACTTAAGAGCGAACCTAAAGCTGCCAGCGCTTTCTAAGACCCGAGTAAGGGCGGCACTCACATTGGCTTTGGCATCCCCGTACTTCTGACACAAGGCGCACTGCCTCTCATCTTCCTTGGACCAGCCAGTGTCCAGATCGGCTTTTGAAGGTCGCCCCTTCTTGCCTAGAGGACGATGAACAACACCATGCGTGAGTGTCTCAACTGGTTAATCTGCAGCCTGGAGCCGTGTGACCGCGGCTCGCGAGCCAGCTTCAGCTGAGCGCTTCCAGAGCTCTGGAAGCTAAGCCAGGGCGCGCAGTCACGTTATCGGCCTACTTCCAAGTCCGCCTGGTTTCAAGGAACTCCAGACGGAACCAGAAGTCACCATTCAGGGCCTCAGGGGGAGGCCGCCAAGGCGAGGTCGCGGGCTCGCCGTTACCTTTCATTTTTAACCGAAAGCTCTTGTTTCTGGGGTAGCCGACGGCCGGTTTTCGGGACACGGGGGTGGCGACGTGCGGCCCCCCCTCTTCCGTTTTGAACTCGGGGACCCCGTCGTCCCCCCGGCGGGGTCCAGCGGGAGCCTCGGCGCTCTGCCCCTCCCGCTCGCGAAACTGGGCGTACAGATGCTCGGAGGAGGGGGGCAGGACAGCGTTGGGAAGCATCCCGCTAGTGGAAGGAGGGGAACAGATTACACACAGGACACAGTCAGGCATCAGTGAGCATTTAACTACCCGCACCCAAAATGTAGCTAATGCATATGCAATTCAGTTTGACAAATTAGGCTTTAAAAACAAAACGGACAAATTAGACATGACATTTAAGTGTTTTTAAGGCCCGTTCGGGTTTTGAAGGTCTAAAGCGCGGTTTTTTCTGGACAGTTTCCCTGTTCTTGCGGTCGATTTGGACAGCTGGGTTTCTTACACTGGCAGTTCCTTGGACCGTGGATCCCACACCTTGGGGTCTTGGCTATTAAACCAGCAGAAAACTTCCTCCAGCAACTGCAAAAAAAAAAGGTTTGCGGGGTAGAACATGATCAAATAAACCAAAAGCAAAAAAGCTAGTCGTTTAATTTCCTTTCAGGAAATTAAAAATCAGTGCTGAACAACGGGGACATGAAATAAAGTCATGCGCAAAAAAATACACTGAGAAATTTACTCAGTGTGTGTGTGCGCGTCTTTCACTTGTGTCTTGTGTATCACCATGGGTATGAACGCCTGTGTGTGTGTGTGTCCTGGGTGCCTTTGTCCTTCTCTGAGCCACCCTGTATATGAAAGCGTGTGCGTGTGTGTGTGCGTGTGTATTTACGATACCTTTAGGTATTAGGATCTGCACGTGTGTGTGCGATATCTTTAAGCAGTAGGATCTGCATGTGTGTGTGTGTGTGTGTGTGTGTGTGTGTGTGTGTGTGTGTGTGTGTGTGTGTGTGTGTGTGTGTGTGTGTGTGTGTGTGTGTGTGTGTGCATGCACACGTGTGTGCAATACCTTTAAGTAGTAGGATCTGCGCGTGTGTGTGCAAGACCTTTAAGTAGTAGGATCTGCACGTGTGCGAGTGTGTGTGTGTGTGTGTGTGTGTGTGTGTGTGTGTGTGCGCGCGTGCGATACCTTTAAGTAGTAGGATCTGGCCAATGCAGTGGGCCTCTGATCTTCAGGGAGAGACTCCTCCTCCTCCAGCTGTTTCCGCACAACCTGGACCACGTCCTCATGGAATGATTTCTGATGAACGGAACGGCTCGTTAAAAACTATCCGACCTGTTCAACGCCAGAGAAAATAGGGGTGTGCTGTTTCCGAGCAGCAGTTTCCCCGCATTCCAGAACCTTCTGCACACTCCCGGGCGACATCTGTGATGTCAGTGTCGGTTTTCAGATTTGTGCCTCGTAAATGTACCCCTTCAGTTGGAGCAAATGACCATCAAAGAAGGCCAACTGCAGTCCACGCAGTTCTGCCCACATGGGTTATGTATGATACCAGGCACAAAGAGAGGTCGAGCTGGAACAAAACGCCCATTGAAAACGCCCAAGCCAAGCTTGCGTCAATCACTCATAAACATGGAATTCAGCAGCCATTTTAACTGCCTACAGATAGGAATACATCAACAGCATCCATCTTGGTGGCGAAAACGGGGACGCTCCCCTCGTTCACCATTTTTAAAAAGCTGCTTTTCCACTCGACTTGTCGATGGAAAGCAGAAAAAAAATGCAAGGGAAAAAAGATCTGGTGGGCTAGAAGGCCTTTCCACGTTTGGCAGACTGGAGTGTGAGGTGTGTTATAAAATGGAGTAAGAGGGCCCATTTTGAGCAATCAGATCTCTTCGAAGCGCTCCAGTCCACCAAACGTGGAAAGATGCTCTAGTCCACCAAACGTGGAAAGATGCTCTTGTCCACCAAACGTGGAAAGATGCTCTTGTCCACCAAACATGGAAAGATGCTCTAGTCCACCAAACACAGAACGATGCTCTAGTCCACCAAAAGTGGAAAGAAGCTCTAATCCGCTAAACATGGAAAAACACAAAAAATCGGACATATTAGAACGTAGGTTTTTAGCTGCGACCGCAGCTCTATAGCTCTGCCTGTCGGTCGGTTGGTCCACAGAAAGTGTCCCACCCCGTAGCGGCCACAGTTTTTGCCCCAGGACGCTGAAATTTGGCATGGAGGTTGGTCATGACCGAAGGCAGAGCTGAGAAACTTTCAAGGCCGACTGACCAAGAGGGGGCGCGGCGATGGGCGAGGCCTATCACAAAAAGGCGCATAACTCCCAAATGGATTCACAGATTTGCACAGGATTTTGTGGAAAGGTTAGTCATGATGAGCCAAAGAAGAGGCCGCGTGTTTGTGTGAGGGTGTGTGCATGGCTGCATGCACACATGGATGCATGCGCGTGTGCGGTCGCAGCTATCGCGCTTGTTCTTTGTAGAGCTTCTGGGGTGGTCGGGCCCAGCGGGACGCATCTTCCCAGATGCGGATGGACCGTGTTCCTGCAGCGCCGTGAACCTCCGGACCTCACAGGGCGTCCCGGGGGCGAGCAGATCGCCAGGGTGATTCAGTTACTCGGTTAACACCAGAACCTCCGCAGGGGTAAATCTGACCGTTTCCACTTAAAATATTTTGATATCTCTGCCAGTATGAAAGCCTTATGGCTCCCCCTTCGTGACTCCTAAACGTATGTATGGAACATTCTGATATCATTTGAATATCAATACTGCAGAAGGAAGAAAAAAGCATAAATACTTACCCCTTAAAAAGCCACGAACGGTCAAATTCACCGTTGTTTATCTTGCCTGTATGCCTGATAATTTTGAACGCTGCGTGTAATGTTATTGTGAAAAGACACCGCAAGGCGTATAGCCTACTTGCATATAGCTACGACTAGCAACACCACCGATGTGCAGTGAGCCGCACTGGTCTATCACACTGAAATTCATATCTATTCTGTAGGCTATTTTTCTTTCCGTTCTATGCTATTACTTTGTATTTGAACGTTCGTTTTATAGTGGACATTTGACAGTTTTTGGAGGTTTTGGGCATTGTTTCTGTTTCTGTTTCTGGCCATTTTAGGTATTTTTTCTTTCATTGTATCAAAAAAACAAGGATTATACAGTGTTTAAATACTCCTGTTTTCTGTCTTACCATTCTGTGTATTTTTGGACACAACTGAGAATATATAGCCTATTTCGGTGTGGCTTTCGTTAAAAAAACACACACACACATTGAATGTTTTTATAGCATGTAGCCTATTGCTAAGATTAAACAAATAAATACATTATTACGTTAGTTGACATACAAACATGGTGTGTTCACGTTTCTTATGACCTGCGCCAACACAACTAAAGTATTATTTTCACAACTGTTGACACTATTTGCAATGTTTTACACTATTTACATGTCAGGGTCATACCGGCCGTTCTGGTACATTTAAGGTAGTATGGAATCTCGGCCGTTCCTGGCTATTTAAGGTAGTATGGAATCTCGGCCGTTCCTGGCTATTTAAGGTAGTATGGAATCTCGGCCGTTCCTGGCTATTTAAGGTAGTATGGAATCTCGGCCGTTCCTGGCTATTTTAGGTAGTATGGAATCTCGGCCATGGTCTGGTGTTAAACTCCTTGTAAAAAAAGTCAACGGCTGGCGCTTCTGAGCAGAGCCGGGGCGAATCCGAGACGCTGGCGCCACGGACCATCTGGAAGCGTTCAGAAACGGGTCGGGGTTTTTTTGCGGGCCGTTTGAGCCGTGAAGTAAACAATTTCGATCGATTGCGCCTCTGGTCGCCACATGGAGGCCATTGGAGAAGACTCAACAGTAAATAAGCGCTGAACTCGTCGTTGACGGCGCTCGGCAGCTAGCCTAAAACGCAGCGGATAAGACGCACTGGCGTTTTAACCAGAACCCTGAGATTCATCACATCTCCCACAGGAAACGGTCGTGAACCGGTGTCGTTTACAATGGCAAAAAGCTGCTAAAGGCATCCTCAGCTCCGCAGGTGAAGTGCCACGTCTGGGAGGACCGTGCCAGTACGCTGGGCTCTGTTAAAAAGCCTCAGACACTGGAGTCCATTGTGTCAGCGCCAGGGCACACCAGCAGGCCAGCTGTTCCAGCAGCTGACCTGGCTGCTCTAGCAGCTGGCCCGGCTGCTCTCTCAGGCTCCCACACTACCCAAGAGACCTCAGCTTTCCCACTGCGCCAAGGCAGGCCAGCGGAAAAGCCCGGAACCCGTCCGCTGGCTTCTGCGCCAGAAAATCTGAAGCCTTAGCTTTCCCGCCGGCTGCATAAGACAGTGTTCAAAGGGAAAGTACAAACTACAGAACGGTTTCAAAAAGAAGCAACGTGTTCACACCAGCGTTTCCTGTGATATTGATCTCTTGGTGTGGTGGTTGGTGTCCGATTCAAACACTGGTTAACACTATGGTATTTTGGTCATATTTGAAGCGTCGCTACCTACCTTTTCGTTGTCTTTCGGTCGCTGAAGAAAAAAAAGTGACGCTCTGACAGGCAGTGCTGAAGGTGGCACAGACAGAAAGGAGCAAGCACGGAGCGCGCGGTCTAGGCTCTTTTTGAAAATAAATATGTGGACGCGACAGTATGGTTTGGAAAGCGCATTTAGGCAGAAATGTTTAGAAAGTTTGACATTTTTAATTTATGAATTTAATATATAGGCTATATGCAGTATATATGATTTTTTATTTAATCATTTTTTATTTTAATTATTATTTTTTTTATTATGGTGTGGCGGCAAGCGGAAACGTTGGTTCACACTGATAACTGAAAACCGGTACAGAGCCAGCGTGTACCACGGTAGCCTGGCAAACACAAGCCTTTCGCTCACTGCACTGCCCTCCCCTGACGAAGGCCGAGGTGCTGAAGCCTAGGCTCGTCATTAAATAAAATCAGCCTTGCGGGGTTTCGGAAACGCTGCGAAAACCTCAATGCGAGTTGCCTGTGGCCTACGTTGCCGTGGTCACGACCCTGTAGTCGCGGGGTCACTGGGAGTGACACACACACACACCCCTCTCGAACCCTGCCGAAGTGGAGTGTGTTAATGACAGGGGAACAGAACGCACAAGCGTGCCACTCTACAGCCGGCTGGGGGGGGGGGGGGGGTCACGGAGGACTCACCAGCGTGGCGTACAGGCCCTTGTCGAATTTCTTGCCGACAGCTCGGAGGTCGCAGGCCGGGTGGCCCTCTGTCCCGCGGTCAGGGTCCATCAGAGGGGCGCACTGGAGGACAGGAGAGGACAGGGACATGGACCCCCCGCACAGGAATCAGAGTCGCATGCGTGTGTCTGAGTAAGCGCGTGTGTGTGTTTGAGTAAGCACGCCGGAGTGTGTGTTTGTGTAAGCGTGTGTGTGTTTGAGTAAGCACAGATGTTTTTACATAAACACGAGTGTGTTTCAGTAAGCGTGTGTTTGCGTAAGCGTGTGAGTGTTTGCTTAAGCGTGTGTGTGTTTGTGTGTGTGTGTGTGTGTTTCCGTGGGCATGGGTGCGTGTCTGGGTACGTGCCCATGCGCACGTGCCGTTGGCCTCACCTCCTGGCAGCTGACCAGGTGCTGGGTGAGGGTGGAGGTGAGCAGGCAGGCCAGAACCTTCTCCACCCCGGAACGGAGCTCCAGGTCCAGCAGCTCCCTCCAGCCGCTGGGCTGGGTCAGGCTGCAGGGCCCGCAGGAGTACACCACGCTCTCCGGCAGGCTGGACAGGATCTCGTACAGGTCGTCTGGAGGAGGGGCAGAGGCCAGCCGGCCGCGTGAGGCAGGGGTTTGAGTGCACAGCGCACGGTCACTCGGGCTGACTAACACGCTCACGGCGCCGCCGCACGCTCTCACACGCTCTCACACACGCTCTCACACGCTCACGGCGCCGCCGCACGCTCTCACGCGCTCTCACACGCTTTCACACGCTCTCACACGCTTTCACACGCTCTCACACGCTCTAACACGCTCACGGCGCCGCCGCGCGCTCTCACGCGCTCTCACACGCGCTCTCACACGCGCTCTCACACGCTCTCACGCGCTCTCACGCGCTCTCACGCGTTCTCACACGCTATCACACACTCTCACACGCTATCACACGCTCTCACACGCTCTCACACGCTCTCACACGCTCACGGCGCCGCCGCACGCTCTCACGCGCTCTCACGCGCTCTCACACGCTCTCACACGCTCTCACACGCTCTCACGCGTTCTCACGCGCTATCACACGCGCTCTCACACGCTCTCACACGCTATCACACGCTATCACACGCTATCTCACGCGCTCTCACACGCTCTCACACGCTCTCACGCGCTCTCACACGCTCTCACACGCTCTCGTACGCTTTCACACACTATCACACGCTCTCACACGCTAGCACACGCTTTCACACACTACCACACGCTTTCACGCTCTCGCACGCTCTCACACGCTTTCACACGCTCTCACACGCTCTCACGCGCTCTCACACGCTTTCACACGCTCTCACACGCTTTCACACGCTCTCACACGCTCTCACACGCTTTCACACGCTCTCACGCGCTCTCGTACGCTTTCACACACTACCACACGCTCTCACACGCTCTCACGCGCTCTCACGCGCTCTCACACGCTTTCACACGCTCTCACGCGCTCGTACGCTTTCACACACTACCACACGCTCTCACACGCTCTCGTACGCTTCACACACTACCACACGCTCTCACGCGCTCTCGCACGCTCTCACACACTTTCACACGCTCTCACGCGCTCTCGTACGCTTTCACACACTCTCACACGCTTTCACGCGCTCTCACACGCTCTCACTATCACACGCTCTCACGCGCTCTCACACGCTCTCGTACGCTCTCACACACTACCACGCGCTCTCACGCGCTCTCACACGCTAGCACACGCTCTCACACGCTCTCACGCGCTCTCACGCGCTCTCACGCGCTCTCTCTCACACGCTCTCACACGCTCTCACGCGCTCTCACGCGCTCTCACATGCTCTCACGCGCTCTCACGCGCTCTCACGCGCTCTCACGCGCTCTCACGCGCTCTCACATGCTCTCACGCGCTCTCACACTATCACACGCTCTCACTATCACACGCTCTCACACGCTCTCGTACGCTCTCTCTCACGCTTTCACACGCTAGCACGCGCTATCACACGCTAGCACACGCTATCACACGCTCTCACACGCTTTCACACGCTCTCACACGCTGGAATTTGCTGGAATTTGCTGAGCACAGAACCAGTGACCTCGCAGTTAGAATTTCAGTGCGGTTTGGGTCGACCCGGCGGCACCACTGCACAGCTCACTGGAGAACTGCTACAGCGGGTATGATTCAGACACCGCAAGCACCAAAGGTCCGAGGAAGCCTGCTGTCGAGGGACTTCCCCCTCACCCCCCACCCAGCGGTGGAAGACTCTTTCTACAGTAGGTCAAGGCAGTAGTGCAGTATAGTGCAGCGTAGTATAGCACAGTACAGTGACGTATACTATTATATTGCGTAGTATAGTACAGTGTAGTATAGCACAGTGCAGTCTAGAATAGCATCGTATAGCATTATGTAGCGTAGTATAATTTAGTGTAGCGTAGTACAGCATAGTACAATATAGTATAGTATAGTAGGTGATGGGTACAGAGTGGTAGGACACTGCTGCAGCTACGGAAATCCGGGTCCACTTTGCGAGCTCTAGGGCACCTTCTGTCAGCTGACTGCTGAGGCAGCGGAGCGGCCAGCAGCAGGAGGACCCACCTGAGAGCCCCTCGCACTTGGCGTGGACCCAGTGGTTGCACGTGGCGCACTGCATCATCTGGCTGTCGTAGTCATTGTCCTCGTAGCACTTGTAGCAGATGGGGCAGTAATTACCTAGAGGCAGAGACACGACAAGCCGGTCAGTATTTAACTCGGGGTTGCAGGTTCAAATCCCACCTGGCCAGGAGGCGTGGATCCTAGCGTGCGTTGTATCGCTGAAAAAAACAATCAGCTAAATGTCATATAAATGAGCGAAATAAAGATGCTGCTGAATACATTTGAAATCTAAAAAAAAATAACAACCTGCCTCGATTCAACAAGATGGCTTAGTCTGACCCAGGATAAACGCACAGCCTGCCCGGCCGCTGCCCCCGTCCCGGCACGATTCTCACCCTGGTCGTAGAGTTTGACGCAGTCGGGGCAAAGGCCCTTTTCGTGATTCCACTCCGAGTCCCAGCTCTTCCCCGGGGTCACGCCACAGCTCTTACACCTGATGCAGGTCATGCACACCTGCAGAGAGGGGCAGGAGTGAACAGGGCGGAACCAAAACCATCTGGGACCTCCCGTCCAAAAACAGCCCTGATTAAACACTGACACAGAGAGAGGAGGAGAGGGGCTGAGGAGCTGCTCCTCCAGGAGGACGAGCTCTCCTACACCAGAGCCTGAACCGGGGGATGATCTGTGCGTTCCACCCCCTGTGGGGGCGCGGTCCACCCCCTGTGGGGGCGAGGCTCACCCAGGATTTCTTGCGCTTGTTGGGTTTGGGGTAGTTGGGGCCCAGGCAGGAGGGGTGATAGCAGTTCTGGCATCTCTCACACTCCAGCAGGGGCTGGAAAGGAGCAAAAGTCCAAATCAGAAAATAAAATGATAAAACAATTCCAAGAAAATAAAATTATAAAACAATTCCCAGAAAATAAAATAATAAAACAACGCCCAGAGAATAATATAATAAAACAACTTCCAGAAAATACAATAATAAAAAAAACTCCCAGCCAAAGATGAGTGTGCGGTAGGTGAGCCAACCGCAGATGAGTGTGCTCCCCCCCTCCCCCCCCACCCAGGTCAACGTGCCCCCCATGTCAAAGTGCCCCCCCATGTCAAAGTGCCCCAAGCCTCACTACCTTAGACGGTTTGTTCTTGCGCCCACAGACGTGGCAGAACTTGCAGCGGCGGCAGCACCAGTTCTCCTTATTCTCCTCCAGGGGGCGCTCCGCAGGCTCCAGGCAAAACCGGTGAAAGGGCTCGCAGCACACCTGACAGTACAGCATCTGTGAGGAGGAAGAGGCGTTACAGCTCGCTGCATGCACCACTGCAACCATTCACTGCATTTCAGCATCGCTGCATGCACCACTGCAACCATTCACTGCATTTCAGCATCGCTGCATGCACCACTGCAACCATTCACTGCATTTCAGCATCGCTGCATGCACCACTGCAACCATTCACTGCATTTCAGCATCGCTGCATGCACCACTGCAACCATTCACTGCATTTTAGCATCGCTGCATACACCACTGCAACCATTCACTGCATTTCAGCATCGCTGCATGCACCACTGCAACCATTCACTGCATTTCAGCATCGCTGCATGCACCACTGCAACCACTTACTGCATTTCAGCATCACTGCATGCGCCACTTCAACCACTTACTGCATTTCAGCATCGCTGCATGCGCCACTTCAACCATTCACTGCATTTCAGCATCGCTGCATGCGCCACTGCAACCACTCACTGCATTTCAGCATCGCTGCATGCGCCACTGCAATCACTCACTGCATTTCAGCATCGCTGCATGCACCACTTCAACCACTCATTCTCAAGCTCGGGAATCGCCTTCACCAGGTGTCATTTAAAGTCAAACCTGTCAATCATGTTTTTTTTTTTTTTTTTTTTTTTTACATTACATTACAGGCATTTAGCAGACACTTTTATCCAGAGCGACTTACACAACGATTCCATTTTTTGCCTTTTTTTATTTATTTTTTTTACATTGTATCCATTTATACAGCTGGATATGTACTGAAGCAATTCAGGTTAAGTACCTTGCTCAAGGGTACAACGGCAGTGTCCTACCCAGGAAATGAACCTGTGACCTTTTGGTCACAAGCCCAGTTCCTTATCCACTGTGCTACACTTTTCTAGAAATAAATTCTCCTCAAAGGCTCAAAGGGCATTGGCACATTACAGGAACTGACTCAGAGTGGGAGGGGGAACTAGCACCAATTCGTTGGAAAAACATAAATAATAATAATACACGTGTAATACAGGAAAATGATGTCATGACGATAAAATCAATGCCGGGGAAGGATGACTCTATTCACAACGGCAGGCCGATGGGTGTCAGTGCCGGGGGACAGGCGTGGAGCTGTCCGGAGGAGAGCGTATTAAAGGCTCCACTTTTCAAACTGTATAACTAAATAAAGCAAATAAATACCACGTCTGCGTTCAAGTCTGCAGAAATACGGCATGTACGAGTCTGTACCCTGTGGAGCACGCGGCCATTTTACACAGATTCAACAAAACACACGATTTGACCAAACTTCTGTACGTCACATACATACATATATACACACAGACACGCAGACACAGACATGGGCACAAACACGTATACACGTACGCACATACAGACACACACACGCAAGCACGCACGCACACACACACATGCACAAACGCACACACGCATACACACGCACACACACACACACACGCACACACGCACACACACGCACACACACATGCACAAATGCACACATACATGCACAAACGCACACACGCATACACACGCACACACACACACACACGCACAAACGCACACACACGCACACACACACGCACGCACACACGTACATACGCACACACGCGCGCACACACACACACACTGAAGTACACACACACACATACACGCGCACACACACACGCTCACGTACACACACCCACGCACACGCGCACACACACACACTCACACTCACGTACACACACACACACACGCGCACACGCGCACACACACACACACACACGCGCACACACATATCCACATGTAACACTCATAAAAGTGCCACAGTAGTGAGATCAGCTCCACAAAACGACAGCACTCAGACGATTTCCGAAAAGTGGAGTGGTGTGGGGTGCGCCCTGTCCAGCGGGCCGCGGGCGAGCGAGCAGTACCTCATGGTGACCTTTGCTGGCGCAGAGCAGGCAGACATACTGCGGCACAGTCGGGACAGAGGTGAGCACGCTCAGGCCCCCCATCAGCCACACGTTTTGGATATTACAATCCTCCTGTGGGACAGAGGGAGAGGGGCAGGTCAGAGAGACACACAGGTTTTGGATGTGAATGAAAAATGAGAACAATCCCATCTTTAAATTATGGACATGGTTTGGATTAGGGTTAGTTATCATGCCTTACAAACTCGCCAAATTTCCTCAAAAATTTCATTAACTTCAGAAGTGGGGGGGGGGGGTGGGACTCTAATGAAAGAAAGAGAACGAAACAAACGGAAAGCTAGGTGCAACACTGACACACGGTGGACGTTGAACGTATTGCAGGTTATCGCAGGGCTTCAGGAGCTATTTTTGAATCAGGGGACGTGTACACACCAGTTTTTCCAGCGCCGCGTCACTGTGCGGTAAATACAGTCAGGAAAAATTCACGCTCATCTTCTTTATTTTTATTTTGAGGAGGGAAAGAGACCGGTTCCAGTAAACTGTCTTCATCGGGGAAGAGGTGCGGCTGGTGGGAGTTAAATACCCAACTCTACAGTCTCATCACAGGTGCACAGTCTCGTCAGAGAAGAACTTCACGGAAACAGTCGGCTGTGGACCTGAGGGTAGCTCCTGAATCTATGCCCCTAACGGCAGTGCTGATTCAGGCAGGAAACTAACCCCGATTGGTCCATCAAGCACTTTATGAATGCTTTCCCTTATAGGTCTATGTGTGATATGTTGTTTCATCGACTGCTGTAACACCCAAATGTCCCCATCTGGGGATCAATAAAGTCTATCTTATCTTATCTTATCATCCTTGGCTTCAGGACCATAGCAGCTGGCGAACCCGATTGGTCCACCCTTGGCTTCAGGACCATAGCAGCTGCCGAACCTGATTGGTCCACCCTTGGCTTCAGGACCGGAGCAGTTGGGGGACTTGATTGGTCCACCCTTGGCTTCAGGACCATAGCAGCTGGCGAACCTGATTGGTCCACCCTTGGCTTCAGGACCATAGCAGCTGCCGAACCCGATTGGTCCACCCTTGGCTTCAGGACCATAGCAGCTGCCGAACCTGATTGGTCCACCCTTGAGGGGGCGGTCTGGGCCTACCTTGGCTTCAGGACCGGAGTGTTTGGCGGAGAGGGCGGTCTGGGCCTACCTTGAAGTCGACCCGGATCTTGTGCGAGGGCTCGGACGGCTCCTTCTCCCTCTGGGCGAAGCCGTTGGCGAGCGCGGCCAGGACGCTGGGCGGGGTCTGCTCCAGGGGGCTCTGGGAAGGGGGGAGACAGACGGGATGAGCTCGGGCAGGGTCCCGCGCCCCAAACTCCGAATCCGCAACCTCCTTCGGCTTTCCTTCCACCGTCGGCACGGCAACCGCCACAGTCACCGCCCTCACCCCCGCCACCGCCGCCTCGCTGGGCGTGGCCAGGCCGGCGGTGGGCGGCGGCTCGTCCTCCCGCTCGGACAGCGTGTCCTCGGACTCCGAGCGCACCATGCGGAGGAGCAGCAGCTCCGCCTGCCGGCTCTCCCTCTCCACCTGCGCCGCGTCGGCCCCGCCCGCGTCCTCCTGCAGAGCCTGAGAGGGGCGGCACCGCTACAGCCAAAGCAGAAGAGCACCAGCGTTACGCCAAAAAAGATCCCCCGCAGGCAGGCCGCACACGCACTCAGAGGGGACAGGCACCCCACACCACCGGGAAACACCGCCACCGGGAAACACCACCACCGGGAAACACCACCACCAGGAAACACCACCACCAGGAAACACCGCCACCAGGAAACACCACCACCAGGAAACACCACCACCAGGAAACACCACCACCAGGAAACACCACCACCAGGAAACACCACCACCGGGTGAGAGAGAGAGGAAGAACCGCGTGTGTACAGAGAGGAGGGGGGGGGGGAGGGGAGAGAGAGAGAGAGAGAGAGAGAGAGAGAGAGAGAGAGAGAGAGAGGGAGGGAGAGAGGAAGAGAGAGAGAGAGACAACACGAGAGAGAGAGGGAGAGAGAGAGGAAGGAAGAGAAAGAGAGAGAGAGGGAGAGAGAGAGAAAGACAAAGAGAGACAGCACGAGAGAGAGAGCGAGGAAGAGGGAGGGGGGAGGGAGAGAGGGAGAGAGAGAGAGAGAGAGAGAGAGACGTGCAATATCCCGCAGGAGCATGTTATCCATCTAGGAGTCCCAGAATCAGAGTCCGTTAGTTTGTGCAGTTGAGGCAGTTAAAGGCAGCTAAGGCAGCTAAAGGAACGGGCTTTTCCTAGTCCCTGAGAGCCGTGAGCATCGTCCTCATTCCCCTCCTGGAGCAAACCACTGCGCCGGCATCACACGCGCTACGTGTGCTGAGCCCAGGGAAGCGCTGGAGTTCACCGATATACTTCTGAACAAAGGGGAGTGGCAATTAGGTGGAAAATGAGATGTAAATTGGTTAAAAGGTATCTTTCTACACTCAAATCATTAAATGTCAAGTAGTCCCCCCAGCCTCACACACACACAGCTGTGAATGGGGGACTGAGAACAACCCTGCCATTGTGGGTTACTATGCCGGATACGGAGGCCCATTCCCCTCATGAAACACTCTTGCTTCGGGAAAGTTATTTGTGTTTCTGACGCCCCGGATGAGGGCGAACGTGACTCGGAGGTCCTGGAGCCGCCCGTCCCTGCGCCCACGCGGAAACGTTACAGTGTGAAGCCGCGTTTCCACCAAATTACCCGGAACTTTTAGTCCCAGGAACTACTTTTCCAGGAACTAAAAGGTTCCTTCAAACAATGGTTGCCTGCGTTTCCACCGGGGTCTAAAGTTCCGCGAAGATTAGGCAAATTAGTTCGCTGACGTGTAAAATAGCGACGTTGTCGTCGGTCCATCTGTCCTATGATTTATTCTGTAACCCCATACTACCACCGAAGTAGCCTACATTATTTTCTAATAACCGGGACAGCCCGGAGGGGTTTATTCCACTTATATACAACGGGTTACCAACAATGACTATATATGGTTACTTTTGTATTTATTGATTTTTTTTTTATCAATTTAATCACCTGGAATTGAAATATTCTTCTGCAGCCGTTTGGGCATATTTTATCGTTGTCAAGCAAAACTGTCGTTGGTAGTTGAACTTGGACCGTTGTTATGCAACAAAAAGGATATAACAGGCCAATAGTCAGATTGTAACTGTTTTATATATCCTCTCAAGCACATTCATTATGTTTTTATGCGAACATTCACTTTCATGTCTTGACATCCGAAGCGACAGAATGCATTCACATTTCCAATATAACTGGCAACAACAGCAGAAAACATGCACACGTTGTAAACAATTTGCTGTTTGATTACTTTCTCATTGTCAATTCCATATAGGCTAATCGCAAAATGACAAGAATAGAACGAAAACTCGGACTTGCGTGAAAATTTAAATTAGCAGTGGTACAGCCACCGTTTGCTTTCCTTCGAAGTTACTGCTAGCCGAGCAGCGAAGTGTGCCCTCCAGATGGGAACCATGCACCATAAATTAGTCCATAGTCTTCCTGGTCTTTTTGTGGAATTGAAGAATGGCAGAGTAAAATTACGGCAGTCAGAAAAAGCTAAAGCGACGATTACTAGAATTAACCTGTTATTTTTCTCTGACAAAAAGTGCGGAAGGTGATTTCCAGTTTGCTTTTACTGTATCAACAATGTGAATTACGCAGAACTACCGCATACCTCACATAACTGTATCAAACGTTTTGAGTCAATTACAACGGACTAACAAAGAAAATCCGGAAGAAAATATTCAGCAACCGAATTAATCCGTTTGAATGTTTTGGTACGTAATATGCTGTCCCAGCACGAATGCTTAGCATTTTATAAAACGAATACTAAAGCAAGAAAAGAACAGAAGAGCACACGTTATAATTCCAAGACGTTGGCAGGCTATAACTAAAACTAGGCTACTGCGCCGCATAACATACAAGTTTGATTTGAAGTTATTATGAAAATAAATTGGTTTGCGGCTGAATATTTTCAAACATGGCGGTTGAAAATAAATACAAAAAAATGCTGCGTGTACTCGACCAATCAGAAATGTTCAGCGCTGCAAGCTCCACCCAAAAGGTTCCTGTACTTTCGGAAAGTACTACCCCCCGAGCAGGAACCTTTTGGAGGTAAAATAAAGCCCCCGGAACTAAATTTAGACCCTAGTTCCTGCGGTGGAAACGCACGTAGTTCCTCAAAAGGTTCCTAGTTCCGGGGTAAAGTTCCTGCGGTGGAAACGCGCCTTGAGTCCGGTGAGCCGCCATCGAGCCGCCATCGGGCCGCGCCCGCCTAACCTTTACCTTTTCCACCTTGCGGCGGCAGGGCGGGACTCGGTGCTGGCCGGGTCGGCGATGCCGCACGCCGTCCTCCGAAACGCCGCCGGGGAAGCCGTCCAGCGAAGCCAGGTCTGGGGGGGCGGCAAAAAAACAAAAACAAAACAAGACCCGGTCAAAACCTAGTATATGGCTGGACCGAACCGGCCAACCAATGGCGTGACTTCATCACTCAGTCACAGACATGCGCGGTGTAACTTCATCACTCACTCAGTCACTCAGTCAGTCACAGACATTCACGTTTATAGGGCTGGCCCCGCTGTTGCGGTTCCAGCCAAAAACATGTATGTATGTAAAGCCTTTCCTTCTGGTGGAACAATTTTCACTTATTACTTCTTTTTCTCTTCAATCGGGAATCAAAAAATATAAAAACCAGGCATCATGGAAAGTAAAAAACTTTCCGGTAAACCAAGGAAACAATCCCATGATACACTAGATATGAATGATGGCAGTACTGTCAGTCGGCCAATGGTTGTGGGGGGTTCATTTCAAGCAATGGCAGTCTCGTTAACAGTTACACATAAAACTCACCGTCTCCTTTGCTTCCTTCCAATCAATCCCTCGCTTCCCGAAAGCCACACTTGCTAGTCACGTCCCCCCGCCCCACACCCCCACCTCAGCTTCTAGACCAGGACAGCTCCAACTCGTCTAACATCCTGTAGGTTTCCATTTCAACTCTGGCAAAGCGAACCTCGTTCAACAGCTAGCGATCTCGTTGAGCCGCTAACTCAGCAGAATCAGGGCTATCAAATTAGGGTTAAAAAGAAAACATACAGGACGGCAGACCTCCTGGAACAGGGCAGGAGGGCCTTGTTCAACTAACCAGGTCATCTGCGGCATTCCTTCAATCCTCTCTACTGCCTACCGACAGGAGGTCCCAGTGTTACACGGTGCTGACACTTGGCCGGGCCCCCACGTTGACATTCACACACTACGCATAAAACTGAAATGTTCCAGCTTCGCCACTAGAGGGAGACAGCACCACCCAATGTGCACGCACAAAGAGCTGAGTATCTGTGCCCTGGTCAGCTGACCGGTCCTCCCGCTCCCCTACCTTGGCTGCGGGGCCCGGACGCCCTGCGGCGGCCAGGGGAGGCGGAGCTGGAGCCTCCCACCATGTCCAGGTCCGAGTCGTAGTCCAGGAGGTCGCAGTAGGAGCGCGGCTTCACGCAGCGGCGCGGCTGTTTCCGCAGCGACGGGCTCTCTCCGTCGGGCGTGGGCGTGGCCGGCGACCGGCCCCCCGCCTCCCCCGCCTCGCCCTCGTCGTTGCTGGAGTGACAGCCGCTCGCAGATGACCTCCTCCGCTTTGTGTGAGCTGTACGCACGCGCACACACACACGTGCGTGCACACGCACACGCACACACATACGCGCACACGCACACACACACACGCATGCACGCACACACACACACACACACACGCACACACACACACACGCGCGCGCGCACACACACACACACACGCGCACACACACACACACACACACACAAACACACACACACACACACACGTGCGTGCACACACACACAAACACACACCAGTGAAAACACGCCTATTTAAACTGCATTCGATGCTCAAACCGTTGAAAGATGAAACTGTAACCCAGGCTTCCTAATAATCTCCATTTCCTTCCTTGCACCTATTAGAGTACCCAACTTTATGTTGCAGGATTATGCCTTGACGACTATCATCTGTTATGAACCTAGTGACTTGGCATCAGCACTGCTTGTGGCCTCAACCTGTACATCCACACTAAAGTCAGTCACTCTGACCGGACCACAGCTTCTGCTAAATGCCTAAACGTAAACGCAAATGGCTTCAGGCGCTATGATGAGGCTCGAGAATGAGCTCATTCTGGGGTAAACGGCAACATCCGATGGATGGTGTGCGTAACTGCATGCTGGCGTACCTTTGTGGAACTTGCCCACCAGGCGCTGAGCCTTTCTCTCCTCGATCCGGTCACACCTCTTAAACCTTGAAGGGAGGAAGGAAGGGAGAGAGAGAGCAAGAGAAAGAGAGCAGTCCCATATGATATTAAATGAGTTCAGTCATTTGAAGTGTAAAGGTCAAAGGCGGAAATGCAACTGGAAATGGATACTATCATTGTAAATCCCATCTATGAAGAGAAATTGCCCGATTTTTACATCAGTACCAAAAAAGAAATGAATACAGTCAGAAATGAATCCTATTTTCAAATACAATGAGGAGTATATTTAGTTCACAAAACAAATTACATACATGACTCATGGAGGAAAGGCTTTTTTTTGGTTTATGGGTTGAACTGTCTAGACCTATTAGACTGGTTCAGACTCAAAAGCTGGTTGGGTTGGTTGGGTTGGGCTGGGCTGAGGGTTACAGGTTGCCTTGAGCATCGACAGCGTGCCACTTACACACAGCACTGGCGTTTTGTGTTGGGTCCCCCGAACTTGGGCTTGTCCAGGCAGTTGATGCACTTTCCGCAGTCCTCCTCGTGGTGGCACCCCTTGCAGGTCCCACACCTCCGTGACCTCATGCCAAAGGGCCCATACTCGCTTCGCGGACGCACGACTAGGCCCCGCCCCTTAGAAACCTTCGGCTCCTGCTGGGCGGGGCTTCCGGGCCCTGAAGGGGACGTCCGGCCTGTGGGGGGGGGAGAAGACCGCCATTAAAAAAGAATCCTTTGGGGTTTCTCACGCTCGAGGAAGGCACAAACTCAAGGAAAAAAAGAAGAAAGAGATAACCCACTTGTATTGAGGCTGAATCTGGTCGGCCTTGCATTAAATACATAGTGTCCGTTCCTACCCTGTTCTGTTGCTTATAGTTAGCAACCCATACCTATTTGTACTTGGTATCATTAGTCAGAATGGCCTTGTGAGATGGACAAGAGCACCTGCAAGATGAATGGTCGTAAATATACACATGATGCGACTTTCACAAAGAAAGATGTCACCTCATCGACTGATGAAGACGGGGGGGAAGGAGAAGGAAGCAGGCAGAAGACAGAAAGTGAGCACTTCCACGGTTTCTCGAACGTCTCTAACGTCAGGCCGGCGAGCGCCCGGCTCAGCGGTAGAGCGGCTCGGCGCTCTCGGGGGCCTCACCTTGTGCGGTGGGGGAGGGCGGGACGCCGGACCTCTCGTGGAGCGGCAGGGCGCTCAGCCTCGGCCCGTCTTCGGGAACGGTGGCGCGGGGCTGGCCCAGCACCACGGCCGCCGCCCGGCACACGTGCTTGATCCGCGGCCCGCCTCGGCGCAGGTCCTGCCGGGGGGGGGGGGGGGGGGGGGGGGGGGGGGGGGGGACAACAGGAAGACAGGCTCAACAGACCGTCCCAACAGCGATCGGCCACTTGGAGACAACCCTGCGGTCCAAAAAGAAGTACGGCCTACAGAACACTGTTGGATTATACATTCACAACAGACGAGCACAGCAGATTTCACTGCAGGACTACACTCATTCATACTAACATACACACGCGCAACACACAGGCAGAAAGACCGACTGGACATTTACACGTTTTTATACTGGACGTTTACAAGGATGACTAAAACCACATTGCACATTCAGGGGCAGTGCTCACATCAAAGCAACCGAAAATACAATGATTCTCACTATGATGCTCGTTATTCTGTTTCAATAAGAGCACTCATTTTTAATCACAGAAGAGATGGCACAAGATGAAGACTGTGCTCAAACTTTTACTCGTGAAATGCTCGCCATTGTCTTGCAATGTTACTGGGTGATGAAGACTTGAAATATAAATGTCAACAGCTTCATACTGCAAACCTATTACTTCACAGAACTAAGTTAGGGGTCAACAAATAGAAAATATGCAACTTAAGGGCTTTAGGTGGTTCACCTAATACAGGCAGGCCAGCGCTAAAGTCTTTAAAGCCTCAGCAATTTCATTCACTGACTACAGTGATGGTGCCTACCAAGAGGAGTGTGAGGTTAAGTGAACCAGAGTTTCTCTAGTCAACGTGAACACCTGCAGGGCACACTCAGATTCACAGATACTGTACTAATCATTCATGTGATCAATATTAGTTCGCTCTTGCAGTACTGTGTGGCCTGGGGCAGCAACAAAAAAAAAAGTCAGTGGTTTAACGGTAAGTGCGTGGGAGGAGTTTTTGAGTTTCTGTCACAGAGTCATACCCATACCTGAGGGGCCCCGTTCTTGTTAGCGGAGCCAGCTTCAATGCGCTCCTTTCTTTTCATTCTTCTCTTCACACCTGTCACACTGGCATCTCGAGCTCCCGCACTCATAGACCCGCACAGAAGCTACAGGAAACCCACGTTTAGTCACCGTTGTACGCGAGTGCTGTTAAGCGCTCAACTTACGACAGAGATCGTAACAGCACCGGCGAAGGAAAACCGAAAAACAAACAGTGAAGCACAACATCTAGGACATGTAACCGGGAAAGGGCCGTTACCTGGGAAGACTTCAGCTGTTTCTGCTGGTCAATCTTGATGAGCTGGACCCTGGCTCTCTTCAGCAGGTGGAACATCCTCTTGTTGGCACTGGTCAGACGAATACGGTTCGAGGTGCCCTTCTCCTCCAACACCACCCGGTCGCTCTCCGTACTCCCGTCCAACTCAGGCTGCAGCTCCTGATCTGTAGCCTCTGATTTCAAGGTCTCATCTTTAGGAGAGGACAGGGTAGTCAAACAGGGCAACAGAACACAGCTAACAGAACATTAATCAAGTTAAATATACACATCGCATTTCATGAACATGTTCAAACCAAAAATTACGCTAACGTGATGTGTTAATTAATCTCTTTAGTCTGGGAGTTCACAAACAACATATGCCTATGTACATAGCAAAGAGAATGTTTACCGTTGGGTTTGGGCCTAGGAGACTCAGCATTCATGTTCATCTTTTCCTTTTCCCATTCCTCCATTTGAGGTCCACTCTGTGACACCAGGACCTCGGAATCACTGGCGCGGACACACACTGCTACTTTTCGGACGACTCCGGGAGAATTGAGATCCTCAATCTTCAGCTTGGGTTTTTCGTTCTCCGTGTCTGAGAGAGACTTCATCCCACATGAGCCCTTGTCGTCATCAGCTCGGCCTCTCTTTTCCACATCAGCAGGGTTTCCAAAAGCAAAGCAGGTCCCATCCTTCTTCCGGCGTTTTCTACCAGTGCCTGGGGTCAGCTTCAGTTTTTTATACATCTTTGACTGAGTCTTCCCCTTACAGAGCTTAGGAGTCCTTTTCATGCGAGGGAGGGTAGGACTGGAGGAAGATGGGTCCCCGCATGTTAGGAAACCTTTAGGGGAAAGCCGTTTCTTGTATTTTCTAACTTTCTCTCTGGGTTTAGCGAGAGTGAACACTTCTCCACCAGAACCCCCGATCACACGCCATTTGAAACTGGGCTCCCTTAAGAGGGACTTTCGCTTTCCCGAAAGATTGTCAATGGTTGGACCTTCTTCGCCAAGTATGGAATCATCACTGGTCCCCTGGCTTAATGACAGATCAGCATCCAATGAGGGCTCTGTCAGAGTGTCTTCATTTTCCTGAGGCATTTCAGGAATCAGGTCCTCAACAACACCATCCTCACGTTTCCTGCCCAGCCGTGGATGCAGGCCAAAGTGGTGGCCTTTCTTCGGGGTACTCCTTTTGGGGAGAACTGACATACCTGCATCATCCATAAACCTTTTTGGCGTCTTGATGACCCGTGAGGATCGAGCACTAACCACAGGCATGATAAAATGGCGGATGTTCTTGAGGAACTTGGATTTCCCCCTCTGGAGCTGTCTGGAGGCTGGCTGCAAACCTCCCTCTGCCCCATCCTTCTCATCCTGGTCAAAAAACTGCTGGGCTAACCCCATTTCCAATTCCTTACTCAAAATCGCTGGCCTGGCCCTTGGACGTTTCACCCCAAGAAACTGAAGGCTTGAGGTAGGAACTTGTTTCCTACGGTACTTTGTCTTCAGAACACCAACTAGTTTAGGCCTTGAAGGGGTCGAGGTGGCAAACGGACGGTAATCCTCAACATCAAACCTCTCCTGAGGCAATCTAGGAGGCTGGCCTTTACGTTTCAACCTTTGACCAATCAATGCCCTTCGGCGCTTCTTGCCTTGTCTACGAGGTTTCCTCACAAAACACAATGGTCGTTCTTCTGTCACAGGAGGTTCCAACACCAAGACCTCTCCATCTCCTTTTGGATCTGCAGCAACCTCCTCTCTCGACTCTGGCTGTGTGTCGGGCACTGCCAAAGGTTCAGAGGAGGCGGGCTCAAGAGCAGCGACAGTTTCACAGGGCCACTGCTTCTTCCTCACAGGAGACAACCTTTTTCTCCTTGAAACTCCCACCTGACTCTTTCGTCGTCTTGGCTTAGGCATAACAGCTGTTGCCGAAAATTCCTCAGTCTGGGCCTCAGCTTCGGCAACAGGCAAATGTGGAGTGATTTCAACAGTGAGATTCTTCTTAGTCTTACGTTTGTGGCTTGTCCAAGGCTTATGGCCACGCTTTTTTCTTGAGCTAGTGAGGTTAGATCTCACCCTTACTTTAGGAGCTGGTTGGATGGTAGCTTCCAATACGGCCGGTTTTTCCTCAGGAATATCACTGATAGTTTCCGCTATTAATTCTTTCTCCGCAGAATCAGGACCAACTCGATGAATCAAGAACGACGGCTGCAAACTGTTGAATTTGCCGGGTGAGGAAACCACCTTCAGCTGGAGTGGTGGTACAGTGTCTTCGATTAATATATTTCCATCCGTTTGTGTGGCCTCATCTGGATATGCTTGCTTCACCTCTCCCAGTTCAATACTTACGGATAGCTTGTCTTTTCTCCGCTTACATGACTTTGCTCGTTTTCGTCTGTGCTTTGTTAGTTCTGGTGTGTCTTCAACTTTAATCTCCTCACAGTCCACCTTCTCGGGACTCTTAATCACCCAAGAGTCATCAGAAGAAGCTTGGTTCATTTTTGTGGAGTCTCCCACACCCTCTGCTGTTTTGCCAAGATCTTCAGACTCCTGTGGCTTACTGGTTTTGCTTTTACCTTTTACTAACGTCAGGGTCCACACAAATTTACTCTGTTTCTTGCGTGAGCCCTTGGAGCCATGTCCGCTAGAGTGTGACCGGCCTGAACTGGCCAGCATAGCTTTGGGATTCCTAACCCTCTTCAGCTTCAGTCCTGGGATCCCCATGTCTTGCCCGTCACTTTCAAAAGGTAGGCACTCAGCAGCATCAACAGATGACTTTTCTGGCTCTACTGCTAAAGGGATAGGGATGCCAGTTACCTGATAGTCTTCCTTGTGCTCATTTATGCTTGACACTTTCTCCTTTTCCTCACCAAGTGCTGCACTGTCCCTTGTCACTATTGAGATCTCCGCAGTGCTGACCTCCAAACCTGGACTTTCTGATTCGGTCATGAGACTCCCACCAGTTTCACACAGTGGACCTATTTTTTTACGCCTCCTTTGTTTAAAGACTTCAGGGTTCGTCTCCGAAGCTTTCCGCCTGCGTCGGCATTTCCTGCCATCGGTTTTTGACTCTGCACTTACAGCTTCCAATGGAAGATCCAGCTTTGGCATAGCGGGCTCCCCTTCTGTCTTTTGGTCATCAGTATTAGCTTTGGCCCTCCGACGAAAAATGCTGGGTTCTATTTTCTCTGCTGCCTTCCTCCCGCCTTGCTTTGTGATTGTGGCCAGTCCTCTTGTTCCCCCTCTGCTTTTTGCAGGTTCTGCACCTCCAGCTAGGCTCCCTTTCTTTAACTTCACATGGGCACTGGAGAGCTGGGCACCTTGTACTTTCCTGGCCTTCGAAAGGAATTTAAAACCTGCCACCTTTAGCTTTTTTCCAGGCTTCGGATGAACCACAGGTTCTTTCTTGACTGTCTTTTTTGCCGCCAATTTGACAGTAATTCTGGGCTTTGTGGAGTTTTTGGGTTTTCCCCTTGTTGATGACTGAGGTGGCACTTTCTTTGCTGTTTGTGAAGGGTGGTTTTTTGAACCTTTGCCACTGTTTGTTTGAGATTTCTGCCTAGGTTCTGGGGGCGGTTTAGAAGGCTTTTTAGGAACTGGTGAAGCAGTTCTTGTTGACGAAAAGGCAGGTGCAGGAGGGTGCTTCTCTTGTGTCAGTTTTGACAATTTAGGTTTCGGAGGATTGCCTGAAAATAAAGATGAATGAGTTGTACAGTCAATTCTCATTAGTACATCCAAAACCACAGCCTGTGTTTTCTCAACAACTGCCTCACTGCAGATTATAGCTTTGTTATTCTATCACACATTATTCAGGAGCAGAGGAGGCCGAACAAGTGCAGCTGAATCACCCATTCAAACTCACATTGCCAATTTATGCAGCTGTGAAAGATGGAGCTATACTCTAATGTCTAGTTTTAAACAGGAACCACAAGCACAATTTCTGTAATTGGTTCATAACCAAAACAAATTTAGTTATGCAACAGACCTCTGTGCTTGTAAAATGTTTTACCATCCACCAATCAAAATTTGGAAACTGACATGAAGATTTCTACAAATCCATGCACAATTAGCAGAAAAAAAAAAGCCTGAAGGAAATTTTTTAAAATGAAAGAAAGTTGGGGATGGGGGGAGATGATGGCAGTAAAATCTAATTAATTGAATCCATAGCACAGATATGATTACAAGTGAAATCTGCTAAACTGAGATCATTACATATTTCCTTGTCCCATTTTCTTCAACTGCAGCTATTTTCCATCATTCCCTTTTGACACAAGCTGCACGTGGAACACATCAGATGGTTCGGATGCCGTTCCATCACGTATGGTTCCGCAAAAATCAGTTGGGGACTTCTTTGGCCTATATGTTAAACACCCGCAATTTGAAAATTAGTGGGCCATGGTCTTCATCCTTAACCTTAACCTTCATCACCATGGTCTTAACCCTTCGCAGAGCAGGTTTTCGGGAATGTTTTTTAATTAATTTCATTTTTTATTATAGGTCAGTGTTCTAGAGTCACTGCTTTCAATTACCATGGTGATTGTGACATCAGCATTAGAATTTTCAGTTAACAACATTCTAATCAAATATTTGTGATCTTACCCCTTGAAGGGTTCGCACAGGGGGGTACTCACTTTTTGAGGGATTGTGTCCGGAGCGTAAAGGGCTCCTGTAGCCTTCGTTTTCAGGGTCAAACCCTCGGAAATCATCTCCCTGACAGAGAGACACAGAGGATCAAAACCAATTCTTGCATGGCACAGTAACATTTTCTTACACCCAGGTAATGTTAATTCACACAAGATTTTACCAACTATAATGGTAATAGTTATGACTGTTAAAATTAACATATTAATTAAAGCAATTGATCAACTAACGCATTAATCAAATTAAAATTTAAAATTAAAAATGAATTAATCAAGGTTATTTTTATCCATATACATTTGTGCTGCATCTCTTGTTGGCTCTCCAAGCAGTTTACAGAGAAATTTTGGTAATAAACTCAGCCAGAAACTCATGTGTACAACAGACTACAACCTCTTACAGCAGTGTCTTCACCAGCAAACTAGGGTGCTGCTTTTCGTTTATTTTCCAATGAAGACTGCGCCCCAACAACCGCCTGGTTCAACATCCCCCCCCCCCGGGGACCGACCAGGACAACCCTCAGTCACCCGCAGCCAGCAGGCGGGACATGGTTGCATGGCTGCTAGCCTGACTGCAATGAAGTGCGTATAACACATGTGGGGGGGGGGCACCAAAAGGAGCTCAGTCTGAGATGGCAATCAGACTGCAGAAATCAGATTGCAAATTAAGCATTTCCAATACGCACACACACATTAAGCCTTGTAGGAAAGTGAAGTTCTAAGCCCATCTGAAAATAATTCAGAATTTCTGGTATTGAGCAAAACAGCACCAAAACAGCCCAGATGAGATAATGACGAGATGAGAAGTATTTTTCAGAGTGGGATTTTAATACATTAAAATCGTATGGTGATTGTTCACCTGCGACTATACTCTAAAAACCAGTTTTTCATTCACTCTTGAAAACAAAGTCAAAGCAAATCAAAACACACATCCCACTGAATCGGTCACTGGATATTTCTCATAAATCATATCTGGTTTAAATTCCTTTCAGAAAGCATAGATGGGGGAGATTTGTGAAGATGTATTTCCTGTTGAAAGTTGCAGACCATAAAAACCACAAAATTAACCTGGTCTTCAAAAATATTTTTTAAATGTTCACTCACGTCTCACACAACATGCACAGCAATTTAAATCTGATTCACTGGACTGAAAAAAACAGGCGGACGCAAATCAAAATGGTGAATTCAGGCAGTGTAACTAACAAATGAATTGCGATTATTTTATTTAATGAATATGCTTACATTACCATCAGCATAATGAATTCCATGCATTAACTGACCTACGCATTTAAATAGCCTACCTTTTACTGCTGCTGCTATTGTCATTAATTACATTACAGGTTGTGATATTTCAGGAAAACTGACCAAGAAACACTTCATAATAATTTTTTATGACTGGTCTTAAGAAGGAGGCTGACACCTTGCTGCTGGAGGACAGAATTACAGGCCAGGCCTGCAGCAGAAAGAACATGGCCTTACCAATACATGAACAGGACAGTGTCTTCTTTAGAGCACCATCTTTCCCCCACTATAGCCCACCCATCATAGGGCTCAACTTCATGACTTTCCTGGGGCAAGTAAAACTGCTCGGTCACTTGCCCAATCGGACAATGCAGTGCTAATCCAGAATTTTAGTTTGTTCAAATATCAATTTTACACGAAGTCGGAAGCAGAGTTGCGTGTGCAAAGAAAGAAGGTTACAAGGTGGGTATCACTTTGGTAACAGAGACCAAGCTTTCCCGTGATAGAATAAAAAAATCTAGAAATAAACCTCACCTCTCCCTCTGAAACTGCATGTTGAGACATAGCTTCGCCCATATAATAAAATGTGCTATGTCTCCGAACATTGTGACAGACTTATTTAATCACGCAAGAGTTTGAGCTGGGGAGTCCGCACCCTTTCAATGTGTCTTTCAGTGAAGTCAAAGCTGCTTGACAGTGAGCAGTTGCCAAGGCAAAAGCCCGGAAATAGTACTAAGAAAGACCCACTTCAGCCAAAATGGCTCAAATCTTACCCATGGCTACTCTTCAATGAGGAAGAAATTACCTGCTTATCGCGCAGTTCACATGCAACTGACAGTGAAGAGTGAATGCTTAAAATCATTGCATTAGCGAGGAATTAAAGAGCCATACGTCATACAGCCACATCAACAACAAAAAAAAGTGACAAAAATGACCTTTTATCCCAGGATGCATCACTGAACCACACAAGACCACATTAAGGACATGCGTCTCAGAGGAGATCCCCAAGTAAGGGCGGTCATGGTGACCATCGCCATGGCGATGTCCTTGCCCGCCCGCCCCCCCCCCCCCCCAACCTTCACACCTTTTTTCAGTCTCAGTTTTACAAAAACGTCTCCTATTAAAAAGCAGTCACGTGTGTATTTTGAATTACAGAATACAGAAAACCTGCTCCCTTCCACACATCATCTCCTGAAATGCCCTCTCTCTTGCAGATATGCCCCTCCCCCTTCCGGACAGGAGCTGCAGCCTACACATGGCTGCCTGGTCCCTGCTTTGGCACGAGTAGCACGGACAGGAAACAGTGACAGAGTCCTGAACTTCAGTTAAGGGCTGTGAAACTGAAAGCAGTTTATTAATATTTCTTTCATGGTGGTACAGAGACATTTAATGCTGATTTAAAAAAGTGACAGACCACACCTATGTTCAAACCCTAACAGCCCGGTCGTGTTTTGTACAGTTATCAAAGCATTCGGACTCATCTTAACTTGCACAGGCATTGTAGTGGTGGGATAACCATTCTTGCTTTCCTTTTTTGCAAAGACAAGCTAGGAAATATATCTGCATTTGCACAATGTACACACTGTCAGAGCTGCTATCCAGGGCCTTCCATTTTCAGAACATGGAATCTCTGCCCAAGCACAACATCTAAATAAAACTCATTATTAATAGGCCCACTATCACAGCAACTGCTAACAATAACAGCTTTATTATAGCGTTACTTAACAAGTTTTAATATCAGTTGTTGTCACAATACGTTACTTTACCTCCCCAATCTCACAGCACTGATCAAAATCATGCACAAATGTCAAATGAGTTGTTTCTCTATTCATTATGTCTTTATCACTTTCTATTCTATCTCATCTCTGCAGATGTTTCCACAGATTAGCGATAAATCATAGAAAACAAAATAAGGCCAAGCAACCTGACATTAGGGGAAAAGATAACGCAGAAAGCTTAAATTTCACAGGCCCTTAATTTGCCCAGGGCGCTCCAGATCAAATCACTGGACAGCTGATGGACTGCCAAACATAAAACTCCATAAACAAGTCCACTGCCAGGAGACCACCCGCAATAAGCACAGAATCACAGACACCTAAAGCAAAGGGTGAAAAACATGTGCAGTTAACCTAAAGACCCTAAAGCCCCAAAAGGAGCCTTCTGGCTTTTCTAACCGATTCTGCAGCTAACCGAGTGCAAGGAGCCGGTGCTGCATGCCCCATGCGTCTCACTCCTTGTGATTTAAGTACAGGATAAAAACGCAGGCGCAAATAGGCTAAATGATGGGGTGGCCTTATGTCTCCCCACATTACAGAGAGTGTTTTTTATGAATGAACATTGTAATGTGTATCCTCGTGGTCCCACGCAAGAGCGTACGCTATCCAGCACTACGGAAAGGGCAGAACAAAAAATGTATAGTCCAGCTATGGCAGCAATTACTGCGTCAATTAATCAAGATGGGGGCGACATAGCTCAGGAGGTAAGAGCGGTTGTCTGGCAGTTGGAGGGCTGCCGGTTCGATCCCCGCCCTGGGCGTGTCGAAGTGTCCCTGAGCAAGAAACCTAACCCCTAATTGCTCTGGTGAATGAGAAGCATCAACTGTAAAGCGCTTTGGATAAAAGCACTATATAAATGCAGTCCCTGTACCCTTTATGAATGCATCCCATTAATAAATCCACACCTTCACCCCTTCGTTAGTTTCAGGTGAACTTCCAATATAATAACCCAAAGCACAGCGCCAGTGCTGATAATTTTATCAGGCATTTTTAGACCACAATATACGGCCTCATATTGTGGAGCACGTCTGGATATGCAGACAGGTCATTATGTCCTATCTGTCTGCACAGAGGTCTACCTGTAAAAGCTTGGCTGCAGAATACCCCATTCTACAGAGCGCTCCTGTCCTGACCAAACTCCACTGCTCAACAGGCATCAACTATTCCCTTTTTTATTTTTTATTTTTACAGGTACACAGAACACAGGAATGACAAGATGTCGTCAATTCTTTATAAATGTGCAAGACAAATTTTAAAGTTACTTAAGTTAGCTGGACTTGAATATGGCAGCCTCATGTTTCACTTGTTCTTATGGTTATTGAACCAGGTATCTTCTAATTAATTACAGTTTCAAGACACCTGTGAATCTAACATGTTTACGGAATAATGTTTCTTATTGATAATTCATATTTTTAAAATACATATCACCATGCAACTAAAGGGACAACAACGACTGTCAAATAAACCAGCACTATTTGGCATCTCCAAGATTGAATATACTTGTATTAAAAACAAGTACGTGTTTAAAAATGTATCCCCAGAAAGTTGCACAGACATCTGCTGCTTTGACCAGGGATAACAGTATTAGCTGTTGGTTATTAAAGTTAGCATCGCTCTGCTAGATGGCGATTCGCATGAGAAGAAAAAGAAGGGGGAAAAAAGCACGCAGCTACAGGTACGCGATCATACTGCATGAAATAATTCACTACGGGACAGTGAAATTAGTTCGCCATCACAAAAAAATATTCAGATTTCTAAAAGTGCACTAGTAGCTATAACTTGTCCTTTATCGGTTTTCTGTGACTTTCAACGCAAATTTACGGAAACCAACCTGGTCGGAGAAAACTCTAGGTCAGAAAATAACCACATGGGAGAGCTTGTATTTACATCTCAAGTAACCGACCCGTTTGTTCAAGCTAATAGTCAACATGAACAATACAAAAAAATCTAAATACAATCAGTCAGTTTCAGTAAAATAAAATGCATGTAAATGTCAAGTTTCGCGGGTGTTCAATGGTTAAATTCAGCAAAGGGCTATTAGTCCTAGGACAATAGCGGCTTAACGCGTTTTTGCACGAAGTAAAGCGGTAACTTCAATACTTTAAGTTACCCTGCGATACTTAAGCCAGATACCTTTATGTGAATTACACAAAACGGATTTACCCACTCAACATGGAGAGATCCGCTGTGCTACTTGTTTCACCCATTTCGTCCAAATGCATTCAAGGCACTACAGGATATACTAGGCTAGCTAAGCTAGCCAGCCATCTACTGCGATCGTTTTCCCTCCATTAACTGGGCACTGTGCAAACACCGTAGTCCAGTAATGTAGGTTTCACACATACTAGTCGATCACTAATGATACAGAAAGCCATAAAATGAGCGTGCGTCCACTTTGCATAGTATTGGTTTAGTGCGTGTGTTTAATAAGCTTCCTCTGTCGACCATCTTGATATCTTGCTATATTCATTCTGTTCTACAATGCAGCTAGAAACTGGCTAGCCCCCTCCCCCTCTCCAGCATTAGCTAGTACTCTCGTAGCTACATCCAGCGTTGACTTGCTGCACACCTGCAAAACGCAACACGTTTGGATGCGCAGAATATTATGTTTAATGGGGTTTATCAATACGAGAGGATAACAACAAATAAGCGAATACGGGAAAATCTAGATGTCCTCCTTTGTTGATGACACCCTCCAGCTACTTAGCTCGCTAGGTATAGTTAGCTTTCTGGCGATCATGGTCTGTCGGTAAACTTGTCTTTCTTTTGGCTAACAATGTATAATTTTAAAAAGACACCTCGTTTTAAGCGAGCAAGTGTCGTACCGTGCTATTTATGCGAGGTACGAGCCATCTGATTCAAATCAATAGGTTGCTAGTTTTGGAGCTCACCTCTTCACTGCCGCTTGAGTTGTAACCGGCCTCTCCCAGGCTCTTGTATTTAACCTCCATCCCAAGTAAACGTAAGTGCGACGGGTCGTCGTTTAGCGCAAGTCCTAGGTTGGAGGGCCTTGGGCCTCCAATGTCTGTCTCTCCGGCTTCAGTCCCAAACCGGCCGAGCTGTGAACGCTTCTCAGAACGCAATCGACTATGCGACGACCAAGGCCGGCCCGGGAAACGACCCCTAGCAGTGGCCGTACCGCATGAACTTCCCCCAGTAGCCGCGGTTGCTGATCCGCATCCCGCTGCCGCCATCATTAGCTCCCACAACAACACCGAAAAAACCTGGGTGAGACGACAGGGGAAGGCGCGAGGTAGGGGAGGGGAAACCACGAGCTCCCTGGGAAAGCGAGTCTTTTCGGTTACCCCTTCAAAATGTTACCTTTGAGTCAGTTATAACAGGAGAGACGTAAAAAAATATCGAATATTTCTGGCCGGGCGAGTTATTCCTCAGATTCCGTCATAAAAAATATCAAGAAAGCTAATGCAGAGCTATGCTCCACTATGGCGACGCTGTAAAGCTACACTTTGGAAAGTGAACTTCAAGACCCAGCGTTCACTACGGGCATGCTACACGCTTCCTTCTTCCCTTCAAGCAGTAAGCAAATGAACTACAACCCCCGTGATAATTAATACTTTTTGCACGACCAATAATTATGAAGAATATTGAAGATATGAGTATTTTTGTGGAACTGAGAAAGAGACAATAACGCACTTAGTTTAAGAATGTGTTTATACCAAACTTTTTTGGAACAACATGGAGCATTTTTTATTTTGTGAAGAAACATTCCATCGAATTATCTTTGATGATGATATGGAAGTAGACAGAACAGTTTTTTATCTGTTTATTAATTACATTAATTTACATTCATAAGAAAAAAATAGATCAATGGAAAATATATATTTAATTGATTCAAAGTAGAAATTATATAATTATATAATGGATGACTGTCTATTATTGAAAAAAGTTTTTGTTAAAAAAGATAAAAGGAAAATATAAAAAGTTACACTTAACGCTTCTTATTTATAACTCCTTTAGGCACAAGTGAACATTTGTCCAATAAGATATGTCTAAATGTCCAAATGTATGAGTCTAATAATACTTAATTTTTAATGTACCCTTCATAAAATGTCCATTGACCAAAGTGCACACAGTAAATGTTAACACATTAATTTTCTGCAGCAGATGGTTTAATTCTGTAGTGGAATTTATTGTAATGCCATTGGAAAAATATACTGCAAAGCTTTAAACAATGTGGTCAGTCAGATAAATTGGCAACATGCCAGTGAAAAAGTTAAAAATTGTATTTGGAAATTTGTCACAAATTTCAAATACTTTTGGTCTGTGTGTGTGTGCGTGAGTGTGTGTGTGTGTGTGTGTGTGTGTGTCCATTATATAGTTTGACAAAATCCTACAATAGTTCTCACATTTGATTCGTTCAAGTGAAGACAGTGCTTACATGATCACCATAAACCACAACAATTCCTTGTCCACTTTACGAAACTGGTAGTCAGCTAGATATTTTTTTGTCTGCCTGTTTCCCTGTGGGATGATGGTGTTGGTGGGCCAGTAGGGGGCAAACTTCCCTCTGGTCAAATAAACCCCAATGCCCCAGAGCTGTGATGGGGATACTGTGCTTTAGGAGATGTCATCTTTCAAACAAGACATTAAACTGAGACCCCGCCTTGCTGTGGTCATTAAAGATCCCACAACACTTATCACAACGAGCAGGGGGGTTCCCTGGTGTCCTGGCTAAATTCTAAGCCTGGCTCTGTCAACCTGCCACTTAATCATCCATCCCCCAGTTTAATTGGCTAACAATTGTTGTCTCCCTGTCCTTCTCAGCTGTTGTTTGGTACGTGTTCTGGTGCAAAATGGCTGCCATGCATCTCCCAGGTGGGCTCTACGCATTGACGGTGGTTGAGGAGAGTATATGTGTGTATATATATATATATATATATATATATATATATATATATATATATATATACATACCAGACCTGGGTCAAATATGTATTTGTTTTGAATTCAAATACTTTTCTAAGCTTTACTGATCTTGTCTGGTGTATTGGAACCAATTAAATACTCTCAAAAAGTGCAAACCCTGCCTTCTTATTGGCAGGCTTAATTACACCAGGCAAGATCAATAGAATACAGAAAAGTATTTGAATCCAAAACAAATACGTATTTGACCCAGGTCTGATACACACACACACACACACACACACACATATATATAAATATATATAAATACTCTGTGTGTCTCTGCCTGGCAGTCTGTCTGTCTGTTGATGTGTGTATATATACATAAGGTATAGACAGTATGTACAAAACGTTTATGAGCTACTTTATTTAACACTTACCCATAGCTGACTGAAGCACTATTATAAATATAAGAATGCGAGTGGGGCTCAGTGGAAGGAGGTGAGATGGGGACAACTATGCTGGCATTAGCAACAGGATCCTAACAGAGACTAAATTATCTGTTATTTTCAGGTATTTTTCCTCCAGATACGACCAATAAGCATAACCACACAGACATTGTTTCTGCTTTATCTATTATCATGCCTGATTCACAGCTTTTAGGCCCATCCACAGGAAAGTCACAAAAGTCCAATTATCTATTATTCAGGGCCATACCTGATGGTCACACATTGGTCTTTAGGCCCATCCATGGCACTGGGAAGGAAAGTCAGTGCATACAAATTTGTGTTCCCAAACAATGACAGCAGTAACACTCGGGCTTCACCCACCTGAGATATGCAACACATTCGTATGAATCTTGGACATATCCTGATCTGCTCTAATGTGAATGTAAATTCCACAACTGTTCATGTGAAGTCATCGCTTCGTTAGCTGAAGCCATGCAACTGTATGCACTCTTGACCCACAATATACAGTGCCCTTCACATTTAATCATATCCTTGATAAAGATTAGCAAAGAATGCTGTAAAAAAAAAAAAAAAAATCAGTACAGGTAATAAGCCATACCATATGCACAGAAGAATTGGAAGATTATGTTCCTTTACACGATTTCTCAGAGGAAAAGCTTTTAGTTATCGAGCACTATTTTCCCCTAAAAAGACGTGTCAACATTATTTACACTCCTAATAGTTATTTAAAATGTAATACAAGAACAGTAAATCAGCAGTAACCATGTGTGGAAAATATAAAATTATTTGTGTCCACAGACCATATTTGACTGATTGATCAAATGATTTATGGATTTCAATCATTTACATATTGCTAAAAGCTTGCTGTAAATATATTCATGTGACCATCGGCGTTTGTCATATTATTATTACACATTTTCTATGGAAAGGTTTATTTTCACCTTCGGCGTCATGATGTGCAGATTCCCGGATCTCAATCAAATGTGTACAGGATAAAGTATGAATGGTGAAAATCAGCATTAAAATTTGTCATAACATCAGCGTCCATCCCGTCCATTTCTTCTTGTGAATATTATGTTTTATAGGTCTCGGCTTTAGAAAAATTCTGCACAACTTCATAGTATGAGGATATATAGTTAACGAACTGTTACCCCCTCAACACGAGATACACATCACACGCTCACTGTCTGCTGTAAAACTGATGCGCTCCTGCAAACTGTAGAGCTTCCGTATCCCGGAAGCGGAACTGTTGACCGTGTATATTTCGCTTGTGAGAGAGAATTGGGAATTGTGGTTGAGAAATTGTAGGTTACCGTTTTGTTTTATGTTTTCGAAAGTGGCACCTGGTGACGAAGGATACTATTAAAGGTGAACAATTATCTAAGTAGATGTCTAATTTTTTTTATATCAGAGATGATGTCTACTTTTCGAGTAAGATAGTTGGCTCGCTGGCTAACTTGCTATCGGTGAGGCGGTAGCTTCATAGTTAGTACTCTTGAAAGTAATTTGCAGAATGCAAACGTTATTTTAGTTTGGTTTCAACGGGCGACTAGCTAGATTACGATTTGCTGTTCCCCGTGAATAATTCAGAGAACTAACTGGCTTAGTGATTTGTGGTACTTTGCGTGGTGGTTCGATGCGACAAGGCCCTCGCGAAGCCACTGTTATTGTCCTTTTACCTCAAAACATTTCGTAGGTTCTGCTATGAGGTGCTGGTACCGTTATGGACAACAGTGCCCCAAGATCAACGGGAACATGTGTAACTAGATTCGCATTCACCTCGAGTCATACCTGGGCCGGGTCCAGGATTAACTTGGCATCCAGTTTAACACGAACCTCCGAAAATTGTCACACTGTCCAAATGTAGGCAACTACTACCGGCTTCTTCGAGAGAATCTGGCGAAATTTTATTACATTTTTAATCCTAACTCGACGAAGTCGCAAACAAGTCAAGCTATAGTAGTTGGAAATAAAATGGAACATTACTGTAAACTTTTGATGTATTGTCTAATGCATTTTACTAGAATTGATGTTTTATGGATTGCGTCACGCAGGCCTACTTATTTGGTCACTTATCCATGTTTTATTTCGTGTTTGTCTGATAGAATCCACACAGCGGACTGAGGGACCCCAGAAGCTGCCAATCACCATGAATCTGGAACGTGTTCCCAATGAGGAGAAACTCAACCTCTGTAGGAAATATTATCTGGGTAAGGGATGCTTATTGGTCCATACTTTTCTGAATGCTGTAGCAAGGGCATTCACATGCCCATGCACAAGATTCACACCCGTGGCTGTTAGTGTCCGGCTGGGACACAAATAACATTTGTCATTACTTTAGACTTTTTTGTTGTTGTTCTTCACAAACACAGTTTGGCAAGTGCAGCACTCGCTAAAAGTAAGTTGGCAAACTGAGTTTAAGAAAAAAGTGTAACACTGGCATTTATGTGTGAGTTATAGTACAGCACTGAACAGACAGGCGGTGCCTCACCTCAAGCTCATTTTATTCTTGTTCATTAAAGCATTATCCTGCTGCTTCATTAACACTTTAAATTTAATAATAAAAAGCCATTGCACTTTTAACTATTGATTAAGAAAAACAATTCAAGTATTTGTGTCTTGCACCTTCTGTGTGCCAAGTCAAGACAACAAATGCATCAATAACTTTCTCATTTGAATTTCCTACAGTGGAACTGCAGGTCCTGGTGTTTGCGTGTTTTCTGAGATTACTGTAGCTGAATATTTTTTGCAATTCAGACTGGGACAGCAGTGAATTCCAAACTAAACATGTGTCCTGTGAAGTCGTTATCATTCATTTATGCTTCTGTTTTTTTTGCAGGTGGTTTTGCCTTTCTTCCTTTTCTTTGGCTGGTAAACGTGGTGTGGTTTTTCAGAGAAGCATTTATGAAACCAACGTACACCGAACAGCTCCAGATCAAAACATGTGAGTGTGACTAGGTGCAGTTTCTGAATCTCTTGTAGCCTACACAGCGCAGAACTTGGGTGCTTTTTTAGGACCTCATAATTTAAAGGAATATGTCCTGTGTAATACTTAAATTTATTTGACACCCATAATAATTAAATTTATATGATACCCATATTCAGAAATACCTAACAGGATGTGATGGCAAGATAGTGTAGATGTTGTGTGTGTCATAAGAGCAGTGTGTTAAGGAAAAAGGCATTAGTATTAAATAGCCAGGGCCACATTGTTGATTAAGCTAAAAAAAAATCTAATTAAATGAATCATACAGCTAAAGCTGAAACGAGCCTCATGGATTAATTGCTGTGATGTGATCATGGTGCTGGAAAAATGAAACCTTAAAGCATTTACCTTGACATGGCATATGCTTCGTGTATTAGGGAATGCACGTGTCAAGAACATGTTATGAAACCAATCGCTGCATTAGTACCGTATGTGGTGTCTAAGAGGGTGTACAGTATCTGGCCGAATTAGTGATTTATGTTGCTTGGTGTTTTGACATCCGTCCACAAGTCTCACCCGCTGTTGGTTATCCAAGGCGTTTTATGTCAGTGTATACATAATGTGATGTAATGAATTGCATTTTTATGTTTGTCCTTTCGGTCCATATGCGATCTCTCTCAGATGTGAAGCGCTCTGCTCTGGGGCTGTTACTGTGGGTCGCAGTGCTTACGACGTGGATAACCATATTCCAGCACTTCCGCGCGCAGTGGGGAGAAGTGGCAGATTACCTGTCCTTCACCATTCCTCTGGGGATCCCCTGAACGGGAGACCTAACGAGGAGAGGACGCAGCATCCTACATCCTCACTCCGTTTGCTTTACCTGTTTTTTGTCTTGTCTGCACACACACACACACACACACACACACACACACACTTGTAAGCACTAAGATACACCTCCTGGACTCTTCGTTTGAAACCCAACACTTTCAGAAATGTGTCACTGTTTGTCTTTATTTGACCACGTTAGATTTATATCGATTACAATCTTGCATTCCAGTAAACGAACAAGTACTACATGCACCTTGCAACTCTGTTTATTCTGTGACCATAAGAGATTGTTTAAGGCAAAGTGAGTTTAAATGAGAACCATTTTAAGGTTATGACTTTTTTTGGGCAGATTTAACATTGCCCCACGCTATTCAGGATTTGATTTGTAACAGTTACTTTTCCCCCCATTGCTTTTATGTTTGAAACAAAAATTTAACACCAACTGCTGAATACATTTTAATGTGAATGTATGAGGAATTTGTTTTTTTTCAGTGAGTAAAATAAAAATGGAAATGAAAAACCCCACACTCGCCCCCCAATCACGGTATCCATCTATGCTAATGTCACCTTGGCACTTTTGCTCCAGAAATATCTGCAGGTACTCTCTTGTTCACTGAGGCTCCTATTGTTATACCCCAGCAATGAACCTTTAAAAGATACTAACGTGTGTTATTGCGGCCATACTACCCATAATTCTAGACAACCAGGCCTGTCTAGGATTTTTATACGTAAGCCTAGGTGTATGCTTAAAAACCTGTGCTGTACCTCCTGTTTTGCTTTTACGTTTCCCTCATTTACCCAGGTTTTTCCCTTTTTTGTTCACAACCTGTAGCTTCATTTGCTCAGGATGTTTGTGCAGTATCGGTAGCTGTTCTGTATATGCGTTGTCACCACCAACGCTCTGTCTTGCGGACATACCCTCACACACACATACACGCAAAACACACACACACACACACACACACACACACACACACTCTACCATTTTAGGGCTCCATCTGGACCCGGCTATAAATCTTGGCAACCCAACTGTCATTCTCTCGGCCAAGCGTCTATAAATGACCTGCCGCCCTCCTCGTTGCAGCCTTAGTCAGGCTCTATTATGAAACCCAATCGCTGCTGCTGCCGCCACCCCCCTGGGATTCCATCGGGTGCCATTTTTAGCAGCAGAGTCACAGATTGAGTGACAAACCCCCCACTTCTGTTTCTTGCAGAAGTCACAGAGGACGTGCTTTTTTTTTTGTTTTTTTTATTTTACAGGGCCCCGTGGCACCGAGCGGTTTTGCCCTGAGCCTGCCTGTCTCTCCAGGCACAGCTGCGGGGCCCGTGTTTGTGTGGTCCCCCCCCCCCCGAGAAGCATTCGGCGCTGGGTGCATTTGTTTTGACTAGTGGGGATTTGACAGAGGGATCACAGAAGGATGTTGAGCAGGCGGGCGCATAGCATTCTGTTATGCTAACAACTTATATAAGCCACTTAGGGGACGTGCCGCTCAGCCACAACGCGCGCTGTTTGCTGGAAAGGTCAGCCTCGTTTTCCACAGTCATTTTAGGAACGCCGTTCGGCCAAACGTTGCGATCTAAGAGGCCCTCGAAGGGCTGCCAGACAATGCAATTTGAACGTTTCTTCCTCAAAGCCAAAGGGTCATTGTAGCTTCAGCAAAACACTTTTTTCCCCCACAAATTCAGAATTTGTTCATACTAGATCCTGTGAAATCAGAGCAAACCACTGTTTGTTTCACTCCATAGAAACTGAGTTGAGAGGTGATGTCAAAGCCGAATTCAAATAATTTAGACATAGTACAATGCTGACCTTTCTAATTATACTGCTGTGGTCTATATGCCGCCGTTTTAATCAACAGAGACTCTGAAAATGCAGAGATGGCGAATCCCCATAAACAACACTTACAGCATCATGTCCAAAGCCGCACGTAAGGCAATGTCAGATAAAATTTTAACGCCTAGAAAATTATTCGGATTATGATCGTTGTTAGTGTTGCCATGGCGATTTTGAGCCAAACGCCGACAATTTTGTCAACAGATTTTATATTGTGCGTATTAAGCGACGGTGGTGTTTATTATTTAAACAAATAGGCTATTGGCAAAATTCAAGTAAGAGACAGATAGGCTTCCTAGTTTCTTTGGAACGTGCACAACAACGTGTCCTGTGAGATCTAAAAAGGTAATGAACGTGAGATGCCATATCTGTGCACGTGTCCGAGGTGCAGGTTATATCTCGCGCCAGGAACAAGCTGTACACTGCCCCCACACACAGGCATACACCTTCTAAGATATTATTAGCAACCGTCCAGGAAAATGACAGTTTGACATTGTGATAAACCTTTACTGGGGAGGTGGAACGCGATACCATTCTGTAATTAAAAGCGCATAGATTATGGGAGGGAATTTACAATGATGTTATCATTTATTTAAGTGCTGTAGACTACTGCGTAGAATGACCAAGCCCATTCCAGATCTGTTCGTTAAATCCCTTAATAGAAACTGCCACAACCATAGTGTCACGTTGTCATCGGGCTTGGTCACAACACTAAAAATATAACCTACAAAATCCCCGGCTATCTAAAAAAGTCCCATCAGCACATTCACTTTCAAAATCAATGATGAATTATTATGTAACTTTTGCATCATAAATAATGACCGAAATACAAAAACAAGAATTAGTAAGCTAATTATTCCAAATCGCAGATGGCATGGCATGTCTTTTGGATGCTCTAAAATAGTGATGCGGTACATTGTGGCTACTGTAGCCTGCCAACCTCGCCTCCTCCTCTGTGTGAAAGGGCGATGGTGGACTACGGTGTGTCCGAGAGGGTAGCGGTTTCGTTTGTCACAACATTAGTGCCGTGCGCAAGGTGGAACTGTGACGACAGGCTGACTAAACACGAAACTGACGCCAGGAAACTGCTATAAAACTGTGACCCGTCAAAGCCAGGCATTTGCAGGCTGCTTACATCGCAGGACAAGAGCATCCACACATCTTTTTGATCAGTTTCATTCGGGCTTTAGGAACTGAACGGTAAAATAATCCTTATGGTACTTTATGATCGTTTTTGCTCTGGAATACTGCTACAATTAACACTTTGAAGGAACACCTTGGATGAGTAGCTTAATTGTATTTCCCAAACAAGTCGAGCAGACGTCACCCGAAATGTGCCCAGAAATTTCTTAACTAATTTGTCAACAACTTCTTTTACGCACGTTTTTGTTTTTCGCTCTTGTAATCGCTCTATGTTCTTCTGCTGCAGAGGAGAAATGGACTTCGACCTGCCGCCTTCAGTCCCTCTCGGTGGCATTCCATGGGAGAGGGTTCTCTCGCCGCTGATCCCTCGGCTAAGCGGAACACAGGGTCCGTATACCTGGGCACCATCGGAGCTGCAGATTCCCACCACGGAACACACTGGCTCTTCGCAGGCAAGTCCACTCGTGAATGAAATAAAGCTAAACTACGTTTAGTGAAGTATCTGTTTTTGTTGTTGTGGCACTTAAAGCATGATATTACTGCACCCCAAGAATTCTTGGTGGCAGCGCTGAATCAAGAGACTACAGCATCGAAATTCTGATAGGATGTGAGGGGTCATGTCTGTTTAATAATGGACAGTTCATTGGCTGTTGTACACGTTTCTAAAATAAATAAATAAAAAATAAAAGACTTGTGTAGACTAATGTATTCTTGCTATGTAAACAGGTCGCTTGTGATCGCAGTGGGTTTACCGTACATGTTGACGTGAAGCACTTCTGCCCTGAGGAACTCATGGTGAAGGTGACAGGAGACTTTGTTGAGGTTCACGGAAAGCACGAGCAAAGAAAGGTACACCATCTAACGAAAACTAATTTGCATTTGGCACTTTTAAAACTATGTTTCGGGTTTTATTACAAATACCAAGTGTACATTTGTTTTTCTCATTTTATTTATATGTTGCCTTCGAATTTCATAATTCAGAGGGTGGGAATTTGAAAACCTAATTCAGGTTTTAATGCAGCGTTTTGCTGCAATATAAATAGTTGCATGACTTTTTAATAAAGTAGCCTGTATTGTTCATTTAATGCAACTGCAGAGAAAACGTGCAACGCTTCAATTAGCCAGAGCGAGAAAAACACGACGGAAAGACGCGCTGGCAGGTTGCTCACTTACAAGACACTCATCATATAGGAATAGAATACAAAGTGTGTTTTCCCTTTAGGAACGGGAGAATGAGGCTTCGTGTACTCCAAATGATGTATATATCATTTGGATTAATCATAAACGAGCAACCAATCACAACCCTAGACGCCATAGTACTATTGAGTACTATATGCTCGCTTCAAATCAGCGAGTCGATAACCCGACAGCTCTGCTATTGCCGGGATCAGGAAGCGTCACTTCAGTCACTCGCTCCTTAAGCACAAGGACTTTCGGATGACGGTTTGCTTATGCGCTATACATAAGTAATTACACATTGAATGCTTGCTATCGGTCACGTAGATTCAGTAACCTATGAACCATAAAATTATTTATAATCAGCTCTATTCTATATTAGTAGCAAATGCCTGAATTGGAATTTGCCTCCTGAAGGACGGGCCAGGATTGGTGTCGCGGCAGTTTAACCGTCGGTACCGGATCCCAGAGGGAGTGGACGTGGCCGCGCTGGAATCCGCCGTGTCCCCAGAGGGCATCCTGGTCATCTGCGCCCCTCTGCTGCAAGGGGAAAGCTCCCGGCCTCTGCCTCACACTGGACCGTGAGACGGCTCCAAAAGACGGACGGACGGGCTAGGAAACACGCCTTTAGAGACAGTGTGACCCGACCCAGAGACTACCACAGAGCAAGAGCCCGATCCGTTGCTGACAAGCTGCTTGTGCAAACAAAATAACACACCACTCGGACTGTTACGTACAGTACATCATGACAATGTATTCATCCAGAAATTCGATAATTTCCACTTCCTTTCTTGTGTAAATACTATTAATCACAGTAAGAATGCAAATTTATATTTGTTCTAACATTTCAAACAAGACTTGCACACACACACACTGCAGTCTCACCGCTTTGGTTCCCTGTTTGTATCCCAAGACGGGTACGCTTACAATATGCCTACTTTTACAAAAGCAGCAAACCCGGAGATTGTTGTACAGTTCATGATTGTTTATTGTGATAAAAAAAATGTGTGTGGCTTTGAAAATGAGCATACAAATATATACATATGTTTATTTATGTACAAAAATGTATATGTTATTACTGTACACTGTGTCCGAGTCATTCTTCATGTGTTCATCCTGGATTTCATTCAATATTGTGTCCACCTCGCTGGAAGAAGCAAAAAGTAGAAAGATAGACACTAGGTAAGTAAATAAATAACAACAATCTCAACTGTACTTAAAGGGGAAAAAAAAGATTCCATCACGCTCCTATTAAGGCACAAAGACTTCATTAGATTGACAAGGCTGCATTCATGGTTGTTGACAGCCATGTAAACTTAAAAATGGCTCTCAAAGTTAAAGTCACTTCACAGATCTCATGACTTTAAGCTGATAATCCCACCACTGACTGAATGCTTACAGGTTCAGTGCACTGTGCAATACATAAAACACAATCACGGTATGGAATGTAGTAATAATTAAGATATAAACACGAGTGAATGGACATCCCACTTCCAGAGGCAGTAGCAGTACATTTACATTAGATCAGTGGTTTTAAAAGTGGGGGGCCACATAGACTCGGGGGGAGGGGGCACTGCTTCAGGAAATCACCTGATCTGCTCTTTCACCCATTCCCTCTGCTGTCTCAAGACCTGCAGCAAGGGGTCATCTTCAAACTCCAGCCCGTCCGATTCTGCGAAACACAAAGACATGGCATGAGGGAGCACAGCAAACTACCCGCAGAAGAGGGGGTGGTTTTATTTTTTATTTATATTCCTCCGTTATTTAACCAGGTGAGTTCCATTGAGATCCATCTCATTTACAAGACAGCCCTGGCCAAGAGAAGCAGCAAGCAGACATTACAACGTAAAAATACAATTCAATTCACCACGGGAACTGATATATAAAAAAGTAGTTCGTAAAAGTATTCAGCAAATAACCAAGGCCAGGTTACTCTAGTGGAGCAATACTAACAATTCTCTCATGAAATAGCAATGTGCTCCATGATCCACAACACACCGTTTCACACGTGTGACATATTCTCCAACAGGTGGTGACTTATTTAAGGGTCACATCGGGCTGGCACCTACGCGTGCGTCTCAGATTACCAGATTACAGTGGTCAGGAAAGACCAGGGGTCAAACTCCCCCACACAGGAGCCCCCCTCACCTTCAGCCTCTTCCAGCAGCTGAGCCACAACCTCAGGGGCCCGAGGCATGCTGGGAGCAGCAGCAGGGCATTGTGGGAGGGCAGGAGCAGGGGACTGCGGGGGCACGGGAGGCGTGTTTCTGGGGGAGTCCCAGGACCCGGGGGCTGTTGGGGGCAGGGGCGACCCCGAGGTGGGGAACAGTACCTCTGAGACAACCTGCCAACACAACGCCACATGAACAAATTTACTTCACGGGCAGAGAACTACCTCGCGGGAAAAGTTGAACATTGGCTTCTGCCAAAACCTAAGATTGCCCTACGGCAGTACTAGCTTACCTGGCCCAGCGCATTGTGTATAGGAGAGGGTGGGGGTGCCCGATCACCCGGGCGCCCTTCCTTCCTTGACCTTTGACCCCTCTCCCTCTGTTGTCTTCTGGGCTCGTCGGGCCATGGTGTGACCCTCTCTTCCCCCACTCTGTCCCTGCTCACCCCTCTCTCAGTTTGGGCTGGTCTCTTTTGGCTGTCCACTCTACTTCCCTCTCCAACCCTGCTATGGCTTAAAAAAAGGCCTTCTTTATTACTGAGTCGTTTTGCTGGTTTGACAATGCACCATAGCTCTTGTGATCAAAGCAAACTTTTTAAATGTACAACTTCAGCAAATCATTTTTTCCCCAAGTTGACAGATACAATGAAGATCCTAACATAACACAGACTACATAAAATACTTTAAAAATGAAAACAAAGGAAATGTGATGATTCTGTCAATATCAAAATCTGCTCAATATCTCCTCTTACACACTCTCCAGATTTTATCTGACCTGTGGCCTGTGGTAGTAACTGCAGGCAGTTTTCTGCAGGCCTTTTGATTCCAGCTGAACCCGCAGCTGGTGACACAGACAGGCAGAAACGGTGGCGATACCTGGCGGATTTTTTCCTGCTGCAGGACGGGACCGCCCGCGTTTCTCCCCTCTCAGGCTCCTCCCCCTGCAGCGCGCTCCTCCTCTCCTCCCTGCCCTCCTCTCTCCGGCCCCCCGGCGTTCCTCGGCCGTCCCGGACGACGGGGGCGGAGGGGAGGGCGACTCCGTTTCAGTGGAGCTGGAGCGGCTGATCGGAGGGCCGTGGGCGGGGTCCCGGGTGGGAACCTCCCATTTCCTGGGGCTCCTCCTCCTCTCGGGGGACCGGTGCCGGAGGGGGCAGGGCAGCACGTCGCAGAGGAGGTGCATGTGGGCCGCCACGGGCACGTCGGGGGGGAGGGTGGAGGCCGCCGGGCTGGCGATCGGGACAGAGCGAGGGGCCGCGGAGGCAGGGGGGGCCCCGGGGACTCCGGGGACTCCGGGCTCCTGAGGGGCCGCTGGGAGGAGCTGGGCTGCTCTATGAGTCGGAACACCCGAGGGATAGAGGCCTCGTTGGGCCTTGTGCATCGGCAGAAAGGAAAAGCCTAAACTTAGAGGGCACAACATACACAAGAGCCTTCCATTTGAAAAATATTTAAAATAAATCAGTGTTATAAATACTTAATTTGGCGTCATTCAGCAGATGTACAATGCCATACACAGCGTGTTTAGAGATATACAGCAGTGTGTTCACTGAAGTAATTCAGGTTAAGTATTCTGCTCAAGGGAACAGACCTGAGAATCAAACCTGCAACCTTCCAGTCATACACTGGTTACTTAAATATCACACTACACTAAACTCTAATGTCAAAAAATAAAATAAAATATTTAATGTCAAAGGAACTACAAGTAAGAACCTGAAAATTACTTGACATATAAGTGTTTGGCCCACTTATATTAACATAAATTTGGTCAGGTGTGTTCCATTTTGAGAGACCACAAAAAACATGTTTATATGGTCCAATCGACCTACAGGAAGCGACTTCTGACAAAAGGGGAATGTTAGGTCACACCTGGAGTTAGCCAGAAGATGTGCGACAGACTGAGACCTGAGATCTTGTGGTCTGAGGAGACTAAGCTTCAGCTCTTTGGCCTGAAAGCAAAGCGCTATCTTTGGTGCAAACCAAACACAGTCCATCACCGTCAGGCACAGCGCTGACAGCAGCTATGAGGTTTCTTTTCAGTAGGAGGGCCAAGCCAGACAGACTTAAATCCCATCAAAAATCAGTGGTGTGACCTGAGATTGTTGTCCACAGACACTCTCCATCAACTCGGCCGATTTTGAGCAAATTTGTATGGAAGAAGGGCAAAAATCTCTGAATCTAACTGAAAAGCAGCTCATACAGATACAACCAAGAGCAGAGCTGCTATTGCTGCCAAAAAAGGGCCATCTGCTTTGACTCAAATTTTAAGGTGGCACAGCACAAATTGTTTACACACACACACACACACACCCATAAACAGTATTCACTGTTGAAGAGCAACTCATTGGCCTGAAGGTGGGGGGGTGGGGGGGGGGGGGGGGGGGTTGTGCAGGCTGCGAGTGCATTTCACTGAGGCACAGCGCCTAACCTGTGGGGCCAGGCTGCTGACTGGGGGCTGGTGACGAGCCGGACCTTGTGCGTGCGGGAGGGGCCACTGCCGGGCCTGTTCCATCTTCCTCCTCAAACGCCACTGGAACAGGATGTCATCTTCTGGGCGCGTGCGAGAGGCCAGGAAGGCGCCCACGGAAGGCATGGCCATGGGACCGGTGTTCAGGGCTGTGGGGTTCAGTGCAGAGAAACGCGGTGAATGGAACGCATCCTCATCGAACCTGTGGTCACGTGTTTAATGGATGAGAAATGACTTTTAACTGTGCTGAACGGGGACAAGAAGAAATAAGGAAGAATAACAAAAAAAGAAAAATGAAAATGACTTATGACTTTAGCATCAAGCAAATAAGTCATGCTCGTCTGGTAAACACCCTGGAAACATATCACCACTGCATGAAAAGCCGCATTTACAGACAGACACGTTCCTGCCATGTGTAGCATGTCAACGTCCAAAACCACAATTCTGTCAGAAATGGACATCATTTTGTGCACGGAGGTGTTGTTGTCCAGACACGGATAAATGATCAGACATGGCCACCCGAGTCTCAGGACACGCCATGAAATTTCAGTGTGGGCAGAGTCCATGAACTAATCAGGAAAATCTACAGACCAGAAATCCCTGATCACAGACACTGGCACTGGAGTGTGCAGAAGTTTCCGGAAATACACATTGACAGGGGAAAACAACTACTCACAATGGACACACCCAAAATTTCACAGAAATTTAACAAGTCATCCAGAAATTCTGTTTTTCATGCAGTGTATCAAACCCCCTCCTCTTCCTCTGACTCACCAGTAGTATGGTTAATGAGACTGGGAGCTACAGGTCTTTGGGTAGGCTCATCTACACTGAAAGGCGAGGACAGGTCTGAAGAGCCCACGCCCTCAGAGCTGATAGGTAGTGAGCTGCTACTGAGGGAGTGTTCACTGAAAGGGAAAGACTGGCGTCACTGAACACGGAACAGAATTTAAACTGCAGAGGACATTACTGAACACGGAACAGAATTTAAACTGCCTAGGTCATTACTGAACACGGAACAGAATTTAAACTGCAGAGGACATTACTGAACATGGAACAGAATTTAAACTGCCTAGGACATTACTGAACACAGAACAGAATTTAAACTGCAGAGGACATTACTGAACACGGAACAGAATTTAAACTGCAGAGGACATTACTGGACACAGAACAGAATTTAAACTGCCTAGGTCATTACTGAACACGGAACAGAATTTAAACTGCCTAGGACATTACTGAACACAGAACAGAATTTAAACTGCAGAGGACATTACTGAACACGGAACAGAATTTAAACTGCAGAGGACATTACTGGACACGGAACAGAATTTAAACTGCCTAGGTCATTACTGAACACGGAACAGAATTTAAACTGCAGAGGACATTACTGAACACGGAACAGAATTTAAACTGCAGAGGACATTACTGAACACGGAACAGAATTTAAACTGCAGAGGACATTACTGGACACGGAACAGAATTTAAACTGCCTAGGTCATTACTGAACACGGAACAGAATTTAAACTGCCTAGGACATTACTGAACACGGAACAGAATTTAAACTGCAGAAGCAATCATTGCACAAAAACAGAATTTTAACTGTAGAACCTACACAATTATACATTAACTGTTCTGCATTAACTGCTTTTCACCGAGCCTTTGCACACTGCTGCAGGTCACGCTAAAGAAAGAGTAAAATATGGCGTGCACATTTTATCTTTCATCCGAACCACTGCCCAACCACCCAGGCCAAACTGCACCTCCTCTGCAGGAGCCTACTGGCCCTCTCCTGCAGCTGCAGTATCCCTGGATCAGGAGGGTCACAGTGGGAGGAGTCTGACAGACCCTACAGGACAGAGAGATGGAGGGTATACCCATCAGATCTGATTTAGCAATTTTGCAGAAATCCAGACAACAAACAAAAGGAAAATTAACACATGCTGTGTAATCCATAACAGGGAACCTTCAGATTACATCAAACAAACTGCGGATTACATAACTTTATACCAAAGTGGTGGTGATTCTTGACACTGAATAAAAAGGATATTTATATTCTGGCCTTCAGGGCAATAATGTTGGAAGTTCTCTTTAATCCCAATATTTAACCAATTCATTAACATCACAAAATGGTCACCTTCCTCTGACCTGGTGTCCCAGGAGAAAATGAGCAGAAAATATAGTGCTATAGTCACAAATACAAGATATGGCCACCCTCAGCAACTTGGTGCATTTGTTTCTCAATTCAACAGGCCTGAAGTAAGAATAAAGGAGCATAGAAAGTTCATTAAGTGTTACACTACACACTGACCATGACAGAGAAGTCGAGGGGCGTTCCGTGTGGGGAGACAGGGGGGCTGGGTCGGATGTGCTCTATGGGGCTTGTGCTTAATTGGTTACGTTCATGGGCAGAAGCGCGGCCTAGAAGCATGAAACAAGAGAAGAAGAGGACAGTCAATCACGTGTCATAATGCAGCACTTTGTAATGAAAACTCCCACTTCGCTCTCGCAGCCAAAATGAATTCAGTAAAAAAAAAAAAAAAATTTTTAACTGCAATAACAAGCTGTGTATTTTACTGCAGTTGCCATGTTTCAATGGATTTTGGGCAGCAGAAGACAGAAATGGATAATCAAATTTAAGCACCTTGCTGCACAGGTTTTTTGGTGTCATGGCTGGAGGAGGGGGGAGAAGAAGACAGCCACCAAAATGGCTGCCACTCTTCCACTGTCGCTGCTGAGCGCTGCCTCTCCTCTCGACTCTGGGGTTGGCCGTGGCGGAATCGCTCCACATACCTGGGGTACAATGCATGGTCATGAGAGACACCAATATCCTAAAGGAAATCACTACGATTTCAGTGAAAACCTAAAAAAATTAGTTATTATTTTGATTACTTCGCCAACACTGAATCCTCTTGTGTGGTAGCAGGTGTGAAAGAGGCCTGGTATTTTCCTGAAGAGGCAGAGTGTGCCAGAACCTCACTCTGTGGGAAGGCTGTGGTGTTTGCAGGTGATGATTCTTGATCAGTGGAAGGCCAGGATTCAGAGAAGCTGGGCTGGGGCTCTGTGGAGGGAGGCATGCAGGGGAGGGGGTCGGAAGGTGGCCCAGTGAAGGTCTGGCCTTCAAGTGTCAATGGTTCCACCTGAGGTACAGAGAGGCTGGTGGGCTTAGCTAGACGAACCGGACTTAGGTTCTGTAAGATGCAAAAGAAAACGCAGAAAATAAGAGAGAACGTATTCAGGAGTGAGAACATGAGTTAGATAATGCTGTATTGCGATAATGACTCCCTCTTACTAGTGCGTGATTACTTGTGCTTAGCTAAATACAATATTCTTGAAATGGGAGCTACAGAGTCATGACTACATGCATTCGTGTGAATGTCTCGGAAACTGTTAGCAAAACATTTCAAACACAAATATAATGAATACTCGCCGTCTTTCTCTGTTTTTTCGGAATCTTTTTCGTCGGAGATGGGTTGTAATGTGTTTTCGGTATACGGGGATCCGGGGGAAATATGTTTTGTCTGGTGAATATTGCACGAGAACTATGGAACGAGAGACACACATATTCATCAGCAGTGTTAGCTGGCTACCGAATGCTGGTGTAAAAGACAGCCGGATAGTTAGCTTTGACTGCTAGAGCTAGCTTAGTCTACCTAGCTGGCTACGAATGTTCCTTACCTGGATTTCATGTTGTTCCAAATCAGACAGCTTAACGTTTTTGACTCAGCAAATACGCGATTCCCTAACACACTAATATGAATATGAATCCAAACAATTACTGATGATCGTGTCTACTACTATTCTACTTACTTCTCAGCGTTTCAACTTTCGACTAAATTGTTTCAACTGTCAAGGGTTAGTATAGCTTTTCTAACCAACGAACCAAATAGCGCGCCTTTCCGGGTTTCTGTTTGGTCACCAAGCGACCAGTGAGAAATGGCTGGTAAACACAAACTGTACACCAAAACGCTATTTGATATTTAGAATTTTTTTCAAAATACATTTAGCAATTACATCTGTCGTTGGTCGGCTTAGTTACTTCACTTTCGATAACATATTCAATGTAGTATAAACCACAGAACTAACTTTTAACCATAGGTCCTGTAAACGTTCATATTTGATGCAAACAAAGGGCATTGTGGGAAATGTCGTTTCGACCCTAATATTTTTTACGCAACAGCCACAACTAGCCAATCGAGATGCCCGTGATTTGTGAATGACTTCAAAAACCACCAATGACAAAAAGAGGTGGACTTCCATTTTCACCAATACGTGAAGAGGCATTAGGTTGCGCGCGGAAGAGGAATGTCCGTTGCAGGACTATACACAACTATAGCTTGGAGGTATCGTCAGCTAAAGAGAATTTACATTTTTGTTTCCAGTTGCATTTATTACTGCTTCGTCGTCGATGTTGACATGAATCACAAATGAAAAATCGCAGGTTTGTAGTGTTTTTAAGTTGATATTTTACAGCCGGACAGCTTTTTGGCGTTAGCTACAGTGTTTCATCAGCTTAGTCTACTGGTTTCGGACTGTAGCTAGCAGTTGCTAGCCACTAATTTTCAGAGTATTGTGAGTCGACTTGACTGGTCAGCTAAATTAGTCCGTTTAAATGAAGTACATGCGTTTTGGTTGTTAGCTTGTTAATTGTCATTATTGGTTTTCTTGCTACCTTGAATGCCACATTTGCCACGAATTTGTATTAGAAAATTTGTTTATAACGTTAATTAAGTAGCTACAACTAGAATGGCGTAGATTATCGCTTATAGATTATATAAATTATTCCAACAAGATAGATAACGTTGCACCAATAAAATATCAATTATTGCCTAGCTTAGCTGTTTGCAAAGCTATGGATGTAGCCAGCTAGATTACTTTAAAGTAACGTTATTGTAATTTACCACAATGATAACCACTGCCTTTCTAGTGCGCAAACTAATATAATGTTATCATGTCTTTAATTATTGTGTCGTAGCGTTAAGTGAAGATCATTTGGACTGACGATGCTGCACGTTAAAATCAAGACCGAAAAACCAGGTGAAGCGCGTGCGTTCTCAGCTTTTCAACTTTTTCCCCCAGTGGCCCTTCGCTTTAATATCAGAGAGAACAGCATATTTACTTGATACATGGGTGGAAACACCTCTGTCTCACATAATCATATCGCTGTGCAAAGTTGCTGTTTTTAATGTTATATGTGTACCACTGGACTATACAAAGCGAAGGATTAACTTGACACATTTACCATATCTCAAGCATAATAATGCACATGCTACATACAATGTAGGTGCATTCAAATAAGCTTTCTTTTTGAAATCACTTAAATTTTAGGTTGAAAGTTCAATTTACATGTTTCCACCACCAGCTAGTCAGTCTTGCTTATGGGAATGAGGCCCTCTCTAATGTTTTTCTCGTATAGAGTCGGGAGGACTCAGATAGGACAGGCCGCGGGCGCCTGTAGGGGTGGTTGTTTGCCGACTAATAATACGGAAACTCGTGCCTTTGCAGACGCCGATACGGCTAGCGCTCGGAGCCGTCTGGATGCCGTACTACAGGGGCTAGTGGAGAAGAGCGACAGCGAGAGGTGAGTGTCGGCGCTGCGTGGCCCATCGGTCAGACTTACTTCTGTCACGCATGTGTTATCCTTGTCTTTTATAAAAAGGGAAGTAGTCGGTGTAACTAAGTTTCTGCAGAATGCTTCCTTCCTTCCAAAAATTGTCCAAATCTTGCGATAGGTTTATTGCTTTGTGGAACTTCTCCAGGACATTGCTGGCTGTCTGAATGATCCCCCCTGAGCCTGTGGTAAATGTATGTCTTTTGCAGAGAGCAGAATGACGATGAGACGGGAAAGCCAGCTGCAGATTCTCTGAGCAAGTAGGAAGCATTTTTCTCTTATACACAAATATATCGCCAGATGGACCACTGCAGCTAAGGCTGATCATGCACTGTATGACAAAAGTATGTGGACAATCCCTTGGTCTGGGGCTATTTTTCATGGTTTGGGATAGTTCTCTTGGTTCCAGTGAAGGCAAGTCTTAATGTAATGACATTATAGACGATTCAGGGCTTCCAACTTTGTGGCAACAGTTTGGGGAGGCTCTTTCCTGTTTCAGCATGACAGTGCCCCCAGGCACACAGTGAGGTCCATGTAGATATGGTTTTGTGGAGATCGGTGTGGAAGATCTTGACTGTGCTGCACAGAGCCCTGACCTCAACCCCATCCAGCATCTTCAGGATTAATTAAAACGTCAACTGTGAGCCAGGCCTAATTGCCCAATCAGTGCTTGACCTCACTAATGCTCTTCTGGCTGAATGGAAGCAGATCCCTGCAGCAATGCTCCAACATCTAGTATAAAGCCTTCCCAGAAGAGAGGAGGTTGTTATAGCAGCAAAGGGTGGACCAACTCCATATTAATCCCCATAATTTTGGATGATATGTTGGATGTCAGGTGTCCACATAATTTGGGCCAAGTGTTCAAAGAAGTTGCTTTTCTACAGAAACAATACTCATGACAAAATCACTGCAGATTGAATTGCTTTACTTGAGCGTCCTGACATGAGTTTCTTTCGCAGGGATTTGTCTCCTTCTTCCACTGGAAAGCGGTAAGCCCCTTTTCGGTTTTCTTTCTTTGGATGTTTGCTGGGATGGATGTTTGCTGGGGTAGATGTTTACTGGGGTGGATGTTTTCTGGGGTAGATGTTTTCTGGGGTAGATGTTTGCTGGGGTAGATGTTTGCTGGGGTAGATGTTTACTGGGGTGACTGCACTGTGGAAAGTTAAAGGTGCCCTCTGTGTGGGTGATGTCACAGGCCGTCGTCACGGTTCCCACAGCACCGGCGGAAGAAGCGCAAGGAGATGGACGACGGGCTGTCGGAGAGCAGCCAGCACAAACAGAGTAAGCATCTTGTTTGAAAAATCCCTGGGAAGGCCGAAGTCTGTGCCCCCGCTAGCCTTGCAAAGGGTTCGAAAAGAGAGAGGGAAAAGAGAAACTTTCTGAAATTTCTGGAAACTGAAAAGTGAATTTTCCAGAAATTTTGCAACCCTAGCCTTCATCTTGCCATCTTTTGCCCTATCTGTTTTCACCGTTCTTTCCTTTTTCCCCTCCCTGTTTTTCCCCTCCTCCTCACTCGGTGTGTTCAGACGCGTACATCATCAAGCTGTTCGACCGCAGCGTGGACTGGCCCAGTTCAGCAGCGGCACGCCTCTGTACCCCATCTGCCGGGCCTGGATGCGCAACAACCCCACCGCCAGGGAGCGGGCCGTCTCCCCCAGCCCCCCTCACAGTGTGGGGGAGGACGAGGTCAGCCCTCGCCCAAAAAGCGGTGACCATTGTGGTTTTGGGGGTGGGGGGGGGGGTAGCGATGCTGCTCTTTACAGAATGCAAGAAAGGCTCCTGCATGCTATCACCGCAGTGGAACACGTCACATCGCATTGATGGAATGGGAAAGGTTTTTACTTTGCGTTTCAGGTGGCTGACATGCAGAACGGGAAGGCTCAGAATTATTACCGGCTCCCCCTGCCGTCTCCCTGCCCCGTCAACCCCTCCGGAGACCCCGTCAACCTGCGCATCCCGCTCACGGACAAGCCCGCCGCCAGCAAGGTGGGCGATTTCCCCCGCACGTCCGGGTGGGCGATTTCCCCCGCATGTCTTTACATTACATTTCATTACATTTATTTGGCACACTCTTTTATCCAAAGCGACGTACAAAAAGTGCATGTCCGGGTGCGAGATTTCCTCCGCATGTCCGGGTGCGAGATTTCCCCCGCATGTCCGGGTGCGAGATTTCCCCCGCATGTCCGGGTGTGAGATTTCCCCCACATGTCCGGGTGGGCAGTTTCCTCAGCATTGGCAGCTGGGGTGAAAGAGAACCTAAATAAGGGGGGGGGGGGGGGGGGGGGGGGGGGGGATTATGATTTCAGTCAACATGCAGGGTCAATTTTTCAATACAGTTTAGAATTTCGCAGTGTTCTAGAGCCATGGTCAGTCATTACTTGTAAACCTTTGGTTTTCTCCTCATTTAAATATGAAAAAAAATGTGTTCCAGCCTTCTGAACCTGCTCCTGAGTCGTCTACTTTGCTGTACAGCCATATGGAACGCTGGAAGAAAATTAGACAAAAGTAAGTTACATACATCTTAATTATGTGCAGGTTGTGCATTTCTGATAAGGAAATAGAATATGTAATGGAAATACAAAACTTTGAACTTAGAACATATTTCTTTATACTGCAACAAGGTGTATATAACTGCAGGGCATAAACACAGCAACCACCATATAGACTAAAATCCTGTGTAAGCAGTCTGTCCAGAGGAAAGTAGATTTTTTTGCCTTTAAAATGTTTATCAGTTTTCAGAGCTGTCTCCATTGTGTCTGTGAACATTGGTTGAAAATAAAATACCCTTTTCTGCGTGTCAGGTGGAAAGAGGCCTCGAACAAGAACCAGCTGCGGTACAGTGAAAGCATTAAGATTCTGAAGGAGATGTATGAACGCTAGCTCCACCTACTAACCTCTCCAGCTCTGTAGAGGGCAGTATAGGACAGGAGTGAAGATGAGAAGGAAAAAACAGTCGGAGGGGTTTTTAGTTTTTAAAGTCTGCACAACTGTCGTCTGAACTCCCTCCCAACCCTAGGTTTGTTAACAAGATCCTAATTAAGCCATGTTTAGTAAATGACAAGATTGGTGTAATAAAGTACCATTGATATTATTGTGGGTGTGTATTTATTGTGGTAGTATTTTCTATTAAGTAATTCTTTTAAACTTACATCTGCAAACATTCTGGGGTGAGTCTACAAACATTTTAAACCAGAAAGTTTTGCTCATTCTGTAACACATTATAAAGGTCTTCACAAAGCTCTTGTCTATGAAAATATGTTTATCATAGAAAATCTTGAAAAGTCTGGACAAGGGAGTGGTCGAATAACCTTTACAGACAGCCCTTCTATTTTCAAAAGTAACTGGAAAGTTGGCTGCTCAGCTGTTTCTTGGCCAGCTAATTTGAGATGATGTTGATTTGCATTAGAAGAAAATAAAACAAAAATAGGCATGTATCGTCATTCGTGTTTGAATGTGTGTGATGTGTTGGAGCTCCATGATTACCTGGTTACTTTTTGGCCAGGAAAAGGCCTTGTTGTAATATCTGCCTTGTTCTTGTAATATCTGCCTTGTTCTTGTCCATCTCATCATGTGCTTCATGTGCTTGCTCATCTCATCATGTGCTTCATGTACTTTGAAGACAAACCGTAAAATGTGGCAACTAAATTTAATTTGATGTGAAGTTATACCACTTCAAAACAAGAGCATGAGGTGTGACACAAAGTCTTCCGCATGGATATTTACTTCCAGTTCACTTCTGATTGGCCCTCTAATCTGATGATTAGAATATTTCTGAGAAAAACGCAGGCACCTTCAAAGAGTTTTCTGAATTGAAGATCTTAAGTTCCATGATATGCTGGATGAACACGGTATGACAAACATGCACAGTGTTACAAAGATGTAGTAAAACGTCAGAAATTTAAGGGTAATGGTAATGCTGTAGAAGCACAGCTTTTTAAGCAATGGTCAAAGGACAGACTGAGAATCTTGTCATCTGCATATGTGCACATTAAAGCATTTATTTCTCTCTCTAAAGAGAGAAATGGTTATTGTCTTCATCTGACACCACTGCAGAACGCTCATGTGTTTGATGCACAGCCATTTTGTGATAAAACTCTCACCACCTACCACCTGTGCTAGGAAGGCGGGAGTTTTTTTTTCCTGCAGCGTGCCAATTAATATTGCTGCTGTCATGCTACATATAAACGGGGTATACATTTTCTACACAGAACACCGTCTCGGTGGTGGGCTAGCCAGTGGAAACCCAGTTTCAAGAACACAGACAGACATGTGATTGAATTGCTATTTTTTAAACGCATTTATTATTTGGTCACAACTTGTGCTGGGATCAAACTTAAAAGCTGGCAGAGCAACCAGACGGTGGGCTTCTCCCCCTGGCTGGCTCTTTGCCGCCACACACTTTCCCGGTGAGAAGGCCGTTTTGTGACGCTCCCTAGTTGTAGGCCACAGTCTGGTCGATCCACTGGCGCAGGTAGGAGACGCGGGAGTACACTGCGGGCGCTCGCACGTTGCAGTTGCTCGTGCCCCAGGACACGATGCCCACCTGGTGCCAAACTCCACTCCTCTCACAGACGAGAGGCCCGCCAGAGTCACCCTGTCTCGGAGGAGGGGAGAGGGAGAAGAGGAGGGAGAGAGAGAGGAGGAGAGGCTTGCGTGAAAGAGGATGATGGGAGATGTGTGTAATAGTGGTGAGGTCAGGAGAGATGTGATACAGTGGTGTCTGCTGGTGGAATGAGAGCAAAGAAATCTTGGGAACATGGCGAAGTATGAGGCAATGACTCCCATGTATCTGTGTGAGTTTCTATGTTGTGTGTGTGGGTGGGTGCGTGCGTGCATGTGTGCTTGCAGTGTTAGGAAGCATGGCTTGTAACTCAGACGTCATAAATTGGATTTCCGCGTGGGGCTCTGTTGTACTCCTGAGCAGCATGCTTAACGTGCACCTGCTCATGTAAATGTCCAGCTGTATTAATATAAAATTGATTGCTCGTCAAAACATGAGCTGTGGGGGCTGCTAGGTGGCTAATTTGGATCAAAACGAGGCCATGCTAGTGTTGGCTGGCCACTTGCTCCATAGGGCGACACGCAATGTCCGCTTGCATTGGCCAGCCTTCAGTCCATTCGCTCTCTAGGGACCCCTGCTGGTCGATCGGGTGTTTGAGGACTGCATGCTAAGGCTGCACGTGGAAGGTGTTCCTTCGACTCCGCTCTATGTGAGCTTAGCTGTCGTCTGCAGTGTGAAAAGAAGCAGCTGGTGACACCACATTTTGGGTGAACGCGGATGTGTCTGCACTGTGGCGAAACAGAATTGGGGTTCGTGCATAAACGCAGCTGCAGTCGCACACAATTGGCCATTCCAAATTAGGGTGGGAATTGTACATGTTCAGCCCCATTTTGGGCTCAAAATAAATTTAAAAAAAAGGGAATGTAAGCCCTGTAAGTCAGTGTGGATAAAAGTGTGTGTAGTGGATATATGTGTGTATAGTGGATGAAATCCCCGTCCCCGTCCCTCCCCGTCCCTCTCCGAACCTCCCCCTCACTACCCATCTTCTGCCGTGGCCTGAAGACTCATCTCTTCAGACTATACCTAGACTAATTACCACCACGCTGTATATTTCACTCTAAATCCACCCCCCCCCCCCCCCTTTTATGACACTTGTTATATGTTGCCCCATCCCAGCACTTTTTGGTAAATGGTAAATGGACTGCATTTATATAGCGCTTTTATCCAAAGCGCTTTACAATTGATGCCTCTCATTCGCCAGAGCAGTTAGAGGTTAGGGGTTAGGTGTCTTGCTCAAGGACACTTCGACATGCCCAGGGCGGGGTTTGAACCGGCAACCCTCCGACTGCCAGACAATCGGTCTTACCTCCTGAGCTATATCGCCCCATTTTTGGTCATTTGTATTTGTCCTAATACTGTAGCTCATTCTTCTGCCTAGTTGGCTTCGCAGAGGTTAGGTCAGAATAGTGTTCACTGTGCAAACTTAACTGTGACCTTGGCTAGAAATAGCTGTACAAAATAAGTATTGTATCTTATTAAACCTGTGTTTAGTAGTTGTCTATGACCATGAAATGCACTTTTTGTACGTCTGCCAAATAAATGTAATGTAATGTAATGTAATGAAAGTGTGTGTAGTGGATAAAAGTGTATAGTGGGTAAAAGTGTGTGTAGTTACTTGGCAAGAGGACACTCCCGAGGCTCCACCGCAGATCATGGCTTCAGTAATGCGGTTCTGGCCCCAGTACTGCCTGCACTGGGCCTGGCTGAGTATCGGGAGCGCCACCTGCTGGAGATATCGGGGGCTCGCTGTTTGGAGGGAAAGCCAGACGAGAGCCACGGATAAGGCAAGTTGCCAAGCCAACACCAAAACAACACAAGAAGGAGGGCGAGTTGCCAAGCCAACACCAAAACAACACAAGAAGGAAGGCGAGTTTCTCAGCCAACAAAAAATAAATAAATAAATAAAACCTGAAAAGATTTAAAAGATGGCTAACAGACAGTGCCCAGTTCCCCAAAACGGGATGAATAGATCATGAAGACGTGAAGAAGTATATTTTAGCCTAGGGTAAGGAAAACCGGTGCTTTTGCGGCTGTGCCAAGGCCTTAGATGGTGAGGGAATTGTGGGATAGACTGACAGGTGAACTGCGTCTTCCCCCAGCCGGTAGTGACACAGCGGGTCCCGGCTGGCACGCTGGTGCTGGAGGTGGCCAGGCACACTGGGGACACGCGGGAGGTGAACTGGACCGGGGAGGACAGCTTCAGCAGGGTGACATCGTTGTTGAAGTTCTGGCCGTTGTAGTAGGGGTGAGAGATGACCTGTGGAAGAGCCGCACGTTCAGTAGCAGCCCGTGTAGCCCTGTAGCCTCAACGTCCCAGGGTTTGAGTCCTGGCCAAGGCCTTGATATAAATCAACAGTTTATCCTGAAATTTAAACTCGCTCTTAAATTAAAATGTATAATTTCTGTTCTGTTACAAACAGGGTTTGGTGAGGCACTCAGACAGACAGGCTGATGTATCTGTGGTATGAGCTGGGGCACAGCTGAATGCTCAGTGTGACATGAGGGCTCTTACCCTGGCGATGGTCTTGACCTGGATCTGCTCAACATTGGACTGGCGATCGTGCTCACCAAGGATGACCCTGTGTCGGGAGGCACTGGCGAGGGGGGGAGGGGAGAACAACCCAGTCTGGTTACCTCGGTAACATGCACATACACGGACACACAAACAAAAACAGCACCCCTATGGAGATGTAACATTCTGCTATCATACTGGAATGTATAATGATCACAGCAACAAAAAATATATATATATATATATATATATATATATATGTATGAGTCATCCTTCACCATGTTATCACACAAGGGGTCACTGAATGGCTTGGTGAGCATGAAAATGATGTGAATCATATGGTATGGCCTTCGTAGTCACCAGATCTCAACCCAATTGCACACCTATGGGAGATTTTGGACCGACGTGTTAGACAGCGCTCTCCACCACCATCATTAAACACTAAACAAGGGAATATCTTTGTAAAAATCCCTTCAGTACAGTTCCAGAGACTTGTAGATTTTATGACAATGTGCATTGAAGCTGTTCTGGAGGCTCGTGGTGGCCGAACACCTCACAAAGACATTTATGTTGGTTTTGCCTTTAATTCGTCACCTGTCTGTAAATGCGTATGAAATTGGTAAAATGTGTATATTTGAAATGTTGGTAATATCTGAATCATATTTCAAATTTCAATACGTTGCAGTATCTTTCATTTTCCTGAGGGCAAACTGCTTTCGGGAAGCCGCTGTGTTACTTACGAGACCCCGCAGTGAGCAGCTGTGATGACCCAGTACTGGCTGATCAGGGACCCCCCACAGAAGTGGAACCCAGAGGACTCCTGTGAGAGGGAGGGGGGGGGGAGGGGGGAGGGAGGGGGGGGGGGGAGGGGGGAGGGAAAGGGAGGGGGGGAGAGAGAGGAGGGAGGGAGGGAGAGGGGGAGCGGGAGAGAGAGGCTCAGTTAATGCTGTAAAACATTAAGAATGGCGTGTATTTTTTATGCACACAGCCACACACACACACACACACACACACACACATAGTATATTTATATACATGGAATTGTTTAGAAAGAAAGGGGGAGGGTAGGAAGGCAGGGTTTCTATTTTGGCTGTAACTGGGCAGGACAGGATGGCAGGAACAACTGATGAAGAGGATCTTAAAAGGAAGGTGCGGTCACCTGTAGGGACACCTGCCAAGGCCAGGACCCGGGCACAGCGTCCTCACCGTTCACAATCTTGTTGTAGCCGCTGATCTGTGGCTTAATGGCTGGCGCTCCACAACCTGTGATCCAAAAACAAGCCTGAATACAGTCACAACCATCGATGGTCATCAAACCCATAATGGGCAATATTTTATTTCAACTTTTTTGTTTTTATTTTATCTGTCACATTCTCCCCCAACACACAAACACACACACACAGCAGATACTTTGACAATTCCTGAGAATCAACTCAATACCATCTCACCAAGGAGTCCCCTTTCAAAATCTAAACCTGTGGCTGTAGGTGTACTTGTTTAATAAAACTATATTCACAATAAAGTCAACTATTATGGGATAGATACTTTGAACTTTAAGTGATTCATGACTGTTTCAAGTATTTAAACATATTTTTGATTTACAAAAAAATTGCTTTCACTGTAGTATATACTTCATATTACATTTTACTACGAAGCGATACATGTAGGCAAGGAACAGCCAACAACCTGTACAAAAGCAGAAGATAATCTTTGAACTGTCCAGCGCTAAAGACAAGCCCCTCCCCTTTACCCAGCAGCCACAGGGACTTGGACCCTCTCACCAAGTGCGGAGCCCACCAGCGCCAGACAGCTTAGGATCCAGAGTGTGGTCATAGTGCAGGCTGCGCTTCACATCCCCATGGCCCTGGCCCAGCCCTCTCCTGGTTCTTATACTCTGTCCCACCGTGAACTTTGGGCCCTGTATCTTGCTCTCACCCCTGGTGTCCTCATCCAAGGGTAGATAGGTGTGGGAAATGCCCTGCCATGGCAGGTGGCAGATGTGAGAGTCTCACTGCGTTGTTTGCATTTATTCCATTTTATTCCTTTAGCAGATACTCTTATCCACAGTGACTTGCGCAGCTTACATTTTTTCCCCCAAGCAACCCATTTATAGAGCTGGATATTTTACTGAATCAATTCAGGTTAAGTGCCTTGCTCTGTCTTTTGCGATTTGAATAACATCAACTCTGAAACGCTCTACTTTGTGTCAGAGTAAATGGAAGTATTATTAAAATATTGGGACAAATTCCAAGTGGTTCAGTGGGTAGTGTTCTCCAAAAGAGCAGGCTGGCTATCACGGGTTTGAGTCTGTGGTAAGTCACACTGGTGGACTATGAGCAGGGGCTTCAGTGCTCCGCCAAGGAGGTTATGTAATGGCATCCATCCATCCATTTGTCCATCCATCCATCCATCCATTTGTCCATCCATCTGTCCGTCCATTTGTCCATAAGCCTTTCCGTCCATTTGTTTGTCCATCTGTGACAGCCATATCTGGAAAAGTGTTGGATGGATTGCCATGAGATTTTCTGGGCACATTCATGTCGACACAGGCAAGAAACGTATTGATTTTGGCGACCCCATGACCCTTCATCTAGCGCCACCATCAGGCCAAACATATATTGAAAAGTAATGGCTGGATTGCCAAGACATTTGCTTTGCACATTCATGTGAAGGGAGATTGTTGTGCCTTGGTGGAGGTTTGCAAAATTTTCTTGGATTTAAAACTTAAATGTAATCTTAAGATCTGTTTTGTACAGCTTGTTTCATTTGGCATTATACACAGCACATGCAGTTTTCAATAGAAACACACAGGCTATTGATTAGGATATGAGATTTTGCAAGGAATGGCCATACATGTACCATCTGATTATATGCTTATAGCAAATGTACTTTTAACAATGAATTTTACTCCATTTACAAAGTATCCCTCAAGTCATGTTTACATATTCATGACCTTCTAAGACACCTGTGGCAAGCTTCTTTTCCCAAAAAGTGTTGCTGTTGAAACTTTCAGCTCATCCACATTGTTTTGTCCTCCTCGAAGGTCGTTCCTTCCAGGTACCTGTCCATTTTGCACATTACATAGTTCCGTTATAAACACATAAAAATGCATTTCATAGAGTCAAACACAGTAAGCAAGCCTGTTTTCTATCACAGCAGTATCACATGTTCCACTTCTGGAGTTTACACAAACCCAACAATAATCTCGGAGCACATGTGTCACGGTCCCACCACAAAGCTCTTCCAAGGCTACAGCCACAGTACGCTCTGACTGCGATGCAGCCTGTTTTTGTTACTGGGATGCACTCACCGACTGGCACAGAAACTGTAGCCCACCTGCCAGGTCAGCATGCCCAGTTTAGGTGGGCACGCGCTCACCTCGCCAACACTTCCTGTCAGTTCACGAGAGGGCAGGCAAACCCCCACTCTGCCCCAGGCACGTGGGCCGATTTTACCAGTCAAGCTCAGGCACGGCACTTCCTGTGCCCAGTTGTCTGGGGCGGGTCGCTATTTCGGTGATGAGGTGTCCCACCAACTGAAATCCCTCCCCTCCCAGCCAACACTACAGCCAATTATACACTGGGCTACCAGGCAGGCCGTCTCTACTGGCACTGCCGCAGTCTAGATTAGATACTGAACGGTGGGGTCCATCCACACTAGAACAGGGTCTTAAGTGTGACCCACCAAACAGCTTCAGGAGATGAGCTCTTTTGCCGGAACTGACTGGTGGCCACTCAAAATCCACAGCACCTTGTGTGCACATGGGTCCAGAGAGCTGCCTCTAGGATTTTGGTGGCCCTGAACATGAAGAAATTGTGAGCAACTGATCATGGACCGGGGCAGGGGTTGGGGGGAGGGGGTGTGGGGGTGGGGGTGGGTGGGATTTAGATTTGTTGGTGAGGCTGGAGCAGGGGACTGGTGCAAGGACAATGGTGTTGAAAAAGCTATTTGCGGACTCTGAATACATAAAAATAAAAAAAGTTTAGAATCTGAATTACATGGCCCATCACAAAAGGACCGCATAAACTTCTATGCCAGCAGCTGGCTCTGTGACTCCTCATTGGACAGTAGAGCATATTCATGTCACATGATTGGGTCCATATGGCAAAAGGGTTAAAACCGATCACTGTAGGAATAACTTTGACTAGCAGTGTAGAATCATTATCATTATCTGTAATGTCGCAAGACCACACTGGCATGGCAATATCTTTACATTACACTACATTCCATTTATTTGGCACATGCTTTTATACAAATCAATCTACAACAAAAAAGAAGACACAAACTTTGAGCAGATCCAAATCCTTCTGTATTTATTGTTCTGCATACAACCATACAATGGTATGAGGTGGAAATTTTAATTTAGCACAGAGGCAAAAAACTTTAATAGCACGGGGTGAAAATTAGACAAATACAGTACTCTGTTCTGAACACTGTTGGCACATGCTTGAAAACATTTATGATCATAAACAGTGAGAAATCCCTGATTATTCAAATGAAGGTCACTTGTATTTCTAAATGGTTTGTGACAATGAGACAAAATGCGCTTCTCTTACGGGAAGTGTAAGCTTAGAAGACAGGAAGCGATGTAAAGCTATAACTTAACACATGAATGGCTAAAAAAGTTTATGCATCAGTTTGTTGTATGCTGTTAATTGCTAGTGTCTAGTATTTTGTGTCAATGCTGTATGTACTATATGTTCATTTATCACAGTTACTATTTGGAGATTATGGATTTCACTGGCTGTATGAGGTGCTTTTTTGTCATCTGAGTGGGCTGAGTGTCCAATATGGGAAATAGTTCAGGAATAACTGAATAAGGAGACTAATAAACTAAAAAAAGATGGAATTGGAGATGGTTGAATTATTTAATCTCCTTGCTGATGGCCAGATTAATCCACCTCCTCGATGGTTGGGCCAGAGGAGGCACCCCCAGCCCCTCCGGGAAAACCCCCTGGCATTCCTCCTGGCATTCCTCCTGGCATTCCGCCTGGCATTCCTCCTGGCATTCCACCGGCACCCTGGTACAGCTTGGTGATTATGGGATTGCAAACTTTCTCCAGCTCTTTCTGTTGGTGTTCATACTCATCTTTTTCTGCTGTCTGTGTGTGTGTGTGTGAGAAAGAGAGAGAGATCAGACATCAGAATTCAACAGTATCTTCAGATAGATCCCTTCTCAGTTTACAGAGAAGGCGTATGCATTATTTTTAAAATGCACTGTTTTCCAAAACAATACATTTATTCAGACATACTACACGGACTTGTTGTTGTCAAAGTCAGGGCTGTCTAAATGTGTGAAAGCTCCAAGATTACCTGGTTCCTGTCCAGCCAGGAAATGACCTCATTGCACTTGTCAATGATTGTCTTCTTGTCTTCAGCGCTGATCTTGTCCTTGAGCTTCTCATCGTCTACAGTGCTCTTCATGTTGAAGGCCAGCGACTCCAGTGCATTCTTGGCAGTGACTTTCTCCTTTTGAAGTTCGTCCTCAGCCCGATACTGGTCCGCTTCCTGCACCATGCGCTCGATGTCCTCTTTAGACAAACGACCTGTGGAATACCACAGTAACTCTTGATTTTTTTCCCCTTCATTTCGCTAAAGCAGTTTGCAGCCAGTTGGCGGAACAATTTCAGTACGAATCCAGCTAATACACGGTTTGAATTCTCTTCAACATCGCTTTTTAAAATCTTCCCCTGAGCTTGGGAGGCAAGAACCAGATTCAAATTTTCCAGACAGAAGGTGAGTAGGAACAACAGGGTCTGTTCGTCGCCGGTACCTTTGTCATTGGTGATGGTGATCTTGTTCTCCTTGCCGGTGCTCTTGTCCACGGCTGAAACGTTGAGGATGCCATTGGCGTCAATGTCAAAGGTCACCTCAATCTGGGGGACACCACGGGGGGCAGGCGGGATGCCCGTCAGCTCAAACTTGCCCAGGAGGTTGTTGTCTTTGGTCATTGCTCTCTCACCCTCAAATACCTGAGATTGATTTGGAGAGGAACAGGTTAGCAGGAGTACTGAGACGGACAAGGACAGGCAAGGCAAAAAAACCTGTGTGACAGGAACATGCCGACACAAGCACACACACAAAATATGGTAGACCCTTAAGGTCAGTTCAGAACAGACATCACCTCAGCAACTATTCAACGTGTGGCTTCATTCTGATGAATGAATTTTAAAAAAACAATTTTAAACCCAGATTTTTCTTTTTCTCTTAGTTTGGGATACCCAAATCATACTCCAAGGTCTCTCCATCTCATCACAGCAAGGTCCTCTGCAAAGTCCATATGAAGCACACGCTGGCAGGCACCCCTTCTTTTCACTACGCTGTCCACCAGCTGTGCTTCACAGCCTTTGCACTGAAGGGTTCTGCTTTATGAGCAGCTTGCAAAGACTACTGGTGTATGATTGACTACAGGAGTTGCCTGTTCATGGTAAGTAAAATATGATTAAACTCCATCCCTTGGTAACGTTACAGCCACTGCAAACCCCAGTCTTACACTAAAAAATGCATATTTGTATGAATGGATGCTCACTCAGGCACCCAGAGATCTAGCAGTTTCTCAGACAGACACAGACCTGGATGAGAACACCAGGCTGGTTGTCGGAATAGGTGGTGAAAGTCTGGGTCTGCTTGGTGGGGATGGTGGTGTTCCTCTTGATGAGAACAGTCATGACCCCTCCTGCCGTTTCAATGCCCAGAGACAGGGGGGTAACGTCCAGCAGTAGCAGGTCTTGCACATTTTCTGATTTGTCACCCTGCCAGGATCGCGGCCTGCACAGCTGGGAGCAAACACATGCAAAAAGAAGGTCGAAAACTGTGAGAGACCACAAAAAATGATAAGCATCTTTTATAATCATGGTACTGTAAGAGGGTTCTTTATAGACTTGTTCATGAGGTGAAAGAAGACGTGGTGGTGACTGCCAGACATGTAACTGTTCTAGTTGATACACTCATTACGTAATTAATGAAACTTTTGCATATGGATGCCTAAAGCAGTGCGTGGTGTCAGAGTAAGACACATACCAGCACCATAAGCCACAGCCTCATCAGGGTTGATGCTCTTGTTGAGGTCACGGCCATTGAAGAAGTCCTGCAGCAGCTTTTGGATCTTGGGGATTCGGGTGGAGCCGCCCACCAGGACGATGTCGTGAACCTGGGCCTTGTCTAGCTTGGCATCCCTCAGGGCCTTCTCCACGGGCTCCAGGGTACCGCGGAAGAGGTCGGCGTTCAGCTCCTCGAAGCGCGCCCTGGTGATGGAGGTGTAGAAGTCCGCACCCTCGTACAGGGAGTCGATCTCGATACTGGCCTGGGTGCTGGAGGACAGCGTTCTCTTGGCCCTTTCGCAGGCTGTCCGTAGACGACGTACGGCCCGCTTGTTGTTAGTGATGTCCTTCTTGAACTTGCGCTTGAACTCCCCGATGAAGTGGTTGACCATACGGTTGTCAAAGTCCTCCCCACCAAGATGAGTGTCGCCAGCGGTGGACTTGACCTCGAAGATTCCATCCTCGATAGTCAGGATGGACACATCGAAGGTGCCCCCACCCAGGTCAAAAATTAAGACGTTGCGCTCCCCACCAACCTGGGAATGGCAGGAAAAAGTAGATTTTCACTTGCCTGACTGAGAAAGAACTAAAGTAGGGTTAGGCCTACTCTGGTTCTGGAGAACCACAGGGTATGATGGGTTTTGTTTTCACTTTACAGTCAGAAACCTGGGAAACAGGTGAGGTAGATTAACTGCTCAAATTGGTCCAATGGAATTTGAATAATGACACAAAAGCAGACCCTGTGGTTCTACAGGACCAGGGTTGATCATCTCGCACACACAGGGTCTACAGGATCATTAAGTGCAAATATTGTTAAGGGTGATGTACCGAACCTTTTTATCCAGACCGTATGCAATGGCTGCAGCGGTTGGCTCATTGATGATGCGAAGGACATTCAGCCCAGCGATGGTTCCAGCATCCTTGGTAGCCTGCCGTTGGGAGTCATTGAAGTAGGCGGGTACTGTGATGACAGCGTTTGTCACCGACTAACAGAGGTAAAGAAGACAAAAGGGTTAGTGGAGAAAGAAAAGTGAAATTCAACGTTTCACATCTCTCCAGAATCTCTCAGCCTCTCATCTAACCATAAAGAGAGACAAAATGTTCCAGAGTTTGTCAAGTAGGATCCACCATTTTTAAATTGTGGTCATTGATTTGCATGTTTTTTGTTATGTCTGCTCAGAGGGCTGGCCTCACATGTATATGTATATCAGCAATATTTTACAGGTGTAGGCACTTTCAGTGCTAATATATATGCCAGTCATTTTGTCTGAGGTCATTGACTCACTTTGCCCAGGTAGGCCTCTGAGATCTCCTTCATCTTCGTGAGCACCATGGAGGACACCTCTTCAGGGTAGAAGGTCTTCCTCTCGCCCTTGTACTCCACTTCCATCTTGGGCTTCCCGCCGTCGTTCACCACCGTGAAGGGCCAGTGCTTCATGTCAGACTGCACCACCGGGTCGTCAAAGCGTCGGCCAATCAGACGCTTGGCATCTGGACGGGGGGAAGAGGGTGTGGTATAGAGGGAAGGAGGGGAAGATGCAATACAGCACCTGTCAATGAGGCCATAGTGCAGAAATCCACTATTCTGGTCTTGGAAGGTCTGCAGGGTCTGCAAATAAGTGCTCAGTGAGTCATTATTAAATGAGCAAACCCTGTGGCCCTCTAGCACCAGGAATGGGCAGCCCTGCAATAGGGTAGAGAGAGACACTAGAATGATCAACATCAACACTTGATCAACTGGTCTGGACATGTGCCCAAACAACGATCTCTGAGACGGGCTGGACACCCCCATGTGGACAGCAAGTGTGTGAGTGAGCGCATGTCTGTGTCCAGACGGGCGGCAGGCCTCCCAGGTGCTCGAACACTTACCAAACACGGTGTTGGTGGGGTTCATGGCCACCTGGTTCTTGGCAGCGTCCCCGATCAGCCTCTCTGTGTCAGTGAATGCAACGTAGCTGGGCGTGGTCCTGTTCCCCTGGTCGTTGGCGATGATCTCCACTTTGCCATGCTGGAAGATGCCCACGCAGGAGTACGTGGTGCCCAGGTCAATCCCCACTGCTGGACCCTTTGACATGCTGCCCCAAGAGGAACATCCCAACTATTAGTGCCAATAAAATTACAAATAAATAAACTCTCTCTCTCTCTCTCTCTCTCTGACTCGTTCTCCCAATTCCACATATATACAGCTGATCACACGTGATTTCTCTGGTTCCAGTGTTGATTCGCCATCCCCCACCCACACCCCCCCCCCCCCGGCGTTCCGCTTGCATTAAGCACTGCGGTAACCGTGACAACTTCATAGCCCATTGTGATCAACACATTCCAATCGGAACAGAGCACGATGTCTGAGTTTGGATCGTGCCTAATGCGGTATTCTGCATTCTAGGGGAAAACTGCATTGCTCTTCCTTCCAGAACATTTCATTGCAGCACTGAAGGCCGAGACTGATCTTGTTTAACCGCTTGGCATTTAGCTGTAGCCAAGTTGATTTCATTAATATGAGCAGCAGTTTAGTCTGAAACTATAGGGATACTTACACAAAAACAAAAAGAATTCGAACTTTTCTTAGTGTGTGTATTCAATAATCAATAGAGAACATGTCCGGTTCACAAATATCACTGCAAATTACTGTTTGAGCATAGACCTGAAAGCATTTTCTATCATTAACCTGTAAAATGAAGTCTCCAAAAAATATGAGGTACATCCTCAGATGTAAACTAGCGCAGCAAAGAAGGAATGTCTTTTGAAGGCTGGTCCGAGGGCTGAAACACCATGTTCCACAGCTAAAAACAGAACATGACGTTTCACTATTCCGGTGTAGTCGCACAGTTACTTGATTTGGATCAATCAGTCACTAATACGGCGCGGTGACTGTTTGCAGCTGTTGTGCAAAAAGTGGCAAGTCTATTTTTTCTTGGTGGATCTACTCTTCAGTGTTGAAGCATAAATAGGGAGTCACCCCACTGTCTCAGGGCAAATGCAAAGTTGCTTTTACTATTATTTATCTTCCATCCACCCCCCCCCACCCATCCATCCATCCATTATCTAACTCGCTTATTCCTGGTCAGGGTTGGAGCCTGTCCCAGCAATAATTGGGTGACAGGCAGAAATACTCCCTGGACAGGATGCCAATCCATCGGGCCACACACCCCATTCACTCACACACTCATAATTTAGTGTCTCCAATCAGCCTAACCTGCATGCCTTTGGACCGTGGGTGGAAACCAGAGTACCTGGAGGAAACCCACGCGGACATGGGGAGAACATGCAAACCCCACTGGAACCTTCTTCCTGTGAGGTGACAGTGCTACCCACTGCACCACTGTGTCGTCCCCCTATTCTCTCTTGTAAATTGTAAAGACATGACAGATATGTGGAGGTAAAACAGATGCAGTGGGTGTATTTACTGAAAGTTAACTGTTGTATTAGGTGCTGGCAATTAAACAGCAGTCGGTTGACAGATCTGGTATACAGTATGTATATTTTACTAGAGCTACAATGCATTCAACATCGAGCCCTGCATTGCTCAGGCCCAACAAAAATATGGAGCCCTGAAAAAGATGTGCTCACTTTCTACAAAAAAGGGGGGGGGGGGGCACACCGTTTCTCTGGGGTTTATTTGCTGCTGTTTCCGTGTGTTGGGAAGCAGGGGGAGGCCTTCCCAGGACAGTAGGCCCCTGGGACTCGGCGAGCGAGTAGAGAGCACGCAGTCCCACACACAGGCACAGCTGTAGCCAAAGCACAACCCCACGTGAACAAGTGGCAGAGACCTCTGCTTCTAGTGCTTCTAGAAAGAGCTTTCTTGGCAGGAAGCCAGAAATTGGGGGGGGGAGAGGGCGTGGCTTGGCTTTAGCCTGATGCCTAAAACAGCAACTGCCCTGTTGGAGCCAACAATCTACCCCACCCATGCAACATAACACCCTTTTTGCAGGGACACACACAAGTGTTCTGATTGAGTAACCACTGAATTTTGCAATTGCAGCTCTCCACAAGTCAGATTCTGCTAACATTTTGCTGTGTATTGCTGTATTTTAATTTTTAATACATCACGGGTAACTGCTTTCAGTACAGCGTACTTAAATGATGAATAAACCGACCTAACAAAGTTTGATCCAGTTATGTTAACTTCTACCTTGTTAAAACCTTTACATTCTGTGAAGCATAAATGAGTTAAAGTTACAGATGTTAAAGATGATGGGATTTGTCAAGAAAAAAAAAGAATCTTGCCAGGAGAATGAAATTTAAAAAACAATTTCTGGATAAAAAAACAAAATATTGTGCACCTGCAAACTTTTTTGTCATTACTGTTGGTTATATATACAGAAATAAATAATAAAAATCTTACTTCCCCCTTCAGGATGTAAATAAATAATACTATCAATCCCCCCTACTCCGCCCACTCTGATAAATCTGACATCACTAGCCACCCAAAATCTGAATTTACATACGCTGACCCTTTTCTTGATCTTCTAGAAAAGTCCTAGACCCTTTCCCTTGGGCTCAGCAGCGAGGACGGAGATCCCCATAATGTGACGGACGGGATAATAATAAACATGGAATCACTGGGAGTGCGATCCCATTTCGTTATTACCCCCGAGAGCCCAGCTGTAATGGCCAGCACTGTGTGAGGGACCGATGCTGGAGCAACAGTCCAAAGGGTACTACGGCCATTGCACTACACGTGCATCTTTACGCTAGCCTGCTAAAACATGTGGTATCTTCACATGCTGTCCACTATGTACATCGCTTAATATAGGATTGCTGCCTCTCCCTGGGGTTTTTAGTGAAATGTATAACAGACCACCCAGGAAACTGAAGGAATTTCAGTTAACTGTAGTAAATTGTTGTGTGTGACACAGCAGACACAGCAGTATCTTGCGAAGCTTGGCTGTGGGCATCGGATGCGGCCTGATAAAGACCAACCTGTTGAACTGACTGATTGATCAGTCCTGGCTAATCACCATCACTACTCCCAGAATGCTTAAGTTTTTATTAAGTGTTAATATATTAAGTGTTCTTGTTCTTACGTTGATAGTCTGTTGTTTTGTTGTTCATTGAAAAGCCTTTGAGATACTAACTGGCCGCTGTGTAGCAATCCAAAGTTCATTGAGATTAATCCTCCATGCGAGCATGATAAAACTGAACGCTGAACTCCAGAACTTTCCACAAAATAATAATCATGAGCCGATCTGGAAGCAGGCAAGCGCTCTCCCCTGCGAAGGCCAGGCGTATGTGCGGGTATGTTGTTTAACAGCAAGCCAAGCGTAAAAAAGCCAGTCAACCCAGGACCAGAATGCCTTGCATTGCATGCGATCCTTTACCTTGCTCTGTTTCGGTCGTTATGGGACTTGGAAGATCGCAGTAGCTAGTTACCCCAGCACGTACAGCGCCACAGGTCTGCCCTCGGCCAAACCCCGCGAGTCCTCGCTCTCCTCAGACGCTCGATTTGGTCTCTCGGCGGAAGGCTCGGGCGGTCCCGCGCATTTAAACACGTCGCACCGACCAGTAAGATTCCACCAGCAGTCAGCTGACTCCCTTGCAGAAAGTTCCAGGCCTGCCGGTCTCTGTTTCGCTCGGAGCAGTTAGCAGTCCAGTGTCAGCACATGAGAGGGGTGGTGCCTGAAAAGGGGGGGGGGGGGGGGGGGGGAGCGGGAGGGGGGGAGCAGGGGAGAGAGGCACTCTGTCTGCCGTTTGTTCGAGGCACAAGCTAGAAGCTTGCTCAGTAATGTAATTAAATAAAAGTTTAGATTAGAGCTGGTGCAACACATTTGTTCACTAGGCTGTACCCTTAAGATAAGCACAAGTGGATTGTAAGTTGCTCTTAAAGATGTCCCGTTTGCTGTAATATATCCCATAATGCAATGCAAGCATTTCAGCACCTTGCAGGTAATAGTCCAAATTTATGAACTACATTTTAAGTAGAGTTTATCATTAGATACAAATTTTTGAATTACTGCAAATGTGTTGTGGCATTGATTAGTTTTTTTTAGGTTAAAATGTGTACGCATTCTACAGCCCAGAGGATTACATGATAAAGCATTCAACATTTCCAGAATGGTCCTCAATGGAATATTAAAATGAACAAATTATACAAATTAAGGTTTTGTAATCAATTGTCATCAAAACGTTTATCATCAAAATGATACAAATGAACGTTTGTAAATAATATCAATTGTTATCATTATGGTGAGCCAAGAACACACCGCCTCTTCCCAGCTTTCCATAAATACTCCACGGAGCTGAACGGCCATTTCACAGGAGAACCATTGTTAGGAAGAGCTGCACGAGGATGTGTGCTGTCCATCTGGAATGTGATAAGGACGGGATCAACAGTGCAGCAACCCTGACGGAAAGGGAACACACTTAAATATGCTGAAATAAAATATATCGTCAAGATCTTGCAACATTTAGAAATATATGGGAAAACAGACACATCATTAGCATATTTCAGAACTCGTGATATATTTTCTGAAAGACACACTGCTGTGAAATAACATCTATCCTCATGTTTCTCAGAAGGTCCACATATACAATACATAACAGCATATTCCATTTCTGCAAGGTAAATGAGAGCCCAAAACTTGACCAGTGTAGTGGCTGTTGAACAAATGTACAGCTTTGTTATGAATAGACACTCATACCCAGCTCATACCATAACCAACTGAAGATGTTACTTTTAATATGTATAATTTAATAATAGTCATACCAGGGCGGGCACTAAATGAGGCCACTGAAATGTTTTGTTGACACTTTTATTGAACACACTTTGATAATCATAATAAAACAAGTGACACATACAGAACATCACGTCATATAGAGCATATTGTGAATACCATAATTATGTATCACAATACATAATTCTGGGTAAAAGCATACGAGCGTGCAACATTATTGTACATATAGTATCACAACGGAGAGGAAATACTAGGAGCATACAATTTTATGCTTTAAGGTCTTTAAATAATCATTTGATCAATATGAATTGCTACATTCTAAAGAAACACAAATACCCATGTCATCCATGCTTCAATGCAAACATGTAAGGCAAGTACCTACTTAGACCGTTACTCATTAAAAACCTTCTTAAGCATTATTTTACCCCAGAATAAAGAGTATGTGGTGTCAGCAGCAATGATAACAGCAATGATAATATTATTGGTATGTTCCAAATCCAAGTACAAGTGTACTCATTGGAAAGGAATTCTACCACTGGTGACCACAACTGGAGGTCAAGTTCACCGTTTCTGAGAGACAATCCAAAATATCTGAAACGGGTTCACGGTGGTTAAGAGTGGTGCGATGGCTGAACAGAGACAATCTTCATGCCGAAAGACTTAAAATCGCTTCCCCCACAATTCATTAAATTGTTCAATCCTCTCATGTACTACATAAAGGGTAAATTCAGCCGACCCCATGTGCAAATACTGATTCTTTTAGTCAGACTCCTAGCTGCACGGGAGCTGAAATGTCAAGAGGCGATCCCAAAATAACCCCCCCCCCCCCTCTCTTTTAACTGTCTCTTTTCAGCCTTCTGGCTAATGCCACTGGCCTTCTAAGACTGCTTTTGGGAGAACTGCACCTGCCCTGCGTCTGGAAGACCCTGTCTGGGATGTCCTGGACACTGAGTGACACTGAATGACCCCCCCCCCCCCCCCCCCACCACCCACCACCCACAGTGGGAAACACACAGAACATTCGAGGTCCTTTCCACAGTGAAACATGTTGACCAAACATAGTACGGGTCTCTGCACCCAGCAGGTGCCTGGGCAGCCAGAGGAAAGGACCCCCCCGGCCGCCAGGGGAAAGGACTCGGATAATCATCTGTATGGGTTAACAGAGAACAGGAGAATTTTGGGAAAGGTTTCTCTTGAGCCTAAGAAACTGATTACCCAACGTGTTCCGATGTCGCTTTAAAATTCCTCGGTCCACAAAATCCCGTGGCCCCGTCTTTCGTGTTCGGGTTGACGAACCAAAAAAAAAAAAAAATTTAAAGATCTCTACCTGTGAAAGTGCAGGCCTTTGGTGGCCCAGCATGCATCTTGATCTTTCCAGTGCAGAAGCAGTTTCCCGGCCAGGGCTATTTCTGGGCGGCTGACAGGGGAGACCGCTCTCTCCCGGCGCTGGGGGGGGGGGGTCTTCTAGAAAGAGCCCCCTCCTGGCGGCGGTCCGTGGCCTGTCTCAGAGAGCGCGGCTTCGCGCGTGAAGTCTGCGCTATTATTACGCACCGTTTCAGAGCGACGCAGCGACCAGCCACCATCTCAGACCGAAGGACTGACACTCGGGGCCAAGGGCGGGATTTATGGGGGCGGGGTGGTGGGGTGGTGGGGTGGAGGGAGGGGGGCGGTGGAGGGAGGGGGGCGGGGGGCGGGGGGGGGTTACAACTCCCCCAATATTAAAAAACAGACCAAATAACTCCCCAATGATATAGCATGATGAGAAAAATAAAGTAATACGATACAGATGGCGATTTTATGTTGTGATTGGGATTTACTGATCAGTAGTCTAAAGTATTTTCTCCATAGAATTCACCAGTAATTATCATTTCACAGCTTTTATAAACAAATTTCTGGGTGGTGGGGGGGGGGCATCCCCCCGGACCTCCCTAGAACTTTGCAGTTCTCCAGGGGGTACGCAATTCAACCCCCTCAGTATTCAGACTAAAGTCACGCTCTTGGTCGGGACCTGCGACTTCCACAAAATACCAGTTCCCCAAAAAAAGCAGAGACTGCTAAAAACACGGCTTAAAAATGGCTCCTGTTATGCTTGTGCAAGTCCCCTTCCCACCAGAGATAGGAGTGCTCTGATGACAGGATGTCATTTCCTGTAACACCCCCAGAGAAAACTCACTGTCCCAGAAATATCAGCCCTTTCTTCCACTTCCCATTTCTTTAGAAGATACGTACTCAGCTTCCTTCATTACCTATAAAATAAATACCAGTTTGAACACACAAGCGAAATGAACACATGAACACAAAGTTTAGGGGAGGAGTTTGGTGAAAGCAGCATGATTTTGGATGGGGGGGGGGAGCGGAGAGGTGGGCGGAGTTGTAAAAAGAGCAGAGAGTACTGGAGGACATTTAGAACAGTCCTCTGATTCAGCAGGTCTTAAACAATCCCGATGGGGAGTTTCCGGAACGTTCCGAGCCCCGCCCCCCGACCCTTCTGCGGGTTCAGGAGAAGAGGTTGCGGAGCTGGTGGATGAACTGGTCCTCTCTGCTCCTGCGAGGCCGGCAGCCGTCGCTCAGGGGGTCCCAGGCCGACCTCTTGCAGTAGTTGTAGAAGTGGTCCTCCGCTTCCTTCAGGATGCTGTTGAGGTCCAGCGCCCCCTGCAGGCTGCATGAGGACACGAGGGAGGGTTATGGACTCTTCCCACCCACCCACCCACCCGTCTGTCTGTCTGTCTGTCCAACCGCGGTTCGGCAAATCGGCACGACGACGGCTCACAAGCAAACAGCTGAGTTGTGGCGCCGGAGATAATCAACATTATTATTAACATGATGCCAAACTGAGGGATGTTCCTGCCACCAGGGGGCAGCGGCAGCCGATTCGTGGAACAGTAACAGAGAAACGGCTGGCACAGACAGCGGTCCAACAGGAGCTTGCCTGCTGGCGTGGAGGTGGCTGGTGATGCTAAATCTACTCAACTCAGCTGAGTAGTACTGAACACGTTGCTTAAGACGTCCTGAAGCAGCAAACGCAACAGCGAATGTGAAACGCACAAACAAATCGCGCAAGAGGAACAAATTAGAAAAAGCACAAGTGGGAAACCATGGATACGTTTATAAAAGCAGAAATGGGAAAATGCAGTCACATTAGGGAAGATGCAAGCACCAAATTGGCTAGCGCAAATACAAAACCAATGGTGACTGCAAGTTTCTCACATCCTCATTTTGCCATTCTGTTTGGCACCTCAGGGCTGCCGTACGTTTCCCTTCTCTGTCTCGCATTGCATCGATTAACATGAACCAGTTAAGTCCCAGAACTTGTGGCACAAATACGTCACACAGAGCCGATGCGCATGAGTGCAGGCGTAGCGCCCGTGCGCTCCAGCCGCAGCCGTGAGTGTGAAGCGGCCGGACGCTGGCGGCGGCGGCGGGGACGCGTCGCGCGCGCGCGCACCTGCTGGTGAACTGGATGAGCTGCACCTCGCTGCGGCAGCGGAGCAGGGTGTCGCGGTGCTGCAGCAGGATGGCGGCGCAGATGAACAGCTCGAAGGTGAACTCCGCGTTGACCGCCTGGGCCTCGGAGGCCGGCCGGTCGTCTGAAAGCACAAACCCCCGGGGGGGTTAAAGCCCGACTCCACTCAGCCAGCCTGAGCTCCGTCTGCCCCACAGGGCTGCTCTCTTAAAATGCCTTTAACTGCCAAGGTTCCCATCTTATTTCCTCAATGTAATTGTTCTAAGAACAGGTAGAAGCAGCCCTTTGGACATTAGACAGGTTAAAAAAAAATTCTGTTTCTGCTGTGCTAAAAGCACTGAAATTATAGGGCTTCCATACATTTAAGTGTATTATTTTATTTTGACATAGATATACATACAAATGGAGTCAGAGATTGGGGAGATCAGAGGTGTCGATCAGAAATTTGGCCGTCAGAGATCGGGGGGGGGGGGGGTGCGAAACAAGGGCAGCACACTGGAGAGGGGGGGGGGGGGGGGGGTGGCGCAGGTCTCACCCAGGCTCAGCTTGCAGGCCAGCCGCTCCCTGTAGTGAGCGCGCTCCACCTGCTGGGAGATGAGCTCCAGATGGTCACAGCTCAGGATCTCGAAGAGCCGCAGAGCGTCGCTGTGCTCGAACTCCCTCTGAAAGCCCAGGAGCAGCCATCTGCACAGCAGGGCACAGCACAGGGCAGCACAGTGCACAACAGCACAGCACAGGGCAGCACAGTGCACAACAGCACAGCACAGGGCAGCACAGTGCACAACAGCACAGGACAGCACAGTGTACAACGGCATGGCACACGGCAGCACAGTGTACAACAGCACAGCACAGGGCAGCAGTGTACAACGGCACAGCACAGGGCAGCACAGTGCACAACAGCACAGCACAGGGCAGCACAGTGTACAACAGCACAGCACAGGGCAGCAGTGTACAACAGCACAGCACAGGGCAGCACAGTGCACAACAGCACAGCACAGGGCAGCACAGTGTACAGCAGCACAGCACAGGGCAGCAGTGTACAACGGCACAGCGCAGGGCAGCACAGTGCACAGCAGCACAGTACAGGGCAGCACAGTGTACAACGGCACAGCACAGGGCAGCACAGTGCACAACGGCACAGCACAGGGCAGCACAGTGCACAACAGCACAGCACAGTGTACAAGGGCACAGCACAGGGCAGCACAGTGTGCAATGGCACAGAAAACCAGAATCAAGGAATACATAACAACACAGTGCACCAAGACCAAGGAATACATAACAGATCAGTACACCAAAACCAATGGGCAACAACACAGTGCACCAAAACCAATGGCCAGCACAGAACAACATTATGGACCTAAACCAATGGGCAGCATTGAACAACATGATGGACCAAAACCAATAGACAGCATAGGACAACATGATGGACCAAAACCAATAGACAGCATTCAACAACACAGTGCACCAAAACCAATGGGCAGCATTGAACAACACAGTGGACCAAAACATATAAGAGAAAAACTGGCGGAACAAAATGGGAGCACAGTGCAGACCAGCGTGGAGAAACACAGCAGACCAGAATAACCACTCAGTGTGGAACAACAGCAGAGAATAATCTTACTGTAATACCCAGCCATGGAGCAACACTGCCCATCTCAGTGCTCCCATATAGACAGTTATATAAACAGTTAACCCAACAGGAAAACATACCTACATGCAGATTCGGGACACGCACAAGCTCTTTGCTGATATACCATATGCATGAGCCCAATCTGAGGTTATACAACGCTAATCCACGAGGCTGCAGCCCAGGCTAATCTAATTTTTCAAAGCATCCGAAATGATTCCCGCTTCGTTTGTAGTGCCCTTGGTTGAACAGTGTTTACATTTAGCCCCTCTAATAGAAACGTGCCGAATTGCACCACACGTTTGTACAGCGTTATAAAAACGCGAAAAGAAATGCAAAAACGCATTTCTCTATGCGAGAAGGCGAGAAACGCCCCTTGCGCCGCTCGGCGCATCGTTGCATGCGTTCCTCTGTAGAGCACGTAACAGGTCTGAGAGACGCTGCGTAGCGCGTGAAAAGCAGAACCGCGCGCCTCGGCGTAGCGCGCCACCGTGGGCACAGCATGAGCAGTACCTGTGACAGAAGGTGAGCCTGTCCATGCTGTCCGTCACCAAGTGGGCGTGGAGCTGGGGGTCCAGCTCCTTCAGCAACTCCGCCTCCAGCTCTGAGTGACAGAACCAAGGCTCCAATCAGTGATGACATATGCTTAAAAAGACGCCAGTTTGCTCTTTGTGTATGTCTGAAACAGGGCTGCCCCAACACACAGTTCCTGAGTTCAAGGAGATTTTCAATTCAAGCCGAATTTGGGATGCCCTGTTTCTGCTAATTAGCAGCACAATGAGATCTCCCGCAGTTGAACGAGGCATGTTTTTGTGAGATGGTAGATCTCCAGGGACAGGATTGGGCAGCCCTGGTCAGAATATTTTTATAAAATCTCACCGATCTTACGGTGCAGCCCGTCCGCCCTGAAGTCGCGGGCGAACTTCTCCATGTAGCACGCAAAGCTCCAGTACGTGTCCACCTCAGAGTCCAGCACCTCCAGGAAGCGGCTGCACAGGTCATTCATCCCCTGGGCATAGCTGACCTCTGACACCCAGGCCAGCCCAAGACAAACAGGTACACACACACGCACACACGCGCACGCACGCACGCACACACACGCACACGCACACACGCACACGCACACGCACATGTACACGCACATACGCACATGTACACGCACACACGCACATGCACACACACGCACATACGCACATGTACACGCACATGCACACACACACGCACGCACACACACACACGCACGCACACACACACACGCACACACGCATGCACACGCACGCACACACACGCGCAAACACATGCGCACACACACGCATGCACACGCACACACACACACACACGCACATGCGCGCACACATGCGTGCACACACACACGCACACGCACACACGCACAGACACAGAGTCAAAAGTGTACACACCTATATGGCCCCTGGCATAGCCTGAGGTTCCTCTTCCCAAAGCTCATAACAGTCATAACAGGACAGCTTTGTGCGCCATTTAACATGGCGAATGCACAACCGTGTGAAAAAGCATCAAGGAAAAAATCAACAACTGAGCCATCGTCTGCATTTTTAACCTTTATCATGTTTTCCTGTCACTACCACCAGGGGGCTACAATCACCAGGGACTCCAGCAGCGGTCAGCTTGTTAAAGCTCAGGCTCTGGATCAAGCATTTCCTCATAACAAGCATTCATAATATGTTACATTAAAACCTGAGGTAGAGTGTTTCAAAGAGCAGGGACAAGGATAAGGACTTAAGACACGGACAAAACTTCACCTGGGTGAAAAGCAGCATATGTGATAAGAATGTCTCTCAGGACCAAAAGGTTGCCGGAGCCCTCTCCACTGCAAAAGAAAACAAAATTAGAAACAAAACAACCTCCTTTGAGAAGAAATGCGTCACGCACTAAATGCGCGCCGCCGCGTGTCAAATCTCTCCGATTACAAAGCTCAAGCACCGTTACAACGGTGTAAAACGCCTCGATAGTTCACAACTGCTGACCCTCTCCGTTCCAGAGTCAAGAGAGAAGTAAGGCCCGTTAAAGCGAGAGGCATTTACAAGACCCCCATTGTCAACAATTTTCTGAAATATGCAACACATTCGCCAAATTCTCAAAAGTCACACGATCACGACAGAACTGCAGAACTAGCGAAAGGGCTGCGGGCAACGTACGCACTATTAAACTGCTTTCTGTATTCACAGCGAATACTGCCAGACATCGTCTCCGTCAGTGTCATCAGTCTATCTTTGCCAATGTGGTTAACCAGTGTGGCCTCTCAGAAAGTGTGTTTGCCCTCATTTGCATTTCAGGTAAACGCAATCATACCAAGGCAAGGCCCAAGACAGACCTTTCTTCCTTCTTATTTGCACAACTTGATATGATGTGGCCTATAGCCACAGCTCCAGGTAACGAGAGACGTGTGATATATCTTATCTCTGTTTAAAGTGCACTCAAGCAAACAGGAACCTGCTGATGTGTTTTTAAAAAGTTGTGCTGGGCTTATTGCCAACGCCCTTCTAAGGACACCTTGTCTTCTGTTGAGTTTAAATCCCCCTTGTGTGCAAACACACTGGGCAAAAACTACGTTGTGCATTAAGATGTGGGATGTCGGCCAGTTGATTACATCATGGGCCTGTGGCACAGTTGTGCAGCTCCTACTGAAGCCCTAATACTGCCAATCGCTCACTGCACAGGAAGGGCTCAACTTAGTTAATACTTTAAGAGAGACAGCACAGCTCAGCTTTCATAAGATTCGATACATGGGCCTAGAGCAGACAAAACTCGGACAAGATCAAATTGAGATATGAGAAGAATTCTCTGCCCCAGCAGGAGCATTTAATTTATTCATCCCCTAAATCACACGTTAAGTAAAACCCAAAAAATACATCTTTTGTAAATGAATGGTACTTTAACATAGTCACCCCATTCTGTTCGCTTTACAATAAAAAACTATATTAAGATGTATGTATGTATGTATGTATGCATGCATGCATGTATGTATTTTATGCATGCATGTATGTAAGTACAGTATGTATGTATGCATGCATGCATGCATGTATAGTATGTATGCATGCAAGTCCAGTATGTATGTATGCATGTATGTATGCATGCATGCATGGACAGTATGTATGTATGTATGTATGTATGTATGTACAGTATGCATGTATGTATGTATGTACAGTATGCATGCATGCATGTACGTATGTATGTTTGTATGTACGTATGTATAGTACGTCTGTACGTATGTATGTATGCATGCATGCATGCATGCATGTATGTACCATATGTATGTATGTATGTATGTGTATGTACAGTATGTGTGTGTATATATGTATACAATACAATACAATACAATACTTTATTGACCCAAGGGGAAATTTGTTTTCACAGTTTGCCTTGCAGCCTCACATAAATACATAGATACATACAGTACAGTATATACATATAACACACATATAATAAATACAGATACATACTTTAATAAATACTAGATACATACATATAATACACCTGACATTCAGCGAGGCAGTTTGTTCAGCACCTCGATAGCAGGGGGGACAAAGCTCTTTTTAAAATGGGCCCGTTTCCAGGTCAGAGACCTGTATCTGCGGGAGTGAGAAGAGTGGGTTGAGGGGGTGTGTGGGGTCGTGTGCTATGGTGACTGCTCTGTGTGTAAGGGCTCTGTTGTTGAGCTCTGAGAGGTTTTGGGTGGGAAGTCCAATGATTTTTGAGGCGTTGTGTGATGTGTGATGCGCGTGAGTTTGTTCCTGTTTGTGGCAGTTAACATGGTGAAGAAACAGGGTGAGCAGTGGAGTAAGATGGGCTGGATGATGCTTTTGTACAGTAGTGACAGAAGGTGAGGTGCAACAGAAAGTGCTCTTAGTTTCCGTATGACTGAAAGTCTTTGATGGCTGCGTTTATGGATGTCAGTGGTGTGTTGATCAAAACTGAGTTTATTGTCCAGAGTGAGTCTGAGATATTTGAAGAAGTTAACCAGTTCAACAGTTTCATTATTAATGCATGTGGGCTTGTGGACTGTATGGTGTGGACTGGGGTTTGTGATGACCATTTCTTTTGTCTTGGCAATATTTATCTGAAGGTAGTTGTCTGTGCACCACTGTGTGAAGTGGGATATGGAGTGCTGGTAGGCTGTAACCTAGTTATTATCATTGAGGAGTGCAAGTATGGCTGTGTCATCAGAGTATTTGAAGTATGTGGTGATGGGTGAGGGGCTGGTGCAGTCGTTGGTGAAGAGTGTGTAACAGGAAAAGGGCTCAGCACACAGCCCTGTGGGGCTCCGGTGTTGGTGATGATAGTGAAAGATCTTACTGTACCGACTCTGACAGCTTGTGGTCTGTTGGTGAGGAAGCTGTGAACCCAGCGGATAAAGAGTGGAGAGACGTTGAGGTGGTGGAGTTTCCTGTATGTATGTACGTATGTGTATGTACAGTATGCATGTATGTATATGTATGTACAGTATGCATGTATGTATGTGTATGTACAGTATGTATGTATGTATGTATGTGTATGTACAGTATGCATGTATGTATATGTATGTACAGTATGCATGTATGTATGTGTATGTACAGTATGTATGTATGTATGTATGTATGTGTATGTACAGTATGCATGTATGTATGTGTATGTACAGTATGCATGTATCACAGTATGTATGTATGTATGTATGTACAGTATGTATGTATGTATGTATGTACAGTATGTATGTATGTATGTGTATGTACAGTATGCATGTATGTACAGTATGTATGTATGTATGTATGTACAGTATGTATGTATGTATGTACAGTATGTATGCATGTATGTATGTACAGTATGTATGTATGCATGTATGTACAGTATGTATGTATGTATGTATGTACAGTATGTATGTATGTATGTATGCATGTATGTACAGTATGCATGTATGGTATGTATGTATGTATGTATATATAATGTGTGCCTCCAGGCCTCCGGTTGCTCATCCTGATAAGGTGCTGTTCTAACACATGGACCACAGCCTGGTATTGAATCTGGACAGTGGTCAGCCGCATGTCCATCGGTAGTGATATTCATTTCTGAATGAGGAATCCACGCGTGTCGCCTTCTGGGTGACCAAATCGCTATTGTGATAAATGATGCTGAGGATGCTAGAATATCACAATATAACACGTGTGTTTAGCTTATTCTGGCGTGGTTTTGCCCTTCTCTGCAGTGCATTCTGGGACTGTTAATGGGGGTGGTGAGGGGCACTCACAGGTAGTAGGCCAGGTCTCGGTCGGTCCGCGGGACGTCCTTGTCGATGATGCGTACGGCCTCCTGCAGCTCCTCCAGGTCGAAGGTGACCCGCTCATAAACGACCTAAACCAATGTTTGCACAGGCGACACGAGGCAAAAGCAGGAAACACACGAATGATTGCAACGGCAGCAACAAGAGACGCGCGTTAGCAGGAGAGCACCTGATACGGAACGTGACGTCACCCCCTTGAGATGCAATAAGGGCACCATTGGGACCCTTTGCAGTGGACCTTGGTCTTTAGCTCAGTGGGCTAATAACGTCTCTTGGGTGGAGCCACCGGCAGTGTAAGGGTGGCTCACACCACAGCGGACCGGCCGCCTAGCCTGATTTTTCTCATACACTCAGCGTTCATGAAGCATTAAACTTGCAGCATGCATGTCCTGCCAATAAGAATAAGGCATACTAGTATTGGACATGTGGCAATATCCTTTGGGTTGAAAATTTAAATTCAATGAGATGCTGGAGAATGTCTTTATGTAAAGTGTAGTACGATGCCAAATTGATTTCATTTGTTTTCTTAATTTGTTTCAAGAAAACAAATGAAGCCATAGTTGAAAGCATGCATGTATGTATGTATGTGTATATATATATATATATATATATATATATATATACATATATATATGTATACATATATATATATGCGCTTCCTTTAATTACCATGCTGAGCATTTTTGGACCGGCTGGCTGATTTACCTGTGCCTGCAGTTCCAGGAAAGACAGTCTCTCCCTGACCTCCTCGCTCTGCTCCTGGCACAGTTCCTCAGCCGCCTTCTTCTTTTGCTCATAGTACTTCACCGCGGCAACCAGCTCGGCTACAGTAGAGCAGGGGGGGGGGGGGGGGGGGGGGGGGGGGGGGGGGGGGGGGGGGGAGGGGCGTGTCAACACAGTTGAGACTGAGGAAGCGCGAGCTTGGTGTGGCAGACGGAGAAGCAGACAGAGGGGACACATACAGTTGCACACGAAAAACTTTTACACCTCCTTCAGTCTCCAAGACACTTACAAACTTGTTTAGATCCAGAGATACTGCACTCGGTGTTCATATACCACTGCCAAATTACTGCTAATGAAAACGACGAGAAAGCCATGCAGTCGAGCAGAAAGTGGGCAGACTCAGATCACTACTGAGCAAAATTACATTTTGTACGAAGGATAAGCAAAAAGAGAGAAAAAGACTTTTAAATGGCCAGGCGTTATGGTGGAGGAGGGTGGAGGACACGTTGCTATGGCGACAGAAGGACAGAGCGCGTGGGAAAGGAAAAGAGCGCGGGCGCGCGGCGGTAAAACCGCGAGCCGCCGCGGCGGTCACCGTCGGTGCCGTTCAGGCGCAGGCGCACGCAGCCAGGAAGCAGCCGCCGCCACTTCCTCTTCATGACCCGGTACCGCACCGCCAGCTGCTCCTGCAGCAGGGGGCGCTCCAGAGCGGTGGAGCTGCAGGGGAACATGCCGAACAGGAAGCGCCACGCCTGTGCGCGCTCAGAAGGAACACGCCCCCTGGGGAGACAGGAGAGGGAGGAGACGCGTCATGTGCCAGTTATCCAAAGGGGGGGGGGGGGGGGGGGGGGGGGGGGGGGGCTCCCAAACTTGTGCCTGAGAACCCCCCCCCCCCCCCCAACTCAAAAAAGAGGTTCACGGTCGACTCCTAAATCCAACATTCATTACAGGCTATTTAACAAACAATGCACAGCTAGTAAAAACTGTGAAGGGTCATTCAGTAAAAATAAAATAATACTTTTGAAAATACACTGCCGGGTCTCAGGAGGATATTATAAATCTATATAATACATGCAGCTATTTATGGCGGAAATACGCAATAATTACAATGATCACAGCATAACCGGGGTGTAACCCAGACGAGACAACGCCCTGGATCTCCAACAGCGGTTACATATTCAAAGAAATTGAAAAGAATTCAAATAAGAGAGCAATGGGTCAGTAGAGGGGAGGTCAGCTTGATATGTGTCACAAATGTTTTATGTGATGTATATCCTATGCATATAATATGCATTAGTGAGCTCTCATACAGGAACAAAAAACTACGTGAGGGGAGAGACAAGGCCTGCGACGTACACACAGCAGCCGAAGAATGCTTCCTGCAGGGAGCTTTATCCCTTTTCCTTATGACCGTAGTCAGGCGTTTATGTAACCTCTGGGCACATGATCTCACAAAGCTCGCTGCCTATCGTGTCACGGATGTAAGGAAACACTGATCCAATTCACACGCTGGCGTCTGAGGGAGGGAGGGAGGGGGAGAGAGAGAGAGAGAGAGAGAGAGAGAGAGAGAGAGCAGAGAGAGAGTGAGAGAGAGAGAGAGAGCGAGAGAGAGAGAGAGAGAGAGCGAGAGAGAGAGAGTAAGAGAGCAAGCAGAGAGAGAGAGAAGCGCGTAGCAGGATTCCAGAAACAAAGCGTAGGACAGGAGTGGAGTAGAGCACCAGGGTTATGGATCCGCGCTTGAAAACAAGAGGTTGCAGGCTTGATTCCCAAACAGAGAATCAGCCCCTCAATCAGCAGTACAGTGTAACGGGTGGAAAACTGGGATCGTAATCAAGTAAAGCATCCAGCTGTATCAATACATTTTATATAAAACAGGAAAGCGTGCAAGTTCCTACAGACAAGAGCATCTCATAGTTGCCTAAATACAAATATTAAGCAGCCTTCCAGCAGGTCCATGGGTGAGCAAACTCTGCTCTTTCCCACCCCTCAAGAGCCAGACCCCTCCCTACCACTGATTTTGTCATTATCTCCCTCCTCGTTCCTCTTTTTGTAAATTTTTCCGTTTTCTCCCCTCCTCGTTTGACTGAAGATTTTTTCTAATCTCAGCAAATCATGAACACAACAGAAATAAATAAACCAGAAATAAATAAATAAATATTTCAGTGATCAAATGGAGGACATACACTGTGTGTGTGTGTGTGTGTGTGTGTGTGTGTGTGCGTGCATGCGTATGTGTGCGTCCGTGTGCGTGTGTGAGTATGTGTGCGTGTGTGTGTCTGTATGTGAGTAAATTCTGGTCCAGTACAAAAGTGCACGAATGCGTATTTGCACTCTGCGAGGTGTAAACTGCATTAGCTTCTTTAATAACTGGACAGTTGCAGATGCTTCATATCTGAACCTCATGATCTTCCGGAGTTTCCCACAAGCCTCAAAGGGCCCAACCGCGCCCTTGCCGCACACCGTAGAGCTGCACACGGTAGAGCTGCACACCGTAAAGCTGTCACACCGTAGAGCCGCACACGGTAGAGCTGTCACACGGTAGAGCCGCACACGGTAGAGCTGCACACCGTAAAGCTGTCACACCGTAGAGCCGCACACGGTAGAGCTGTCACACGGTAGAGCTGCACACCGTAAAGCTGTCACACGGTAGAGCCACACACCGTAGAGCTGCACACCGTAAAGCTGTCACACCGTAGAGCTGCACACCGTAAAGCTGTCACACCGTAGAGCTGCACACCGTAAAGCTGTCACACCGTAGAGCCTCACACCGTAAAGCTGTCACACCATAGAGCCGCACACCGTAGAGCCTCACACCGTAAAGCCTCACACCGTAAAGCCGCACACCGTAAAGCTGTCACACCGTAGAGCCTCACACCGTAAAGCCGCACACCGTAAAGCTGTCACACCGTAGAGCCTCACACTGTAAAGCCGCACACCGTAAAGCTGTCACACCGTAGAGCCTCACACCGTAGAGCTGTCACACCATAGAGCCTCACACCGTAGAGCCGCACACCGTAAAGCTGTCAACCGCTGTCACACCGTAAAGCCACACACCGTAGAGCCATGCACCGCAGAGCCACACACCGTAAAGCTGTCACACCGTAGAGCCTCACACCGTAAAGCTGTCACACCGTAGAGCTGCACACCGTAAAGCTGTCACACCATAGAGCCTCACACTGTAAAGCTGTCACACCATAGAGCCTCACACCGTAGAGCTGTCACACCATAGAGCCTCACACCGTAGAGCTGCACACCGTAAAGCTGTCACACCATAGAGCCTCACACCGTAAAGCTGTCACACCGTAAAGCCGCACACCGTAAAGCTGTCACACCGTAGAGCCTCACACCGTAAAGCTGTCACACCGTAAAGCCGCACACCGTAAAGCTGTCACACCGTAGAGCCTCACACTGTAAAGCCGCACACCGTAAAGCTGTCACACCGTAGAGCCTCACACCGTAGAGCTGTCACACCATAGAGCCTCACACCGTAGAGCTGTCACACCATAGAGCCTCACACCGTAGAGCTGCATACCGTAAAGCTGTCACACCATAGAGCTGCACACCGTAAAGCTGTCACACCGTAGAGCCGCACACTGTAAAGCTGTCACACCGTAAAGCCGCACACCATAAAGCCGCACACCGTAAAGCTGTCACACCGTAGAGCCTCACACTGTAAAGCCGCACACCGTAAAGCTGTCACACCGTAGAGCCTCACACCGTAAAGCCGCACACCGTAAAGCTGTCACACCGTAGAGCTGTCACACCATAGAGCCACACACCATAAAGCCACACACCGTAAAGCCACACACCGTAGAGCCACACACCGTAGAGCTGTCACACCGTAAAGCCGCACACCGTAAAGCTGTCACACCGTAGAGCTGTCACACCGTAAAGCCGCACACCGTAAAGCCACACACCGTAAAGCCTCACACCGTAAAGCCACACACCGTAGAGCTGTCACACCGTAAAGCCGCACACCGTAAAGCCACACACCGTAAAGCCGCACACCGTAAAGCCACACACCGTAAAGCCTCACACCGTAAAGCCACACACCGTAAAGCCACACACCGTAGAGCCGCACACCGTAAAGCCGCACACCGTAGAGCCACACACCGTAAAGCCACACACCGTAAAGCTGTCACACCGTAGAGCCTCACACCATAGAGCCGCACACCGTAAAGCCACACACCGTAGAGCCACACACCGTAGAGCCGCACACCTTAGAGCCTCACACCGTAAAGCCGCACACCGTAAAGCTGTCACACCGTAAAGCCGCACACCGTAAAGCTGTCACACCGTAGAGCCTCACACTGTAAAGCCGCACACCGTAAAGCTGTCACACCGTAGAGCCTCACACCGTAGAGCCGCACACCGTAGAGCCTCACACCGTAAAGCTGTCACACCGTAGAGCCACACACCGTAAAGCCACACACCGTAGAGCCGCACACCGTAGAACTGTCACACCGTAAAGCCACACACCGTAGAGCCATGCACCGCAGAGCCTCTGTTTGATCTGTTTGCGCGTTCCTGCTTAGGGGCGTGCCAACGAGCTAGGCACCAGGCGCCTGCAAGACCGGTCTCTCCCAGCACCGCCCGTAAGCTCGCTGCTCCCTCCCCTCCCCCCCTCCCCCCTCCTGTATCGCTGCGGGGGGGACCCGTCACCTGACTGCCGCCTGACTCAGGAACTGGGCCGCGGACGGACCAGCCGTCAGGGACATCCATTCGAAACGGCTCCCTGGAGCTGCCCCCCCCCCCACCCCCCCCATTCTCCTCGCTGTGCTGGAGGAGCAGTAAACAGGCTTGGCAGCGGCCAGAGCGTGACCAATGAGAAATCAGGGAACGGATGAACGCTTCATTGGGTACGTGTAACGCAGAGTCAGGGGGCAGGCAGCCCTGAGGAGGCACAACCCCACAGATTTTAACGGCACCTCTGGGCGGTCATCTCCTCTTGCATCGACAGTTGGCCCTCATATTGACAGTTGGCATCACGGCCAGCCCAACCCAATGACTGACATAACTGACTGCTTAGGGACTTGCGATCGCCAGGGGACCCCCTAATTATTCTGAAATCTATGTATCATTTAAAATTGGGTAGGGGGGGGACCCACATTAAATCATGCTTAGGGCCCCTCAAATGAGGCTGGTGAAGTCTGGACCTTCATTAAAGTCTCCTGTTTCCCTTTGATTTTGTCTTTGCATTTATCTTCATTTTTTATAGCATATCCTTTGTGAAAAGTTTTTTTCTGAAATACACCAAGCAAATACATTTGGTATTATTCAGCTATACTTGCACATGTCTCTGGAACTTTCTGTCACTCTAACTCTTCACTAGAGACACTGTCCACATGTTCAGATCAAGATGTTCTTCTTCGGTCCAGCTTTTACAGCCAACTCATGTCAAAATGCAAAATAAATGGGAGTTCCCATTAAAAAACATTATAGAAATAATTTTACTGGATAAAAGCATCTACTAAATTAATGTAATGTAATGCAATGTAGTAATTAAGGTTTCAGATGCACAATAAAGAAGGAACACAGCTTTATGGGACATGGGGCAGGAACCCTCTGTATACAGTCCTAGGCTATATAAGGGTTTTGACTCCCATTTTATGATACTGCACTATTTCTGTTCTCTTCTTCAGTACGTATTAAGGGTAGAACTATATTTTATACCATGGGAGCATTCAGCTATGCGATCTTTGGATTGATATTAAAAATCAATTAGAAGCCATAAAATACGTTCATCAGTCAAAAAAATTATAAACATTGAAAGTATAGCCTGATTGAGTGAATCCAGATTTGAAGTCAATGTACTGCTAAAAAACAGAATGCATTAAACATGCAAAGTGACCGGGCATTTTACTCTGTGTCTTCCGCATAGGCTACTTGTCCTTGACAAAACAAAATAGGTGAGTTTGAATTGCGTAGTTATTCTCACATGGACATGCATTTTAAACAGAAGGCTTGGGAAATATGAACTGGCGAAAGGAGCAGTTATATAAAGACTTAAGACTCAAACATTCTAGTACAGTTACAATGCATAGTACCTAGAAATTTGCAGTTGGGAGCGGGAGTCTTTTAAGGAGCACATGGACCATGCAGAAGGAAAAAAAAAACACTGAATACGCCGGCACAGTAAATTTCACAAATGAACTGATGTGCAACAAGAGAACCGGATAAGCTCGGTATTTTAAGATCGGATTCATTTTCAAATAACTTTAGGTAAACTTAAATCCTTTATCGCGCCAAGACATTAACTTAGCTCTCAGTGACACCGTTAAAACCCTAGTTGGTGAGCTCAAGACATCAAATAGACTTGCCGTTTTTCACGATGTACGCCCGAAGCCTTGACTCGTCCACTCTCCCTTCCGCGTCCATAACCCCAGGTAACCCAAGCGGAGGAGTCTTAGCAGGGATAGGAGTGGATGTTGATGCTCCTGCAAATTGCTTCGCTGACGAGTCGTTTACGTTAGTTCCTGCGTCCCTTCCATCGCACCCAGTCACGGTGTTATTCATTTCCACCAAATGTTTTACTCCGGCACCCGCTTTTGGGTTTACCACGTGCGAGCGACAGAACCCTCCTTTCTCCTTTGGTTTCCACCGTTTCCCGCACACTCAAGCGCCGGTCTTAAAAACTTGCAAAGTAAATCTGTTTGTTTGTTTTTTGTGACATTATTGCAACCGCTTGACTGCTTGCCATCCAACTTCTAAATGTCTCTGACTGTCCTGGGTAGTTTGTCCTGTCTAGAAGTCCATTTAGCTTGTGTCTCTCAAATAGAACTCATTACGAGTACATTCTACCCATTCTCATCAGCCAACAACTGAGGGGCTCTTACAAGCCTGTGCTGTCCATATACTGGAAATCCCGACCCCCCCCCCAACCCCCGCCAAATCATATGACTGGAGCCTTCCTACGTTGCTCCTCTCATCCGTGTTCAAAGCCTGGTTTACGTTCCGTGGCTGCATAGTCCTTTCTGCTGCGTTTTACCCCCTCTTGTGGTTGTCCAGCCTACATATGTATCAGGGCAGCCTGTTCCTGGGAAAGGAATGAACTTCATTTGGATTTATACTGAGATTTTCCCAGTTGAAGAACCACAGTAAAAGCAACGAAGCAGTAAAGATGTTAGCTAGAACCTATGCATATATGCTATTCTGCATCTTTAATTAAAAGAAGTTTTGCCGAGTCTTTTTTTTTTAGTTTCATATATTCCCTTCAATAGATTTTGATTAAAGTATCTGCCATCATCGCAAATACAAGTTTTATAACTAGAAGAAAACTTTTGAAGCAGAATTGTCGAGTATCTCTCTTACTCGGGTCAGTTTAATTGTCTTCAGTGTAATTTGTACAATGCAATTAAAATGAGTTATGTTGCACAACATTTTCAGCATTTCAGCAGTGGCCAAAATTGCATGGTAAAACACAAACGCCATATTATTAATAGCAGTTCTCTTATAAGCATACTTGTCAGTCAAGAGTTTTTACCATCTCTATAAAGCCATTAAAAAACATGAAATTAGCAGTAAGAGAGATTTACTTCCGACTGAATTAAATATCTAGTGATGAAACTCCAGCATCCACCATTAGTAATCCCAGTGCTGATTTCAGATGAGAATGTACCGTAGCACGACCTGCCAATGGCCTCAGGGTTCGAGGACCCCGGACTACAGCCCTAGCCGCCTGCTGACATACCTGGCATGCCAAATAGATGGGGCGACATAGGAGGTAAGAGCGGTTGTCTGGCAGTCAGAGGGTTGCCGGTTTGATCCCCCGCCCTGGGCGTGTCGAAGTGTCCCTGAGCAAGACATCTAATCCAACTGACAGTTGTAATCTAATTGCTCCCAATGAGCTGATTGGTACCTTGCATGGCTGCCTTTCACAGCGAGTGAGTGAGTGAGTGAGTGAGTGAGTGTGGGTGAATGAGGCATTAATTGTAAAGCGCTTTGGATAAAAGTGCTATATAAATGCAGTCCATTTACCATTAGATGTTTAATTGTGAAGTTTTTAAAACGTATAGACTGAAGTACCATGAAGATATTGACAAGGAGCCGAAACACTGACAGCCTTATACACTCCTGAGACATTCCGTTAAGTTCATCCTTTGTTGGTCTTACAAAGGATTTATGCCTGAATTCTACTTTTGATTTTAAATGAGCATATCGGCACCATTACTGAACCTACGCAGATTATTGCTCAGGAAACGCTCTCCCTGTGCGTGCACATGGGCTAATACACTGTCACATAGTGGAACCGTGGTTACCTGCAGTTACCCTCTCATCCTTTGAGGTACCTACATTTTCTCCTGTTGTGTCGGTCACCACATTACTCCTCACAAATAAATCTGAGACAGAGCACCCCAATGAACATTCATTCTCACAGAAACAATTTCATGTATTTTTCTTACTGTCTTTTATTTACTTACTTCTACCACTTTTAAACCAAAAACAGGTTTGCAGCAAGCTGGCAAACCATCCCATTTACAACCAAGCAGTCAGTGTATGTCAATTAGAACCAGACAACATTAGCCAACATTCCACAACTCCCAATAAGCAGAAATCCAGAGCAATTTGTACAATTGCTTCCTTTTTACACAATAACGCTTTATACATTAGGACATATAGTGATGCAATTCACATAGTTACTTTGCTCAAGGGAGAACGGCAGTGCTCTACCTTGGAACTGAACCTGCAACTTTGGCATGGGAGCCCAGCTCCCATGAGGAAGAAGACTCATCAGACTTCAATACATTACAGCATGTAACATAAGCAACAGTTAGGGCTTTTAATGCAAATACATTTCAGCATGTAACATAAGCAACAGTTAGGGCTTTTAATGCAAATACATTACAGCATGTAACATAAGCAACAGTTAGGGCTTTTAATGCAAATACATTTCAGCATGTAACATAAGCAACAGTTAGGGCTTTTAATGCAAACACATTACAGCATGTAACATAAGCAACAGTTAGGGCTTTTAATGCAAATACATTACAGCATGTAACATAAGCAAGTTAGGGCTTTTAATGCAAATAATCAAAAGTCAATCACACGGAAACATATCACAGAATAGAAAATTAAGTCATCTTTGTCAGTGGTTAGTCACAAATTGTGAATTTTCCTCATCTTGACACGAGAATGCCCTGCGATAGATTGGCGGCCTGCCCAGGGTGCATGCCTGCCTCTCGCCCAATGCACGCTGGGATAGGCTCCAGCACCCCCCCCCCCCCCCCTCCCCCCCTCCCCCCACCCAGGATTAGCGGGTATAATGGTAACACAAGAATGAAGCGGCTGAACAGACACATTGCCCTTACCAATCGGCATCATCAGCACAACACCACTTCCCTCAATGAACACATCTATCTGCAGGACCATTCACTGCGTGAATTCCCACCGTGTGTTCAGTTAAACTACCGCAATGTCTAAAATACTTCCCCTAAGAGTATTTCCCTTTCACCTGTATGGATTCTCAGGTGTCCATTTAATCTACATTTATACCAGAAATACTTTGTACACACAGTACATTTGTAGCATGTGCCACTTATTAATTCTACGATGTTCCTTTAAATTGGATTCATATCTATAACCCTTCCCACAATGAGTACATTTAAAGGGCTTTTCACCGGTATGAATTCGCATGTGTACATTTAAATAACATTCATACATGTAAGACTTCCCACAATGAGTACATTTGAAGGGCCCTTCCCGTTTATGAATTCTCAGGTGGTTTTTTAATGAAGATGCGCATTTATAACACTTCCCACAGAGTACATTTGAAGGGCCCTTCCCCTTTATGAATTCTCAGGTGGTTTTTTAATGAAGATGCACATCTATAACACTTTCCCACAAAGAGTACATTTGAAGGGCCTTTCACCGGTATGAATTCTCAGGTGTGCATTTAAATGACATTCATATATATAAGACTTCCCACAATGAATACATTTGTGGGGCTTTTCACTAGAATGAATTCTCAGGTGTTGCTTTAAGCTAGGTTTTTGGCAGAAACACTTCCCACAATGAATATATTTGTGGGGCTTTTCACCAGAATGAATTTTCAGGTGCTGATTTTTATATTTGATGTTAAAGCACTTCCAACACTAAGTACATCTATGAGGCTTTTCACCTGTATAAATTATCAGGTGTTTATTTAGACTAGATCTTTTTTGGAAACACTTCCCACACTGAGGACATTTGTAGGGAGTGTCACTTGTATGAGTTACTCTATGTCTAAGTAAACTGGACATTAATTCAAAACACTTCCCACACTGAATACATTTGAATGACTTTTTGCCTCTATGAATTTTCAGGTGTTCGATTAACCCACATTTATAACTGAAACCCCTCGTACATAGTACAGTCGTAGGATGCGTCACTTGTATTATTTCTCAGGTGTGCCTTTAAACTAGATGCACATCTAAAACCCTTCCCACAATGGATACATTTGCAGGGCTTTTTACCAGTATGAGTTTTCAGGTGTTCGTTTAAATCAGATTCATACATATAACACTTCCCACAATCAATGCATTTGCAGGGCTTTACAACTGTATGGATTCTCAAATGTTTTTTTAAAACACTTCCAAGGCAGAAACCCTTTCCACATTGAGTACATTTGTAAGGCTTTTCACCTGTATGAATTTCCAGGTGTTTATTTAAACTAGATTTATGTTCAAAACACTTCTCACATTGGGTACATTTGTAGTGTGTGTCACTTCTATGACTCATCATGTGTTGATTTAAAGGACTAGGCTGATTGAAAGACTTCACACACTGAGTGTATCAAAGATTCCTTACTGCTATTCATGAGATCACTCACTGAACAGTCACTGGATTCACACTTAATTTGATCGGATTTAATATCAACACGTTTAATATCTTGCAGGTCCAAGCCCTGCTCTGCCTTAAGGTAGCCTCCTTCATCATCATCATCATCATCATCATCATCATCATCTGTCTCTGTTTTCATTGGGTCAGGATGAAAACTGGCTACATATCCCAGCTCTTCATTGTCCAGGCTCTCGGTCTTAATGAGATCCAGTGTGGTTGGAACCCAGATCAGTTTCTGTTTTTAGCAGTGATGTGTGTGTGTGGCGTACGTCACTCTCACCACCGTGTGCCCTAACGCACTCCACGTCAAGCCCTGGCGCATCACCCTTTGTCTCCGACGCTGCCATGTGGACAGACTGCGCTGTACCGAGTTGCTCTTCTTTCTGTCAGATCCTGTGCAGCACAGTGAGGTTTTGTCGTGTGGTCTCAGTGTCCCCTTTTCTCCAAGACCACGTCTACAGTATGGTATAAAGGATTTCAGTTTTACGAATGGGTGTTTTTTTTTTTTTTTTTTAAATTAGGTTGAAAATGGGGACATGAGCCTGGTCGATCCCAGTCCCCAACTGCAATGGAATTTTGAAGCCACGGGGCCGGTATGTTTGAAACTGAGACATTTTGGCACGTATTACTTTTTGAGAGTACACTTTTCATTAAATGACGCATCCCATAACAATACACACCAGTAAATGCGTACAGTATATTCGTTTTACTGTACGAATACCGCAAAATATTGGCTCATGTTGTTGAAGGAAAACAGATAACCCAAAGTCGAAGTCGCACAGGTGATGATGCCTTTCTCTCCAACGACAGTGATTACATGCGGAGGGAAGCGGCTAATTTTTAAAACCGTATTATAGGAGACAACAGTTATATTCTGGAAATTTTGCGATTTATATGTTGTTATTTGACTATACTGTAGCATTTATGACATTATGCATGAAGAATAAACTGTCAGACTTAAAATATGTTTTCTGAAAGATCGCCAAAACAGGTTTGATCTCCCTACCAAACAACAAACTTTAGTCAATTTAGTTGCGTTTCCCAAATGTGTTTTGTGCGCTATCGGGGTATCCAAAAGAAAACTATCGATATTCATTTATAAAAAAGACCAAAAAAACCATACCGTTGTTCTTGACCGTTTTCGCGAAAGGAATTATGGTATTTTTCCCAGTCGGAGCATGCACGGATGCACACTTCAAATTTTGATCAAATGGAGTGCGCATCCGGGTACTTTATCCGTGCTCCGCACTACCGAACTTCGGTTTGGACTCGCACTCCAAGATGGAGGCATGCTCGCTATGCGCAATCGGAGCATGGAAGTATGCGGTTTGGGACACAGCCCACATGCGTTTATGGCAGAAAGTTAAGAGAACATGTATTGCTAATATACCACCGAGATGAAAAATATCAAAACAATAATTAAATAACATTTGGACACGTGCAATTGCATCATTCATTTATTTACAATAGTTGCACGATTAAAGACCATTTATTTATATCCATGTTTTAATTTGAAGTCCATAAATTGAATGATTCTTCCGTTTTAAATCAGTCGCATAAGCTTCACAATGAAGATAGGTTAATTAAATGCCCAATAATATATTAAAACGATTATGATTAAGCTGAAGATCATGGAGTATTGCGGCGATCTTTGATAATGAAGATTAAAGCTGGGCATAAAAAACAGCAGTAGCCCAATTGCATTTATCGTGTGGTTTGCTGTCATAATTCCGGTTCTGCAAAGTAAATTAACCTGCAACAGGAAGTGGTTTGTTCAAGCAGTTTCTATGCCATTCAAGCTCATTTAGGAAATGAAACTAGTTTGTGAGATCTGTGGAGAAATGTACAGTATGTGCATTGCAAAATGGTTGCATGAGGGTTAATAATATTGGTCCATCTGAAATCCTATATCACATAACAAGGCCAATGATGACACATAGACCTCCAATCTACATTTGTGCTCTCCTGTGAATGGAAACCATGAGGGGACTCAGACATTAGCATTCCCCATCCAATCAGTGAATGATTTAAGCCTGGGACCCCCGGTGGGTGAAATCTTTGCCACTTAGGGTTTTTGTCTCCAGTGATGAGTTTACCTCAACTTTCTAATTTTTTTCACTTTCTGACTCAGTTTTTGTGGAATGTGTCTATGTAAAAAGCACTTTAGATATAAAACACACAATATATAAAGTTAAGCTACGGTCTTAGAACTTCTGCACTCACTTCATGGGAATCATCCCACAGGTGAACCTGTTACCTGAATTGGGAACTTCACTGCATGTATAAACAGGTAAAGTTAATTACAAGGGAACACTACAGGTATGCATCTACCATAGTCATTCCAAGTTCAGTTGTAGAACAGGAGTTTGGGCACCCACCACCAGCAGTAGCGTTACAACACTGACTAGCGGTGGACTCAAACTGGAGTGGAATCGGCAGCGTCTTCACGAATTCTGGCTCACGCTCATGTTAAACCTTTCCCTTGATGTTCACGGCTGAAGCTGAATAAAGAGGTCATGGATTGAATAAGTGATTATATTTATAAATGCTGTTTGAGACAACATACGAACCCTGCACACAGGAAAAAAACATTGCTGCCAGTTCGGGCATCTGCCAACGAACTCCGTGTGCGATGTGTAAAACTGTCAAAAGGCTCAACAGCGGGGGCAGGAAAATGACACGGTGACCGTGACAACAGCAAACACCAGCTTCAGCGCGAGGAGGGCATAGAACGGAAGAGGAAGAAGACCGTCTTCACCAGCATCGCTGTCTGGCTCTACAACGAGAAGACAAGAGATAAATCTCACCGGAGAGAGAAACATTTTAAATGTACTTTTCAGGGGTTTCGCCATTTCAAAAGACATTTCAACAGATTTAATTTCTGGCAGAGCTGTAAAATAATATGGATGAACGATTCAAAAGGATGATATGACATTATTTGTTATGCAAAGGCAAATTGTGGAAAAATGAATCACTTTGCCAGGGGAATTGATTGTATAGGAATACATCCCCCATAGCAGAGGTCTGTCTCAACTGAATTCACAGCAGTAAATTAAACGCTTAAATGATATATAGATGTGCATGTTTCATATCACAATTATACACAAAATGCACATCTCTTACTCTTTAAAGCACTGTGAGGGAATTACAAAGTTGTTTTGATTGCATTAATTAATCTCAAGATGCCTTACAAGGATACCATAAAACAGGAGAGTGAACTCCAACTGGAATGGAACTTCCATTGGATTGCTTTGTAAAGTAGCAGTGCAATCCGACGGAAAACTGCAGTGAAAAATGACAAATAAAAGAAGCAAGTAAATCAGCGTTCAGCTCTACCTGGTGGAGCTGTGGCACTGGCGGTTGGGATTTTCCTAGCGATGCACTCTGGATCACAGATGTGAATCTTTGTTCCGTTACCATGGCGCTGCTTGCTTTGCCCATTCACCTTACACATCAGAGTGCAGAAGTAGGTATCGGTGTCATTTTTTGTCAGCTCTTTAATGGTGATGGTGGTGTTTGCTGTGCTGGCGTCCTTTTTCTTAACGACTCTTCCTTTCAGCTCACTTAAGCCCTCCACCTCTCTCCACCGTTCCAGTTGCCGAATGTACCACTGGGGTAAACAGTTTGAAAATTCATCCCTGGAGTCAGAATGGATCTGACAGCTGAGGGTGATGTTACCGCCCACTACGCCTTCCACTTGTCCTTCTGACTGTGTCACCCAAATCAAGCAGCAGACCCTGGCTGGCATAAACAGAGACACAGCAGTGACAGATGCTGAAGCAGGAAGCCTACATTACACTCTGGATGTAAGGCCCCCTGGTTGGCAGTGCAGCATAATGGTTAGAGAACTGGGCTTGCAACTCTGAGGTTGTAGTTTTGATTCCCAGGTCGTGCACTGCTGCTGTGCCTTCAAAGTAAAGGTACTGTAACCTGCAGCGCCTCAGGAAATATACAATAATATACCTGGATTATAGAAAGGTAAGAAAGGTTGACAGTGGTGCATTTCCCAATGCATACGCATACAGCATACACTAGCTGGCTTTTCTGTAACTTTAATTCCTTTACTGTCTAAAAGCAACGGCAAATTGAAAGAACATTACCTGAGAATTGGTGCACAAGGATCCAGACGAGAACATGTAGCATCTCTCTAAAACTGGGTGGAAAAAAAACAGGCTGACCAAACAGTGATGAGCAAAAATACACTTGTTTTTGTCTCAAATCAACATCCAGCTTTAGCCAGTTAGTCACTAAAATGCAAGCCACAACAACAACCAGGTCATGCAAGTACAAGCTCACCCTTTGGTGAAAAGATTCCACGGACACATATACTGTACATCCATTCATTATCTATACCCGCTTATCCTGAGCAGGGTCGTGGGGGGTGCTGGAGCCTATCCCAGCATGCATTGGGTGATAGGCAGGAATTTACCCTGGACAGGCCGCCAATCTATCGCAGGGCACACACACCATTCACTCTCACACTCATACCTATACATATACATATGGGAAATTTAGAGTCTCCAATTAGCCTCCCTGCATGTCTTTGGACTGCGGGAGGAAACTGGATTACCCAGAAGAAACCCGCGTGGACACAGGGAGAACACGCAAACTCCACACAGAAAGGCCCCAAGCCGAGATTCAAACCCACGACCTTCTTGCTGTGTGGCGACAGTGCTACCCACTGCACCACCGTGCCGCCTGGCACATATATAATTAAATGCAAAGATATAGGCACAGTGACATGATTTCTGTTACTTTGGCTTTTCTACTCCGGCACATTGGAAATAAAATATTGAGTATGGGGTTAAAGTGCAGGCTGTCAGCTTTAATTTGAGGGTGTATACAGCTGTAACCGTGCATAGGAATTACAACACTTTTTATAAATAGTCCCCCATTTTAGAAGAGCAAAAGTAATTGGACAATTGGCTGCTCAACTGATTCTTGCTGGATACCAGCTGCATGGCATTGCATCATTAATTCATATACATGACACCTAAATTAAAAGGTTTAGAGTTGATTCTAGGTGTGCAATTTGCAACTGGAGTCTGTTGAGGTTATTAGAAATAGGTGTCAATGCCAGTAAAGTAGGCCATCATGAGGCTTCAGAATAAATTGATCAGAGACATAGCCAAAACATTGGATATGTCAAAATCAACTGTTTGATACACTGCAAATCCAATGTGCAAGAGTACACAGCCAAAACAAAAATACTATCCCAGAACTTTTGCATTTAACAGAATGTGACAATGCATATGTATAATGATGAAATTTGTTTGTAAATAAGAGACCGATAATACAGGAATGGCTTACCTTTTACCTTCACGGATGCACCGAAAAGATTCAACAGCAAAACCCTCTGTAAGAATATCCTCCTACACACTTCTCTACTTCTGGCTTCCTGTTACTAGCATAACAGGAAGCCAGAAGGGGTGATGTGGTTAGTGCGCCATCTGCTGGAGGGGTGATGTTGTTAGTGCGCCATCTGCTGAAGGGGTGATGTGGTTAGTGCGCCATCTGCAGGAGGGGTGATGTGGTTAGTGCGCCATCTGCTGGAGGGGTGATGTGGTCAGTATGCCATCTGCTGGAGGGGTGATGTGGTTAGTGCGCCATCTGCAGGAGGGGTGATGTGGTCAGTGCGCCATCTGCTGGAGGGGTGATGTGGTTAGTGCGCCATCTACTGGAGGGGTGATGTGGTTAGTGCGCCATCTGCTGGTGGAGAGGGAGCAGTTTAGCTGGCCTGCTTCCACAAATGTCAGAATTTTTCAGTGATTGTTAACTGTTTATATGCTCTACTGTACGTATGTTATTTTACTATGACTAAAAGTCTATTTACATAACATAACGTAACGTAACATGATATAACGTAAGACGAGAACAGGCCATTCAGCCCAACACTGCTTGTCTATTCCTACCGCTAAACTGTACTTAATGCTTAGTTTAAGTAAACACATGATAGTATCTAACACTGTATTTCTGCCTCCACTACATGTCCAGGCAAGCTTTTCCACACATTGACCACTCTGTGTGAAAAAATATTTCCTAATGTCTGTGTGAAATTTACCTTTTTTCAGTTTCCATTTATGCCCTCTCGTTCTGCTAACCGAACTCAACTAGAATAATTTCCTGTAGTTCACTTTGTTCATCCCTTTAATAAATTTAAAAGCTGCAATCAAATCTCCCCAAAGCCTCCTTTTACTAAGCTTGAAGAGTCCAAGCATCTCAAGTCTTTTCTTATAACACTTATCTTTTATACCCGAAATCAATCTGGTTGCCCGTCTTTGGACCTTATCCAGTGCATCTATATCTTTCTCGTAGTACGGTCCCCAGAACTGCACACAATACTCTAAGTGTGGTCTGACAAGGGTATTGTATAGGGTGAGTATGATCTCCTTAGATTTATACTAAATACTCCTGGCTATGTATCCCAGCATCCTGTTGGCTTTTTTTTTTTTTTACTGCTACAGCACATTGACCAGACCCTGATAGGCTTTAATCAACTATTACTCCCAAGTCTTTTTCTACATGTGCACATTCTAATTTTGTACCACCCATAAAGTAATCCTGCCCTATGTTTTTATTCCCCACATGTAGAACTTTATGTTTACTTATATTGAATTTCATTTGCCAGGTTTCTGCCCACTTCTGGATTCTGTTTAAATCTTCTTGGATTACTTTAGTAGATTCCAAACTGTTGGCAAAACCTCCCAATTTTGTATCACCTGCAAATTTAACTAGTGTACTTTCAATGTCTGTGTCAAGGTCATTTATGTAAATGAGGAAGAGCAGTGGACCCAGCACCGATCCCTGTGGAACTCCACTTCCCACAATACCCTGCTCAGATAATATCCCTCCTACTACTACCATTTGTGTTCTATCCCGTAACCAGTTCCGAACCCACTCTGAAATGCCTCCTGTAATTCCTACTGTCCTCATTTTGATAATGAGTTTATCATGTGGTACCTTATCAAATGCTTTTTGGAAATCTAAGTATATAATATCATAAGCCCTGCTCCCATCCAGACACTTGGTAGCTTCCTCAAAGAATGTCAAAAGGTTTGTCATGCATGACCTACCCTTGCAAAAACCATGTTGGCTATCCCTTAGGATGTTATTATTTTTGTACAGCTCACTCCTGTCCCAAAACGAATCCCAGTGCCCCATAAACCTGTACCCCTCTTTCCTACAAAAGGATTGTAGCCACATGTTAAACCTCCAGGTAAAGTTCTGCTTCCCTCTGCTTGCACGTGGTACAGGTAGAATTCCAGAGAAGACTACCATGGAGGTTGTGCTCCTAATCGCCTCTGCTAATTCCACAAATTTGTCCTGCAGGACCTCAAACCTGCCCTTACCCATGTCATTGGTCCCTACATGGACCATGACAACTGGATCCCTTTCTTCTCTGGCCAGGAGCTTGTCCATGGCCTCTAGGAGATCTCCTACCCGGGCACCAGGCAGGCCTACCTGGGCACCATATATGGGAAGGATTGTATTTGTTTGAGTGAACTGCATATGCCTAAGTGCTGTGGTTGCAACCACATTACTAGATGCAAGATTTGCACAATTGTAAATTGTAAATTTTGGCACATTTCCTTGTGGTTATTTAGTTACATATGTTTTACCGCATTAAGCTTGAGAGGCAAACTTATGGAACTCAGCGTAAGTGCTTGGTTGAGATCTTTCCTTGTTTTGTTACCTGCTGTAGCTAGCAGGATGCTTAACGATGAGAACCAACTGTCCAGTTACATTTGCCCTACAGTGTATATAAAATATTAAGTGATAAAAATGGGACAGTTCTATATTCTGCTTGCCAGCTGGCAGAATATGCAGTAGTGAAACTGTAAGAACTGGCATTACTTGTTGTTTCAGGATGACATATGATATCAGAACACATTTTGTAAAGCTTACATGGAAATCTTATGTCCCTCAGGAACACCTGAAATGGCACTACTACCTGTGGTATTTGTGGCTCAGTTTATTTTTACAGCTAAATATCTTGAGTGTGATACGGGGGGTGCAGGAGGAAGTTCATATGAGTGTGTAGGAAATTAGCTCAGTTACAAGGCAGGAAGTTGTCTTTTGTTATTAGGATGTGATACATAATGCACATTTTCAGTCAGACCTGACCAGTTGTTTGATCGTGTCTTCATCAGCTGCACAAATCGAATAATTTTTTAAAGATTACAGTAAAACAGAATTATCAAAGTGCAGGTATGTATTCATGTGGCTGTGTGCTGATTTTTAAATTATGGGTTGGTTATGTTTTAGGCATTTAGGTGTATGCTACCACCTATTAAAAGCCATAATATGACAACTATTGGCACAATTTAGTTGAAATATTGGATATTTTAGCCTGACATTATGCTCTTTGATTGTGGTGGATTACATTTCATGTGTTATATTGAATACAAATTAATATTATAGTATTCTTTCCATTACCTTGTGATAGAACTGGCACTAATTGACTGCATATTTTGTGTAATATTGTGTTTATATTGTGCAAATAATTAATTAATTAATTAATTAATTAATTAATTAATTAATTAATTATATTTCTGGCAGGCGATTTACGTGTTTTTCTTTCTTATGTGGGCTGAGATGATGGTAGGGACTGGTAGAGAGATGTTGTAAACTGAAGTGAACCCAGCAAATTAGCCAGCCCGGTCAAACTGTACAGTTAAACAATTCCAACAAAACAAAGCAGAAATGCAATACAAAAATGCTATAACTTATTTTAAATGTTTGGCATCAGTAATTTAGGCTTTTTACTTTACTGACACTCAGCAGATTCTCTTATGCAATTTCTTATAATGAAAAAAGTGTAAATATGTGGGATTGAATTGCTGTAGAGGGGGAAAGTATGGTTTCAAGAGAGACAGCACATGCAAGAAGTGCAGACTCAACTGGGAACCTTCTATATCAACAATTCTGCTGAACATTAAACTAAGTTACACATACAAGGACAAACCTGTCCTTACGCCCAGTAGAAGACAGTAAATGAACAAGAGCAAAGAACCACAGACTCCGGAAGCAAAAAAGGAAATAAGCTGCACCTAATCAGGTGATAGCCTTGTGTAGGCCTACTGTTTTTACTGAGAAATTAATAGTCATGTGACTTTAAAATACAGCTCAGGGTATTATTAATGAAAGATGAAACATTTTACACATACATTTGAAATACATAATCTTTGATACATAAAGTGCAGTATTTTTAAAAATGTTTTTTAATCTTTATAAGTTGTCATGGGTATATATATATATATATATATATATATATATATATATATATATATATATATTGTTATTTATTGTAGACTATGCTGCAGAACAAATTACCCCAAGGGGATAATAAAGACTCTAACTAATTAACTAACTAACTAACTGACTGACTAACTAACTAGTAGTATGTTACTTTATTAATGTATGAATGAAACCCGACACAATGCTCATGCTATTAAACGCTAATGCTGCATATGTATGTGGAATGCTGAAGCCTGTATTCAGTCAACTTTTGTTTACTTTGAAATACAAATAAATGCAGGAAATAGTTTTTCTTCACAAACTCGGTTTAGCAGATTCATGTTCATGATTGCAGAACTCAGACAGCTGACTGTAAAAAAAAGAAAAAAAAAAGAAACAGGCATCTAAATTTAATCACAAATTCAAGTTAAGGCCTACATGTATTGTTCTTTTAAAAAATCTTTAAATGTTGATTAAAACATGCAGTCGTGTACAATTGTTAAATATTAGCAGTAAAAGGCAATATACTGTGCAGTCTTATACTATACATTGTGTTTGTGTAAACAAGAAAATATGTTTTTAAAAATGTATGTCCTTTGTCTCAACAATTGGGGTTTGTTTTACTTGAACCAAATGCCTTCAGCCAAACCTGACCAAGCTTTTAACACTTTGCAGAGTTGTCTTGTATATCACTGTTTCTGCGGTTCAGTTATAAATAACCTGAGTTGAGTTTCTTGAGGTTCAGTACACCACAATGGACTATGTCTACTCTCTTTAAAAGTGGCCCCATATCATGCAACTATTTCTTTCTCTTCCACCAGGCAAGGTCTTCCTCTGCATTCATCTGCAATGAGAACACAGGCTTTGTGGTTTTATGCCATCTACTCAAATGGTACTGTTTTTTTTCTGTTGTTGCTCTTTCAGCTTGTTAACAGGAAGAATATGTCTATTCAAAGGGCACGTAGTAGAGGCAGAAACTTTTTCAGCTTGTCAAGACCAGGCTTGATATGGTGTTAGACACTAACTAGTCTGTAGATACTCAGAGCACTAGGTACAATTTAGTCAGGAATATGGCAAGCATTGTTGGGCTGAATGGCCTGTTCTCATCATTATGTTATGTTAAGAAATGTTAAGAAAGGTCTTCTGTCCATAGTCAAACTGTAACTTGCTTTGCTACTCATTATTGAAATTAGGAGGGAGTTCTGAGATTTCACTTAATCGGTGATAAGTACACGCCTCATTATTGGCACTGAATGATTCTTGTTCCCTTTGACACGAAAAAAAGAAAAATGCTAAATTACTTATATTTGTTGAAGCCAAAATGGATTTGATTTGGGTGTTGGTGGTATTCCAGAAAAAAAAAAAAAAAAACACAACCGGCCTTGGTGGTTACAGTGAGCCTGCACTTTTTAGCCAATAATATGTTAAAAGCCAAGCTTGCCTAATTCAGTCAAGGTGATTGTAGCTACAATATCTGAAAGATGATGAAATCTAGATAATTAAGGGCAAAATAGCAGAGCACAGAACTTTCTGCAGTTGCCTGTGGCATACATGGGGCGGCAGTGCAGTATAATGGGTAAGGCGCTGGGCTTGTAACCTAAAGGTCACAGGTTCGATTCTCAGGTAGGACACTGCTGTTGTACCCTTGAGCAAGGTACTTAATCTGCATTGCTTCAGTATATATCCAGCTGTATAAATGAATGCAATGTAAATCGCTCGGGATAAGAGCGTCAGCTCTTGTAAAAAAAAAAAAAAAAAAAAAAGTTATATATATATATAAGTCGTTCTAAATAAGATCATCTGATAAAGGCCTGTAATGTAATATTCAAATTTATTTTGAAATATAAACATTGACACATTAAATGTGACTGTTTTTTTTTTTTTTTTTACACTTACTTGAGCTCAATTAGTTAATCAGCGAAATACAAAGACACAGATTAACATGTAGAAATCTTTTTTCTCTTTTAGAAAGAGACTAAAATGGCTGACCATATACATTTTGGCAAATTTGGAAAAAATGTTGCCAAGAAATTCAGAAACAAATCTAGGACTAAAAATGAAAAAAAAACTAAAATATTTACATTATTTAGCAGACGCTTTTATCCAAAGCGACGTACAAAAGTGCATATCATGGTCATTGGACAACTACAAAACACAGGTTCAATAAGGTACAATACTCATTTTGTACAGCTATTTTTAGCCAAGAACACAATTCACACCATTTTAAAGTCTGTATGGAACATAATCTCATAATGTCACACTGTGATTGTGTTTTTCTCCAGTGCTAAATGTGTACACGGCTTCATGGACTGCAGAAATACCACGAACAATCTTGGCACTGCAGGGGTCGTGTGTTGTGGTTCCCTGCAAGTTCAATTACCCAGACCCCCCAAAAAAGGCTCCAGCAATGACAGGAATATGGCACATGACCAATCGTGACATGCAACTCATTTACCACCCGGACTCCTCCAAAGTGATGGAAGAATTCAGGAACCGGACAAATTGATTGGGGATCTCGCAAGAAAGAACTGTTCTCTGAGAATTGATCACCTGAAAACAAACGACAATGGCCCATTTATTTTCAGGATAGAGATTCATGGCTTTAATCAGGCCTCTTACAAAGATAAATTGGTCTCCATTAATGTCCAAGGTGCGTTTGAAGACGTGTTCTCTATGTGGCTTATTTTTAAAATCATGAGTATATACTGATAAGATCCTGGGTTAAAGTCATTGTAAAACATAAGCAGTTCCCTTTAGGTCTGTGCACTTTGGCTGTTGAAAGCCCCACTGCATTCTTGAGACCAGCTGTGATTGGAAATATGTTTTCGTGGCTTTATTCTCTAGAAATGTGACAGCTCACTTAGGTGACCAAAAATTGAAAATGATACATTGGGAACTTGTAGCTTACAGATGGCGGTTTATTAGATGCTTGTTTCCACTTGACTACAGCCTCTCCAGCCTCCCCACGGCTGACCGTGAGCGGGGAGGTCAAAGCAGGTGACGCTGTGACTGCTTCCTGCTCTGTGTCTCACTCCTGTCCCACGGAGCTGCCTCGCCTGATCTGGAACCGCAGTGGAACAACCACCAACCAATCAGAGGAGCTGCCCAACGGCCAATGGAGAGTGACATCAAGCCTAACTTTCACTGCCACAAACTCTGACCACAACCAGCATCTGAATTGCACAGCAAAGTATCAGCAGGTCACATCTGTGCAATCTTCTAAAATTTTGAATGTGACATGTAAGTGGGCTAATTTATTTATTTATTTATTTTTTACATGTTTTGCACAAAGTATTTCACAATATTCTTCAAAATGAGAACTAACGTATTTTGATAGCATCTTATTCTGAGGCAAAATGTGTGATACTGCTATAAGAAGATGTAAACTCGTAGAATTGTTCTCTATCTGGGTATGCATCACATGAAATATGAAATAATTTACAGTTACTGTAAATGCAAAAGTATTAGGACTGTAACAAAATTCATGTTGGTTTGATTCTGTACTCCAGCACATTGGATTTGAAATACAATGAATGCGAGGTTAAAATGCGGATTGTCAGCTTTAGTTTGAGGGTATTTATATCTCCTAGCTCGTGAAACGTTCAAATAAAGGACCATGTTATGAGTTTATGTGGAAATAAACTCTGTGTTTATGACTGTTGTCGTTCATCTAGATGCCCCAGTCCGTGTGGAGGTCGAGTCTGAGTCCACAGTGATGAAGGAGGGAGATGCTGTGGAGATGAGGTGTTCCAGTGACAGTAACCCTCCTGCACACAGCTACCAGTGGTACAACATCACTGGCACTCTGCTGTCAGAGGAACGAATCTACAAACTGCACAACGTGTCCAGACACACTAAAGCTCTCTACTGTGCAGCCATCAACACAGAGGGGCACAAGAACTCCACTCTGGCCAAGATCAGCGTGGAGTGTAAGTGCAGATCAAAACGTTTCATTTGGACAGTTACACAGGCCTTCACGTCTTTGTCGTCTGGCCTGAAATGAATACGTAATGACCATCTATCTGAGCATTTATCAGGTGAAGAGATGTGTTGGGTACACATTTGCAGTGTTTGATGGGTCTCCAGTTATCGGTGTTTTGACATAAAAATAAAATGCAGCAAGGATCTCAGGAGAGATCTGGTTGATTTTAAACGACAACTACAGGTGTATTTCTGCAAAAGGTTCACATTGAATTAAAATTGCTGTGTATGTTTCATCTCCACGTGAACCTGTGTAAGTCATTGCCAGGCCTCAACTTTTCCATTTATTTGACATAACATCATCAGCAGTGCACAAAGGCAGATGGTCATTTTTATCTTAAAATTTGGCTAGTTAGTCATCCGGGCATACATTTGGCACAGTATGTAAATAAATTAAAAACTGTAGTTTAAAAAATCTAATAATAATCATAATAATAATAGGATTTCTTTAATAATTTCCAGACCCCCCAAGCATTGGAGCAGAATCAGGCTGTGTTGCAGAAATCACAGGGGTGAACTGCCGGTGCCTGGTGGAGTCCAGGCCCACTAGCAGAGTCCAGTGGAAACTTGCAGATGGCAAAACTGAAAACAGCAGCAGCGTCCACAGCACAGATGGACAGGACTCCGCCACTGTTCACACACTGCATTTCCACCCGGGCCTTACTGATGTGGTGTCCTGCTACGCCAGCAACAAACTTGGGAACGAAACAAGGGTCCTGGAAACCAACCTAGGAGGTGCTTTACCATTTTCCTTTCTGCCAATGGTTTAAAGATGATCTCACCTAACTCTTTAAGTACTCTTGGGTATATGCCATCAGGGCCAAGGACTTGTCTTTTAATGTAATTTTTCCACTAGGTGGCAGTGTAGTATAATGGCTATGGAGTTAGTCTTGTAACCTAAAGATCGCAGGTTCAATTCCCCTGTAGGACACTGTCGTTGTACCCTTGAGCAAGGTACTTAACCTGCATTGCTCCAGTATATATCCAGCTGTATCATTGGATACAATGTAAATCGCTCGGGATAAGAGCGTCAGCTAAATGCCTGAAACAATCCAATACTTCTTTATTCTCTATATGAATATCTTCTGAGACATTCTGTGTTCTGAATATGTCTTCCAGCCTATTGGTAACCTCCTCTGTAGTGAAACTCTCAACAAAGTAAATTAAGGCATCAGTAATATCCTTATCCTTAAGGCGTAACTTGTTGGGATGGCAGGTCTGCCATCCCAATTAATCTGGAATTTATCCTCACAGGAGTACTGATGGCCATCTACTTATCAGGCTCGGCTGCTTCTGCCTTTGTGCTCATATTGGTTATTTTATTGCTGTGGAAATGTTCAAGACGAAGACAACGGTAAGTGTTATTAGAAATCCCCTCACATCAGACTGGAGGTTTCATAATATATGCCCTGGAGATATGTTTTAAAAGGAAGTAGTACTGCAACACACATTATGTAAAGTGAGAAAATGCACTGTTCACTTTTCAAAGGGAATACAAGACTTGTACAACGACACAGTACAATGTTGCAGTTGCAGTAAATCCTCCGTTTGATCATGTACGTAACTGCAACATACTGGAATGCTTATGAAGCCGTGTTAATAATTACTGGTGGACTGATTACATCAACATGCAAACCACCCGCAGGCTGCTGTTTGTATGCTGTATGTTTCAAAAGGTATGAGATTATGTTTAGATGGACCAGGAAATCGAAAGTTCATTGCCTGCAGTGAAGCCTTCTTTTTTCCTGGTTTTGTTTCTTTTTGCTCCTATAAATGTCCCTCTGCTTTGTCAATTTTTGACATGCCTTTTACATTTAATATAGAATATCCCCTGACACTGGGCTGGCTGTTTTTTGGATGAATTTGGTACAAAATTGGTGCAAACCGAAGTGCTCAGAGGATGTCACATCAAAGTCCTACCAACCTACGCTCATGTTTTAGCATAAGAAATCGTTGATTAAAATGTGGCAAATTAAATATGTACAGGGGTGGACAGTAACGAAGTACATTTACTTGAGTACAGTAGGCCTACTTAAGTACATTTTTCGAGTATCTGCACTTTACTTGAGTATTTATTTTTTTGGAAACGTATGACTTTTACTCCACTACATTTGAAAGATAAATATTGTACTTTTGACTCCACTAAATTTCTATGAAGGTTTTCGTTACTCGTTACTTTGAAGAATAGCTTTGAAGTCAACAGTTGAATATTTTTTTATTTTCTAAAATGCGATTGGCCACACGCTGTGTTCCTCACAGGAGAAAAACCAATCACAGTAGCCTACTCCTAATACGCTGTCGGTCTAGTTCAAAGTGCTTGCTTGTTGCACCAGTAGTTGAACAGATCAATTTGAACTTGGTGGCGGTAATTATGGCGACGGCAGAAGATAAGGATGATTCTTCGCCACCAGAGCACCCATGGCCATATCTCAAGTCCATGTTTGAGATTTGTGAAATTCAAAAAGATTCATATTGTTTTAAATGTTTGTTCTGCTTACCGCGCACGAACTACATCTCTGCATTCAAAAACTCGCCGTCCTACCTGAAAAAGCATGTCGAGGTATGTAAACGTTAGCTAACGGTAGCCCGTTTGCTAATTATGAAGTTGTCTGAGCTTGTAGTGGTTGCAGTTTTAATGCTAGGATTGGTCAGATGAAATTTTATGGAATTTGAGCCAAGGGTCATCCAACTGTTTCACATTTCAGGCAATGCTATCTATCATCAGGGGTTAAATTGGGGGTGGACGCGGGTGGACGGTGTCCACCCACCTTGGGTAAATAAGTAAGTAATTTTGACCGGCAGTTTTACAAATAACTATGACAATCCAGTCCATGTAGGCTCCAGTCCATGTGTTCCCTCTAGCCAGTTACTCGCTCAACCAATCAAAAATCTGAAGAAAAAAAAAAAAAAACTCAGGAGGAAAAGTCGTTTAGGCCTATATAGACAGCACAGAAAGAAAAATATCGTTGATTGTTTTGATTGATTGGAAGCGGACGCGGTAGGTAATGTAATTTCATCCATGCAACATTTTAAAGAGAGATGAATAAACAGCCCCCACGAACGCCGCCTATTATTAACGGCAACTTTGATTGCTTAAGCAAAATCAGCAGGTTGCTGGTCAGCAGCTAAGCCAGGATTGAATATTTCCCACATACACAACGTTTCATTCAGCGGCGACTAGTGAGCTGAAAATTGATGGGGCGCAAAACTTTACTTTAAACTAATCATTGATCTCAACCTGTTTTCATTAGTAATTTTCGTTCATAATCAAGCGTGCCAACGATCGGATTAATCAAATGACAAGTAGCCTAACAGCGTCTTCATACCGTGTTAGGGGGATTAAATCATAAATTCAATTTATCCGTTAAAAATCCGTTTTAATCACCAAGTGGTCTACACTTAACAAATAAGATACACCAGTCTGTTATCTACCATGTTAGCTCTCAGAATAACCAGCAAAAACAAAACCTGCACTTCAATTGTGTTTACAATCCTACGCATTGCAGATATTTGCCATGAATACAAGTGCGGAGAAAGAAGTGTATCCGCAAATAATGTTGATTAAAAATGTGCACAATTTCGTACTGCAAATGAAAATAAATGTAGGCTATAAGGCCTAGGCTACTCGCTAAAACTGCGTATTTGGGGAGAGCTGGCTATATATGATAGTATTGAGTGGCCTATTTTGTGGATTAATTGTATTGATACTCAAGGAAAATCAGGGGAAGATTCCGCCACTGCTTAGCGATTAAAACGGATTTTTCTAAATCGCATTTATCATTTAATCTCCCTAACACAATGCGAAGAAGCTGTGTCCCTTTCCATTTGATTAGTCGGATGTTTGCATGCTTGTTAATCACTGAAAATTAATTAAAACAGTTGGAGATCAATGATTAGTTTAAAGGAAAGTTTTGCGCCTCACCAGTTTAAGAAAGATGGATAAAGGAGGAAAAGTGAGGACGAGGAGGATGACCGATTATTTTCGTGGGTAAAAAAAATTCTCAGCATTAATGACACTCAATAAACTTGAAATATATTATGTAAAAGCTTGCATCAATAGTATACATTCTTTTTAAAACATTGTTTTCCTTAATCACAATTTATGTGCACAATACATTAAAGATACAACTATTTTGAGCTGAGACATTCATTGGTTTGTACCTTTTTTCACCCACCTCCCACCGGATCTCAGGGTCCACCCACCTCCCAAATCCCAATTTAACCCGTCTATCATGTGTTGCTATCTAATAACAGTAAAAATGCATCTGTAAATGCATCGTAGAAACAATACAACAGTGCGTTGGCATTAAAAAGAAAATGTACTTTTGAATACTTAAGTATTTTTAAAAGCAAGTACTCCAGTACTTTAACTCAAGTAAAAATTTGACTGAACAACTTTCACTTGTAGTGGAGTAATATTTGACCAGGGGTATCTATACTTTGACTCAAGTAATGAAGTGGTGTACTTAGTCCACCACTGAATATGTATAACATATTTTTTTTTCTTGCTTTTAATCTTCAAAGTGTGGAAGTAAAGAAAAACCCTGTGTACTCAACTGCAGGCCTGTAAGTCTCCAAAGTATGCAACAGAAAAATGTGCATATTCAGTATAGACAAAAATTAATACTATTAATTAACAGCAAACAGCAACTAGCTGCATAATTAACTAGCTATATAATTAAATGCGGTCCAAAAGAAGCATTTAATTATATAACTAGGTTTCATGCTATACGCACTACCAATTTCTACCTAGTCATAGATTTTCTCAAATGCTTGAACTAATTTTTTGTAACACTGGTTCAAAAGTTTTTTGAACAATTAACACAAGCCACAAAACAACTGCCTTTTGCTGGTTAGCAAAATCCATTAAAAAAAAAAAATAATCATTTTTTTTAAAACTGCAAATTTATTCTTAAAAATCACCTCAAGAATGTACATACAGACTTGCAGGCAAGCACGCAAATTTGACAAGGATAATTTCAGTTTAAAAAGTAGGTAATAGCTCCAGACAATCGTACAGACTTATCTGGCACAGGTTTTTAAGGCATGTCAACAAATTGTTGTCGGACTCTTGACCAGCATAGCCCAATACAGCTCTTTCTTAATGTGACAAAGAGTCATATTTTCCACATCAAATACGAGCTGAACCAGTAGCAACTGGTGCCGTGGGAGTGGGGTACTACACACACTATCTAAGCAGTGGAGATTTCAGTCGGCGATCAATACTCCTCACTTTTGCTGATTAACCGTCTGTTATCTGCAGTTTTCTGTCTGGCTCACGGTGTATTTTGCATGACACACACGCTAATGTGCATGGGGGTTGCCGTGGCGATGGGCTAGGGTGTGTAATACACTTGTCATTTCTTGTTTTATTTTCACAGCGATGACCAGCATGTGGGAACACAGGAAAAAATACCAGTAGCCAAATACCGGTAGGTCTCTAAAGTACACACAAGAAAAATATTCAGACTCATATTCTGATTAAACATAAATGAATAATGCTGAATTGACTGTCTTTAATGCCATGTAGCAACAGTGGACAGGGGCCCGGTGAAGATCCGTCCGGTCGCGGGAGTGATAACATTTATGTTAACAGTGCGGTAAGTTCAATAATTTAATATTGCCTGTAAGTGTGAAATGAAGTGTTCTTTCTGGGTTTTAAAAAACATACTATTTTAGATTAAGTGAGGAGCCAATTCTAGAATTATTGGCACCCTTCATGAAAGTGAGCAGAATGACTGTAAAAAAATGAAAGCATACAGTGGGGCATATTTTACATTACATTACAGAATTTAGCAGACACTCTTATCCAGAGCGACTTACACAACATTTTACACAGCATTTACCTTGCATCCATTTATACAGCTGGATACATAGTGAAGCAATTCAGGTTAAGTACCTTGCTCAAGGGTACAACGGCAGTGTCCTATCCAGTAATGGTTATCCAAGCCCAGTTCCTTACCCACTGTGCTACGCTGCCTGTTTTCGGCTCTAACGTAAGGGGGAGCCACATGCTGTTATCTTAACACAATTTTTCCAACACAAAAAGTTTTTATTGAGTAATACAATTTTTTTCTGCAGAACATACAGTAGGTTTCAAAATGATTGCCATCCCTGTGATTAATATGTGGTTACGCCTCCCCTGGAGACAGTTATTTTTATATAGCGTAGGCCCTTTGTGCCTGGTGTGAAATAGTGTCTGATTGCATGGTCCATAGGAAATTGTTCCAACAGAAAGTATGAATAGAGGCAATCTTTTGCACAGTAATGGGGTAGTGCACACATGCACAACCCTGGAGGTATAACATCACTATACAAGCTTTTCTGGAGCTGCAGGAAGTATAACTTCTGTGCATTTGTGTGTGCAATGAAATGGTTTCACTGTGTTCCTTTTCTATTTCCAGACACCATATTTTGAAGAAGAAGAAGAAGAAGAAGAGGACGTTTATGCAAACATGTAATGGCACAAAGTTGGCTAGTCTTAAGAAAAACGTGCCACTTTAACATACGTGATCCGGAGGCAGTTCAAGCGATGACTATGCATTGAAAAGGCCTTTCTCATACTACAGGAATTTTGATTGTAATTCTCCATGCACACATTTCACATATGATGCTTTTTTTATCGGATATAGCTTGTGCGCGATGTGATTAAGGCTTGTGATTTCTGTCAGCACGACAGAAATAGGCGTTTATTATCGGACGGCCATTAAAATGGAGGTTTTGCCTGTGGTATAACAAGAGTCATAATATTACTATAATGAAGAGCGAAACATTCATATTTAATTCATTGATTATTTTGTGTTCTGAGAATATCTTTGCTGCAATAAATAATTCACGGTGTTAGAGGGGTCAGCTTTTGTGATAAATATATGGCCCTTGTACGATAGATGATGGATGGATGGATGGAAGACTGTCAAACTAATCCTAACATCATACACTGTGTGAATTACATCATTACATTACATTACATTTATTTCGCAGACGCTTTTATCCAAAGCGACGTACAAAAGTGCAAATCATGGTCGTAGGCAACTGCTGAACACAAGTTCAGAAAGGTATAATACTTATTTTGTACAGCTATTTCTAGCTAAGAACACAGTTCACACAGTGAACACTATTCTAACCTAACCTCTGCAAAGCCAACTAGGCAGAAGAGTAAGCTACAGTATTAGGACAAAGACAAATACAAGTGACATGAAAAGGGGGGTTTTTTTTTTTTTTTTTTTTTTTTTTTTTGAAATTAAAGAGTGAAATATACAGAATGGTGGTGGTTAATCTAGGTATAGTCTGAAGAGATGAGTCTTCAGGCCACGGCGGAAGATGGGTAGTGAGGGGGAGGTTCGGAGAGGGACGGGAAGTTCGTTCCACCACTGGGGAGCTAGGGTGGAGAAGCTCTGTGATCCCTTTGGGCGGGTGGGAGGGGTTACTAGGCGCCCTGCTTCCGCAGAGCGGAGTGGTCGAGCAGGCACGTAGAAGCGAATCATGTCCTGCAAGTAGATGGGGGCTGTCCTGTTGGCAGCAGTGTAGGCAAGGGTCAGGGTTTTGAACCGGATCCTGGCGGCGACAGGTAGCCAGTGGAGTGACCGCAGCAGAGGAGTGACGTGGGAGAATTTGGGAAGGTTGTAGATGAGTCAGGCAGCGGCATTCTGGATCATCTGAAGTGGCTGTATGGCACAAGCTGGCAGGCTTGCAAGGAGAGAGTTGCAGTAATCAAGGCGAGAGGTCACCGTAGCCTGGACGAGCAGCTGGGTGGAGTGCGTCGTCAGGTATGGTCGAATCCTTCTGATGTTGTACAGAAGGAATCTGCAGGACCGTGATGTTGCCTTGATGTGCTCCTTGAGGTCCAGTTGGTCATCCAGGACCACCCCCAAGCTCTTGGCAGAGTGAGAGGCAGTCACTGTGGTGCCATCAACCGTGATTGAGAGCTCACGAAGTAAGGAGGTCTTGCACGGGAAGAAGGGCAGCTCAGTTTTGTTGAGGTTGAGCTTCAGATGGTGGCTGGCCATCCAGGTGGAGATGTCAGCCAGGCAGGAAGAGATCTTATCATTGACCTGTGTGGCCGAGGGGAGGAAAGCAAAGAAGAGTTGTGTGTCATCTGCATAACAATGATAGGAGAAGCCATGTGAATTAATTACTGAACCAAGAGATCTGGTGTATAAGGAGAACAGCAGAGGACCCAGTACAGATCCCTGCGGCACTCCCGTAACAAGTGGATGAGAAGCAGAGGCAGACCCCTTCCAGGTGACCTGGTAGGTCCTATCTGCAAGATAGGAAGCGAACCAAGACAGGGCAGTCCCGGCGATTCCCATCCCAGCCAAGGTGGAGAGAAGTATTTTATGGTTGACCGTGTCGAAAGCTGCGGACAGGTCAAGAAGGATCAGGACAGAGGAGAGGCGTGAGGCTCTTGCAGTGGCAAGTGCCTCCGTCACAGCTAGGAGCGCAGTCTCTGTTGAGTGCCCGGATCGGAAGCCAGACTGGTGAGGGTCTAGCAGGTTGTTCTGATGGAGAAAAGAGGTTAGTTGTTTAAGAACTGCTCGTTCAAGGGTTTTGGACAGAAAGGGTAGAAGCGATACGGGTCGATAATTTGTTACATCGGAGGGGTCTGAGGTGGGTTTTTTTTAGAAGTGGGGTAACACGAGCCATCTTGAAATCAGAGGGAACGTGACCAGAGGAGAGTGGAACAAGAGGAACAGGGAAAAATGGTTGCAAAGCTACTGTGATTTCAAATTGAATAAGGATGGAAGCCGTCCTGACAATGGCTTAAATGATTAAAAATTAAACTGTAAATCTACGACGTTCAGTTCACGAATTGTGTATTACCACATTGTGCATATTAATGCACAAAAAAACATAGCTCTCGCCAAATTTTTTATGGACCAAACAGCGATGAGCAAAAATATACTGGTTTTTGTCTCAAATCAACACCTAGCTTTAGCCAGTTAGTCAGTGAAATGCCAGCCACAACAACAAGGTAAGGAAAGTACAAGCTCACCCTTTGAAAAAAGATTCCACGGACACATACATCCATCCATTATCTATACCCGCTTATCCTGAGAAGGGTCCATCCATTATCTATACCCGCTTATCCTGAGCTGGGTCCATCCATTATCTATACCCGCTTATCCTGAGCAGGGTCCATCCATTATCTATAACCGCTTATCCTGAACTGGGTCCATCCATTATCTATATCCTGAGCAGAGTCACGGGGGGCACTGGAGCCTATCCCAGCATGCATTGGGCGAGAGGCAGGAACACACTCTGGACAGGCCGCCAATCTATCGCAGGGCACACACACCATTCACGCGCTCACTCATACCTATGGGCAATTTAAAGTCTCCAATTAGCCTACCTGCATGTCTTTGGACTGTGGGAGGAAACCGGAGTACCCTGAGGAAACCCACGCGGACACGGGGAGAACATGCAAACTCCACACACGAAGGCCCCAAGCTGAGATTCAGACATACGACCTTCTTGTTGTGAGGCTACAGTGCTACTCACTGCACCACCCTGCTGCCGGACACATGTACAGTTAAATGCAAAAATATCGGCGATATTTGTTTTTTTGGCTTTTCTACTCTAGCACATTGAAAATAAAATATTGAGTATGGGGTTAAAGTGCAGACTGTCAGCCTTAATTTGATGGCATATACAGCTGTAACCGTGTAGGAATTGCAACACTTTTTATAAATAGTCCCCCATTTTAGAAGAGCAAAAGTAATTGGCTGCTCAGCTGATTCTTGCTGAATACCAGCTGCATGGCATTAATTAATATACATGACACCTAAATTAAAAGGTTTAGAGTTGATTCTAGGTGTGTAATTTGCATTTGGAGTCTGTTGAGGTTATTAGAACTAAGTGTCAATGTCAGTAAATTAGGCCATCGTGAGGCTACGGAATAAATTGATCAGAGACATAGCCAAAACTTTGCCTGTGTCAAAATCAATTGTTTGATACAGTGTAAATGCAATGTGTTAGAGTACACAGCCAAAACAAAAATACTGTCCCAGTACTTTTGCATTTAACAGAATATGTGACAATGCATATGTATAATAATGAAATTCATTTGTAAATAAGAGACCAATAATACAGGAATGGCTTACCTTTTACCTTCACCGATGCACCGAAAAGATTCAACTGCACAATCCTCTGTGAGGAAGCCCTCCTACACTCCTCGCTACCTCTACCGTAACAGGAAGCCAGAGGCAAACTGTGGAGGGGTGATGTGGTTAGTGCGCCATCTGCTGGTGGAGAGGGAGCGGTTTAGCTGGCCTGCTTCCACAGCTGTTAGAATTTTTCAGTAACTGTTTATATGCCCTACTGTACGTATATTATATTACTATGACTAAAAATCTATTTACAGTACAACCAAAATATTTGATATGACTAACGTATAAAGTATAATATAAATAGACAGGGATTGATTTAACTTTATAATTTGGAAGATGTAATTTTGCCCTATATGTTTGTTTTGGCTTCATAAATCTCATTGAATTTTTAATACATAAGCAGGATGGTAAAACGTAATTTTACAGAAGCAACACTTTTCACATGGTGTGCCTGTGGTAGGTACCTTCGTAAGGCTGTGCTACAGAGATGAGCTGGAAATGTTGAGCTGTATTTAGCACAGTAGAAATGTGTGACCAAAACAGTTACACTTAGCATGAAAAGGCAAGTATGTTTATTACTGTATGACCAATCAGACCAACCCTTGGTTTCACTTACTCAGTAAAAAGAGGTTTTCATTAGCTGGATCCACTGACTTCCACTGCTACGTCACTCTACAATGAGAACAATAGACTTTATTGTGGTAAGCCATGATTCATGTGGAAAGGATTGCTTTTGTTTGATTTAACTGCATATGCCTTCAAAGAGATAACTGCTATGGTTGCAACCACATTACTAGATGCAATATTTGCACAACTGTAAATTGTAAATTTTGGCACATTTCCTTGTGGTTATTTAGTTACATATGTTTTACCGCATTAAGCTTCAGAGACAAAGTGATGGAACTCAGCGTAAGTGCTTGGTTGAGATCTTTCCATGTTTTGTTACCTGCTGTAGCTAGCAGGATGCTTAACGATGAGTACCAACTGTCCAGTTACATTTGCCCTACAGTGTACATAAAATATTAAGTGTATTTAGTTTTACCAGCAACATACTTCTCTTAAAATTTTTCTGCTTGCTAGCTGGCAGAATATGCAGTAGTGAAACTGGATGAATTGGCATTACTTATTGTTTCAGGATGACATATTTTATCAGAACACATACTGTAAAGCTTACTTTAAAATCTTATGTCCCTCAGGAACACCTGAAATGGCACTACTAGCTGTGGTATTTGTGGCTCAGTTTATTTTTACAGTTAAATATCTTGAGTGTGATACGGGGGTGCAGGAGGAAGTTCATATGAGTGTGTAGGAAATTAGCTCAGTTACAAGGCAGGAAGTTGTCTTTAGTTATTAGGATGCGGTACATGATGCACATTTACAGTCAGAGCTGACCAGTTGTTTGATCGTGTCTTCATCAGCTGCACAAATCGAATAATCTTTCAAGGATTACAGTGAAACAGAATTATCAAAGTGCAGGTATGTATTGATGTGGCTGTGTGCTGATTTTTAAATTATGGGTTGGTTATGTTTTAGGCATTTAGGTGTATGCTGCCACCTATTAAAAGCCATAATTTGACAACTATTGGCACAATCTAGTTGAAATATTGGATATTTTAGCCTGACATTATGCTCTTTGATTGTGCTGGATTACATTTGATGTGTTATATTGAATACAAATTCATATTATAGTATTCTTTCCATTACCTTGTGAAAGAACTGGCACTAATTGACTGCATATTTTGTGTAATATTGTGTTTAGATTGTGCAATTAATTAATTAATTAATTTTATTTCTGGCAGGCGATTTACGTGTTTTTCTTTCTTATGTGGGCTGAGATGATGGTAGGGACTGGTAGAGAGATGTTGTAAACTGAAGTGAACCCAGAAAATTAGCCAGCCCGGTTAAACTGTACAGTTAAACAATCCCAACAAAACAAAGCAGAAAAGCAAAACAAAAATGCTATAACTTATTTGAAATGTTTGGCGTCAGTAATTTAGGCTTTTTACTTTACTGACATTTAACAGATTCTCTTATGCAGTTTCTTATAATGAAAAAAGTGCAAATATGTGGGATTGAATTGCTGTAGAGCGGGAAAGTATGGTTTCAAGAGAGACAGCACATGCAAGAAGTGCAGACTCAACTGGCAACCTACTGTATCAACAATTCTGCTGAACATTAAACTAAGTTACACAAACAAGGACAAACCTGTCCTTACGGCCAGTAGACGACATTAAATGAACAAGAGCAAAGAACCACAGACTCCGGAAACAAAAAAGGAAATAAGCTGCACCTAATCAGGTGATAAGCCTTGTGTAGGCCTACTGTTTTTACTGAGAAATTAATAGTCATGTGACTTTAAAATACAGCACAGGGTATTATTAATGAAAGATGAAACATTTTATACATACATTTGAAACACATAATCTTTGATACATAAAGTGCAGTATTTATAAAAATGTTTTTAAATCTTCATCAGTTGTCATGGGTATATATATATATATATTGATATTTATTGTAGACTATGCTGCAGAACAAATTACCCCAAGGGGATAATAAAGACTCTAACTAATTAACTAACTAACTAACTGACTAACTAACTAACTAGTAGTATGTTACTTTATTAATGTATGAATGAAACCCGACACAATGCTCATGCTATTAAACGCTAATGCTGCATATGTATGTGGAATGCTGAAGCCTGTATTCAGTCAACATTTTTGTTTACTTTGAAATACAAATAAATGCAGGAAATAGTTTTTCTTCACAAACTCGGTTTAGCAGATTCATGTTCATGATTGCAGAACTCAGGCAGCTGACTGTAAAAAAAAGAAAAAAAAAAAGAAACAGGCATCTAAATTTAATCACAAATTCAAGTTAAGGCCTTCATGTATTGTTCTTTTAAAACATCTTTAAATGTTGATTAAAACATGCAGTTGTGTACAATTGTTAAATATTAGCAATAAAAGGCAGTATACTGTGCAGTCTTATACTATACATTGTGTTCGTGTAAACAAGAAAATATGTTTTAAAAAATGTATGTCCTTTGTCTCAACAACTGGGGTTTGTTTTACTTGAACCAAATGCCTTCAACCAAACCTGACCAAGCTTTTAACACTTTGCAGAGTTGTGTTGTATTTCACTGTTTCTGCGGTTCAGTTATAAATAACCTGAGTTGAGTTTCTTGAGGTTCAGTACATCACAATGGACTATGTCTACTCTCTTTAAAAGTGGCCCCATATCATGCAACTATTTCTTTCTCTTCCACCAGGCAAGGTCTTCCTCTGCATTCATCTGCAATGAGAACACAGGCTTTGTGGTTTTATGCCATCTACTCAAATGGTAATGTTTTTATTCTGTTGTTGCTCTTTCAGCTTGTTAACAGGAAGAATATGTCTATTCACAGGTCACGTAGTAGAGGCAGAAACTTTTTCAGCTTTTCAAGACCAGGCTTGATATGATGTTAGACACTAACTAGTCTGTAGACACTAACTTTTAAGTCACTTGGCTCTGTGTGTATAAGCATGCACTACATGGACAGGCCAAACATATGTGTGGATGGCTCTCTCACAGTCAAGATTGATTGAATAGGCGTGTATATGTCCAATTTGTATTGGTATGTATGTATTTCGCTGCCCAGCCTTTCTGTTGCATGAATGATAGTATGTTTCTTGATATAAGTGTTTGTTCGTAAATGTGAATGTAACATGCTGTGAGGGAAATGTCCCCATGGGGATAAAGAAGTTCTCTATGTATGTATGTACAATATTCATTTTACATGCAGTATTTATTGTACGTAGCAAATATACAATAACTTGTACATGTACTCAAATTCAGTTCAGAAGCAAGTATAAACATGTTTTCTGGAGAAATATGCTTCCTGTAGTTACTCAGCAGCAGTTTTGGACATGAATTTCAATGTGTTCCATCAGGCAATTCGAAATATTTGACTCTTTGATCTGACACAAAGTTTGCATGACATTGCAAAATGGTAAGATTACAAAACACATGGCCAAGTGACTTGAAAGAATTGAGGAAATATTGGGTAGCATTGCTTTGAAATACATCTTATGTAATTTCGGTGAGGCAAGATAGCCCATATTGTTTGTAGTACCGTAACTTGGCGTCATTTTGTTATCAATACTTTTGAGTAACTTGGCATTTTTGTACGTTGAAAACGTGTTTTTTATGAGATATCATTTCTTTTTGCAAAGCGTTTTATTATGAGAGAGTGAGTAATGCGAAGTGACCCTGTAAGAAACGGTTGTGGATCATGGCTATCGTTGTGTGAATTTGTACAGTCTGATGAGCGTGTACCGTTTAGCAGTTTCGGTTTGCTATATATGTAAAACAGTGGCTGCGACAAAGGATGGCGTAAGTGTAAACGCATCAGAGGCGCAGGTGAAATATGGCTAGTGTATGTACTCACGGATTAGATGGCCATCCAACGAGCCTTGATTGAGAAAAGAATCAGCAAGCCCGTAGAATTAGAGCTCCCTAGGTCGCAACTTGTGTACCCTTCTGTCCTGCTCCGTTGACTGTTATTTCGTGGAGATGCACTTTCAGTGTTTGTAAGGTTTATAAGGTTTACAAGGTTTTGATAGGCTTATCTGCAGGTGGGAATCCTCTGCGCTGTTTTGCTAAGCTAGAACCAGGAAACTTGATAGTGGAGAATAAGAGCAGACGCACATGTCCCAGCAGGCTTTGCTTATGAGAAAATGACAAGTGTGAGATAAATCAGGAGAAATGATGAAATTGCGTAGTTGAAACAATGTGTTTTTAGCAGAATGGGCATGTAGGTGAAGGTTGACATGATCACAGACTATAGTGCGAAGTAAATGAAGTGACCATGAGCGAGCTTAGTTTCCTTATCGAACGGTTTATATAACAGTCTGTATAAAACATTAGTCATTGAAGTGGAGGGTTAAGGAATGTGTGAAATCGATTGCACTGATGTGCTTTTGTCATGTTCAGTACTAATAGTTGTAATTATGAGTGAGTCATTATTTTAAATGTAATGTTTTAATGGGGAGTTGCAGAACGTACATACGTAGTAATTGTTTGTATGTGGCTAGATAGAGTACAGGGCGAGGTAACATGAATGTAGAAACGTGGCATTTGCCGATAAGAAGGTTTTGTACGGTAGCCAAGTGAAGAAATATAGTTAGTAGAAATAGCACAGTGGTGAACTGGTGTAACTTTTGAATAAAACGAATACATTTGCCATCATGGAATGCATATGGGTGGCCGTGAGTGAGTTTTGGTAAAGCAAATATAAGCGTAAGAAAACGTTAGTGTAAAAGAGGAAACTGTCTGCCTGAGGGCGAGGCGGGAGTCAATCCTTCAACCGGAGGTTTACCAATCTGTGACTTTGTTAGTGCAGCACCGTGACATAGCTATGCAATGCGTGAAATATCATTAGCAAACCTGTCCGTGGTTTTAAAGAAGAACACAGGCCAGTAAGCACAGAAGAGCTCCCGTTAAATCCATATGGCTTTGCAATATTGTAGCCGGTTAATAACTGAACGTGCCGACGGTACGTCATAATGCAGTGTATACGTTCGGTGAACAGCGGGTAGATATGGTGCAAAAGCAATAATTGAGAAATAGTAGACAATTATTAGTGAGGGTAACAGCAGCTTAAAGAAACGTGTTCCTAGCTGGGCTTGAACCTACAACCTCATGCTCCCAAGACTGTAACTTTGCCCACTAGGCCACAGGCAGGCTAGCTATTTAAACTGGAAATGTTTCAGAGTAAAAAGGTATGGGTATTTTGCATGTGTATGCAAGTTTTTGATTGGGTCTTGTAGGTGAAGATTTGGCTGGTGTCGGTAAAATGTCCAATGGAGAGACATGTTGTTAGTGGGATAGGCGGCAGGAAAAATAAGAATGAGAAGAAGAAGAAGGAGAAGAAAGAGAAGAAGAAGAAGAAAGAAGAGAAAGAAGAAGAAGGAAGAAGAAGAAGAAGAAAGACAAGCAAAATCCCCTTAGGAGACAACGCAAAATCCCCTTAGTTTGGAGGTTATATTGTGTGGACATGTGCCATCCCAAGTCGCTATCAGCACGTCTAGGAATCCGTAAATATTCAGTTGTAACCCAAGTCGCAGGACGCAAAATAGCCGTTAGGAAAGCAGTTTGAAAGTATGAAGCAACGTCTGCGCCATTGGCTTTAATGGGTCGCGATGAGATCATTACAAGCGTGTTGCTTGTCTTAAAGTTGATATAGCCTAGTAAATAAGGCTGTATTAGTATTACTAAATGTGTATGTATGAAGTTGATTTTAAAAAATATATAGTTTATTATGTGTATTTTTACAGGACTTACATTTTAATAGGTAACGATGTCCACGGTTATTTCTCAAAAATACAAAAAAGTACCAAACAAAAGCACCAGCTATAATAATCGCAGGGATTCAAGCAATTCGTTTCACAATTCCCTAGTGGGGTTACAAAGTTAAATTATGTATTTTTACAAATTTTTGAAATGTAGTTTGTTCCTGAGATCAGGTTGCACCCCACAGCACAACAACCTGAGCCCAACGTCAGTCTGCTCATCAGTTTAACTTTCACTCTGTTTGTAATCGGTGCCATATTAGCCAGTAAACACGAACCCAATAATAAACAAACACAGAGCGGAAGTTAATTTAGGGCCAAGCGCATAACCTTGGCCATGCGCGTGCGTCCGATGAAAGCGTCTATACAATTTGGCTAATTTGGAAAAAATGTTGCCAAGAAATTCAGAAAAAAATCTAGGAGTAAAAACGACAAAAAACTAAAATATTTACATTACATTTATTTAGCAGACACTTTTATCCAAAGCGACATACAAAAGTGCAAATTATGGTCATTGGACAACTACAAAACACAGGTTCAATAAGGTACAATACTCATTTCTACAATACTATTTCTAGCCAAGAACACAGATTACACCATTTTAAAGTCTGTATGTAACATAATCTCTCAAAAATGACACACTATGATTGTGTTTTTTTCCAGTGCTAAATGTGCACGCGGCTTCATGGACTGCAGAAATACCACAAACAATATCAGCACTGCAGGGGTCTTGTGTCGTGGTTCCCTGCAAATTCAATTACCCAGACCGTGAAATAAAGCCTACAGACCTGACTGGAATATGGCACACGGAAAATGACAAAATATACATTTACCACCCGGACTCCTCCAAAGTGATGGAAGAATTCAGGGGCCGGACAAATCTGACAGGGGATCTCACAAGAACTGTTCACTGAGAATTAATCACCTGAAAAAAAAGGACAATGGCCCATTTATTTTTAGGATAGAGATTCATGGCTTTAATCAGGCCTCTTACAAAGAAAATATGGTCTCCATTGATGTCCAAGGTGAGTTTGAAGAAGTGCTCTCTATGTGGCTTATTTTTAAAAATCATGAGTATATACTGATAAGATCCTGGGTTAAAGTCATTGCAAAACATAAGCAGTTCCTTTTAGGTCTGTGCACTTTGGCTGTTGAAAGCCCCACTGCATTCTTGAGACCAGCTGTGATTGGAAATGTGTTTTCATGGCTTTATTCTCTAGAAATGTGACAGCTCACTTTGTTGACCAAAAACTGAAAATGATTCATTGGGAACTTGTAGCTTACAGATGGCGGTTTATTAGATGCTTGTTTTCACTTGACTACAGACTCTCCAGCCTCCCCACGGCTGACCGTGAGCGGGGAGGTCAAAGAAGGTGACGCTGTGACTGCTTCCTGCTCTGTGTCTCACTCCTGTCCCACGGAGCTGCCTCACCTGATCTGGAGCCACAGTGGAACAACCACCAACCTATCAGAGGAGCTGCCCAACGGCCAATGGAGAGTGACGTCAAGCCTAACTTTCACTGCCACAAACTCTGACCACAACCAGCATCTGACTTGCACAGCAAAGTATCAGCAGGTTCCATCTGTGCAATCTTCTAAAATTTTGAATGTGGCATGTAAGTGGGCTAATTTATTATTATTTTTTTTTACATGTTTTTGCACAAAGCCTGAAGTATTTCAAAATATTCTTCAAAATGAGAACTAATGCATTTTGATAGCATCCTATTCTGAGGCAAAATGTGTGATACTGCTATAAGAAGATGTAAACTCGTAGAATTGTTCTCTATCTGGGTATGCATCACATGAAATATGAGATAATTTACAGTTACTGTAAATGCAAAAGTATTAGGACTGTAACAAAATTTATGTTGGTGTGATACTGTACTCCAGCACATTGGATTTGAAATACAATGAATGCGAGGTTAAAATGCGGATTGTCAGCTTTAGTTTGAGGGTATTTATATCTCCTAGCTCGTGAAATGTTCAAATAAAGGACCATGTTATGAGTTTACGTGGAAATAAACTCTATGTTTGTGACTGTTGTCGTTCATCTAGATGCCCCAGTCCGTGTGGAGGTCGAACCTGAGTCCACAGTGGTGAAGGAGGGAGATGCTGTGGAGATGCAGTGCTCCAGTGACAGTAACCCTCCTGCACATGGCTACCAGTGGTACAACATCACTGGCACTCTGCTGTCAGAGGAACGAATCTACAAACTGCACAACGTGTCCAGACACACTAAAGCTCTCTACTGTGCAGCCATCAACACAGAGGGGCACAAGAACTCCACTCCGGCCAAGATCAGCGTGGAGTGTAAGTGCAGATCAAAACGTTTCATTAGGGTAATTACACCGGCTTTCACGTCTTTGTCGTCTGGCCTGAAATTAATACATAATGACCACCTTTCTGAGTATATATCAGGTAAAGAGACGTTGGGTGCATGTTTACAGTGTTTGATGGGTCTCCAGTTATTGGTGTTTTGACATGAAAATAAAATGGCGTAAGGACCTCAGGAGAGATCTGGTTGATTTTAAACTACACCTACAGGTGTCTTTCTGCAAAAGGTTCACATTGAATTAAAATTGCTATATACCTTTCATCTACACATAAACTTGTGTAAGGCATTGTCAGGCCTCAACTTTTCCATTTATTTTACATAACATCATCAGCAGTGCACAATGGCAGAGGTTTAGTTTTTATATTAAAATTTGGCCAGTTAGTTATACAGGCATACATTTGGCACAGCATGTAAATAAATTGAAAACGGTAGTTTAAAAAATCAAATAATAATCATAATAATAATAGGATTTCTTTAATAATTTCCAGACCCCCCAAGCATTGGAGCACAATCAGGCTATGTTGCAGAAATCACAGGGGTGAACTGCCGGTGCCTGGTGGAGTCCAGGCCCGCTAGCAGAGTCCAGTGGAAACATGCAGATGGCAAAACTGAAAACAGCAGCAGCGTCCACAGCACAGATGGACAGGACTCCACCACTGTTCACACACTGCATTTCCACCTGGGCCTTACTGATGTGGTGTCCTGCTACGCCAGCAACAAACTTGGGCAGAAAACAAGGGTCTTGGAAACCAACCTAGGAGGTGCTTTACCATTTTCCTTTCTGCCAGTGGTTTAAAGATGATCTCACCTAACTCTTTAAGTACTCTTGGGTATATGCCATCAGGGCCAAGGACTTGTCTTTAGTTAAAGTAATTTTCCCAGTAGGTGGCAGTGTAGTATAATGGCTAAGGAGTTCATCTTCTATCTGTGGCTACAATATCTGAAAGATGATGGAATCTAGATAATTAAAGGCAAAATAGCAGAGCACAGAACTTTCTGCAGTTGCCGGTGGCTTACATGGGGCGGCAGTGCAGTATAATGGGTACGGCGCTGGGCTTGTAACCTAAAGATCGCAGGTTCAATTCCCCGGTAGGACACTGTCGTTGTACCCTTGAGCAAGGTATTTAACCTGCATTGCTCCAGTATATATCCAGCTGTATCATTGGATACAATGTAAATCGCTCGGGATAAGAGCATCAGCTAAATGCCTGAAACAATCCAATACTTCTTTATTCTCTATATGAATATCTTCTGAGACATTCTGTGTTCTGAATATGCCTTCCAGCCTATTAATAACCTCCTCTGTAGTAAAACTCTCAACAAAGTAAATTAAGGCATCAGCAATATCCTTATCCTTAAGGCGTAACTTGGTGGGATGGCAGACCTGCCATCCCAATTAATATGCAATTTATCCTCACAGGAGTACTGATGGCCATCTACTTATCAGGCTCGGCTGCTTCTGCCTTTGTGCTCATATTGGTTATTTTATTGCTGTGGAAATGTTCAAGACGAAGACAACGGTAAGTGTTATGTAGAAATCCCCTCACATCAGACTGGAGGTTTCATCATATATGCCCTGGGGATATGTTTTAAAAGGAAGTAGTACTGTAACACACATTATATAAAGTGAGAAAATGCACTGTTCACTTTTCAAAGGGAATACAAGACTTGTACAACGACACAGTACGATGTTGCAGTTGCAGTAAGTCCTCAGTTTGATCATGTACGTAACTGCAACATACTGGAATGCTTATGAAGCCGTGTTAATAATTACTGGTGGACTGATTACATCAACATGCAAACCACCCGCAGGCTGCTGTTTGTATGCTGTATGTTTCAAAAGGTATGAGATTATGTTGAGATGGACCAGGAAATCGAAAGTTCGTTGCCTGCAGTGAAGCCTTCTTTTTTCCTGGTTTTGTTTCTTTTTGGTCCTATAAATGTCCCTCTGCTTTGTCAATTTTTTGACATGCCTTTTACATTTAATATAGAATATCCCCTGACACTGGGCTGGCTGTTGTTTAGATGATTTTTTTTACAAAATTGGTGCAAACCGAAGTGCTCAGAGGATGTCACACCAAAGTCCTACCAACCTACACTCATGTTTTACCATAAGAAATCGCTGATTAAAATGTGGCAAATGAAATATGTACAGTGGTGGACAGTAACGAAATACATTTACTTGAGTACAGTACTTAAGTACATTTTTCGAGTATCTGCACTTTACTTGAGTATTTTTTTTTGTGGAAACTTATGACTTTTACTCCACTACATTTGAAAGATAAATATTGTACTTTTGACTCCACTACATTTCTATGAAGGTTGTCGTTACTCGTAGCTTTGAAGTCAACAGTTTTTATTTATTTTTTTATTTTCTAAAATGCGATTGGCCACACGCTGTGTTCCTCACAGGAGAAAAACCAATCACAGTAGCCTACTCCTAAAACGCTGTCGGTCTAGTTCAAAGTGCTTGCTTGTTGTACCAGTGGTTGAACAGTTCAATTTGAACTTGGCGGCGGTAATTATGGCGACGGCAGAAAATAAGGATGATTCTTCGCCACCAGAGCACCCATGGCCATATCTCAAGTCCATGTTTGAGATTTGTGAAATTCAAAAAGATTCATATTGTTTTAAATGTTTGTTCTGCTTACCGCGCACGAACTACATCTCTGCATTCAAAAACTCGCCGTCCAACCTGAAAAAGCATGTCGAGGTATGTAAACGTTAGCTAACGGTAGCCCGTTTGCTAATTATGAAGTTGTCTGAGCTTGTAGTGGTTGCAGTTTTTATGCTAGGATTGGTCAGATGAAATTTTATGGAATTTGAGCGAAGGGAAAATTGATGGGGCGCAAAACTTTACTAATCATTGATCTCTGTTTTCATTAGTAATTTTCGTTCATAATCAAGCGTGTCAACGATCGGATTAATCGAATGACAAGTAGCCCAACACAGCGAATTCATACTGTGTTAGGGGGATTAAATCATAAATTCAATTTATCCGTTAAAAATCCGTTTTAATCACCAAGTAGTCTACACTTAACAAATAAGATACACCAGTCTGTTATCTACCATGTTAGCTCTCAGAATAACCAGCAAAAACAAAACCTGCACTTCAATTGTGTTTACAATCCTATGCATTGCAGATATTTGCCATGAATACAAGTGCGGAGAAAGAAGTGTATCCGCAAATAATGTTGATTAAAAATGTGCACAATTTTGTAGGCCTACTGCAAATGAACACAAATAGGCTATACGGCCTAGGCTACTCGCTAAAACTGCGTATTTTGGGAGAGCTGGCTATATATGATAGTATTGAGTAGCCTATTTTGTGGATTAATTGTATTGATACTCAAGGAAAATCAGGGGAAGATTCCGCCACTGCTTAGCGATTAAAACGGATTTTTCTAAATCGCATTTATCATTTAATCTCCCTAACACAATGCGAAGAAGCTGTGTCCCTTTCCATTTGATTAGTCAGATGTTTGCATGCTTGTTAATCACTGAAAATTAATTAAACAGTTTGAGATCAATGATTAGTTTAAAGGAAAGTTTTGCACCTCACCAGTTTAAGAAAGATGGATAAAGGAGGAAAAAGTGAGGACGAGGAGGATGACCGATTATTTTCGTGGGTAAAAAATATTCTCAGCATTAATGACAGTCAATAATCTTGAAATATATTATGTAAAAGCTTGCATCAATAGTATACATTCTTTTTAAAACACTGTTTTCCTTAATCACAATTTATGTGCACAATACATTAAAGATACAACTATTTTGAGCTGAGACATTCATTTGTTTGTACCTTTTTTCACCCACCTCCCACCGGATCTCAGGGTCCACCCACCTCCCAAATCCCAATTTAACCCCTGTCTATCATGTGTTGCTATCTAATAACAGTAAAAATGCATCTGTAAATGAGCTTCTGTAAATGCATCGTAGAAACAATACAACAGTGCGTTGGCATTAAGAAAATGTACTTTTGAATACGTAAGTATTTTTAAAAGCAAGTACTCCAGTACTTTAACTCAAGTAAAAATTTGACTGAACAACTTTCACTTGTAGTGGAGTAATATTTGACCAGGGGTATCTATACTTCATTACATGACTCAAGTAATGAAGTGGTGTACTTTGTCCACCACTGAATACGTATAACATATTTTTTTTTCTTGCTTTTAATCTTCAAAGTGTGGAAGTAAAGAAAAACCCTGTCTACTCAACTGCAGGCCTGTAAGTCTCTGAAGTATGCAACAGAAAAATGTGCATATTCAGTATAGACAAAAATTAACACTATTAATTAACAGCAAACAGCAACTAGCTGCATAATTAACTAGCTATATAATTAAATGCAGTCCAAAAAGAAGCATTTCATTATATAACTAGGTTTCATGCTATACGCACTACCAATTTCTACCGAGTCATAGATTATCTCAAATGCTTGTATCTTTTTGAAACACTGGTTCAAAAGTTCTGAACAATTAACACAAGCCAAAAAAACTGCCTTTTGCTGGTTAGCAAAATCCATTAAAAAAATATAATCATTTTTTCAAAACTGCAAATTTATTTTTATAAGTCGCCTCAAGAATGTACATACAGACTTGCAGGCAAGCACGCAAATTTGACAGGGATAATTTCAGTTTAAAAAGTAAGTAATAGCTCCAGACAATCATACAGACTTATCTGGCACAGGTTTTGCAGGCATGTCAACAAATTGTTGTCAGACTCTTGACCAGCATAGCCCACTACAGCTCTTTCTTAATGTGACAAAGAGTCATATTTTCCACATCAAATACGAGCTGAACCAGTAGCAACTGGTGCCGTGGGAGTGGGGTACTACCAGAGACTGTAAAAAATAGGGTACTACACACACTATCTAGGCAGTGGAGATTTCAGTCGGCGATCAATACTCCTCACTTTTGCTGATTAACCGTCTGTGATCTGCAGTTTTCTGTCCGGCTCACGGTGTATCTTGTATGACACACACGCTAATGTGCATGGGGGTTGTCGTGGCGATGGGCTAGGGTGTGTAATACGCTTGTCATTTCTTGTTTTATTTTCACAGTGATGACCAGCATGTGGGAACACAGGAAAACATAGCGCCAGCCAAATCCCGGTAGGTCTCTGAAGTACACACAAGAAAAATATTCAGACTCATATTCTGATTAGACATAAATGAATAATGCTGAATTAACTGTCTTTAATGCCATCTAGCAGCAGGGGAAAGGGGCCCGGTGAAGATCCGTCCGCTCCCGGGGCTGATAACCTTTATGTTAACAGTGCAGTAAGTTCAATAATTTAATGTTGCCTGTAAGCACTTGAAATGAAGTGTTCTTTTTGGGTTTTAAAAAACATACTATTTTAGATTAAGTGAGCAGCCAATTCTAGAATTATTGGCACCCTTCATGAAAGTGAGCAGAATGACTGTAAAAAAATGAAAGCATACAGTGGGGCATATTTTACATTACATTACAGCATTTAGCAGATGCTCTTATCCAGAGCGACTTACACAACATTTTACACAGCATTTACCTTGCATCCATTTATACAGCTGGATATGTACTGAAGCAATTCAGGTTAAGTACTTTGCTCAAGGGTACAACGGCAGTGTCCTATCCAGTAATGGATATCCAAGCCCAGTTCCTTACCCACTGTGCTACACTGCCCACTTTCGGCTCTGACGTAAGGGGGAGCCACATGCTGTTATCTTAA